>CM050163.1:183958425-184295925 GCA_027410445.1 Discoglossus pictus | reverse complement strand
CGCAGCCCTCGCTTTGCGAGGGCCGCGACTCGCGTAGCGAGCCCGCAGCGTTAGCAACAACTCGTACGCTCACAACTATATATGTGATTATACATTTCTAACAGCTGCATCGATAAAATAATTATATTTTTGTTGTATAAGCCAGACTGTGCATTAGTACATGGAGCCTTAGCTAGCAACAGTTGCTCAATTAGATTTAAGACTTCCTTCAATAAGAATTTCAAACTCAACCACCCTATATACTTTCCTATATATACTGTTCTTCTAAACAAGGTACTATGAAGCTCCCTGACAAACTCTTGGTGAAGCAAAGATTATTTAAATTTGACCATAGTGATACTTTGTTGATTTTTTTTCAGAAATGTCCTTTTTCGTGTACTGAGTCCATAAACCCACTGCTTTGTATGATCTAGTCTATTCATCAAAACATTTTTGGTAGGATTTGACCAGTGGCAATTATGATGAAAAGCTTTATGCTCCTGTTAAAGTAAGTCAGTGCTGCAAGGGGACTCCAAGGGCCTCATTCTATTATCGTCCGTAGGAGATGCGGGGCCGGCGCCATGTTATCCCTTGCGGCCCCACGCGCTGGAGGAAAGCCTTTGATCTTAAACGTCCGCAAGAGTTTCGGCCGCAAGCAAATCCCGGTTGCTATTCAATTGCTCCGGGAACCCTCTCTGCAAGGCTAAAACCGAGCCACAGCTTACTTGCAGCAAAAAGGTCCCGCAAGCACACAATTAAGCACATTATAAAGCCATAATAAAGCCATCCTGCACTCTGAGGAGACTATAAAGTGATTGTAGGTGTTAGCATTCATAGCACAACATTCCCCTACACTCAAATCCGTAAATAATTTTTATTTTAATTTATGTCAAATATCCGTGGAAAAAGTCCCGAGGGCTTGGAGCACCTCAGACCCGCCCACGCTGCGGCCGGAAAATAAACAGTTAATGAAATATCGGATTTGGGCTGATGTGCAAGCTTGAGAGGGGGTTGCTATTAATCCTCATGTCCCCCATTATGATCCCTAGCATTTACAGAGCTTTACAGTGCCGTCTTGAATTTATATTTGCTTTTAAAGTTTTCAGACCTTGATGCCGGTTGCAAGATATGCGGCCGGCCGTAAGGGGAAATCCTTGCGGCGCCATCTATTTGAATTGCAAGGTAACGGGAGCCCCGCAAGGAATCGCAGCTTTGCGTCCGTTTTACGGCCGATAATAGAATGAGGGCCCAAGTGAGGTGAAGTTGAAGTTCTGGTATCTTTCTACGCTATCTCCTCTTCATCTGCATGCTAATTTTCCCCCTCTAGTAAATTTTTGCAGCAGTGGCTGGGCCCATGTACAGATCATAAATATGTTTAAAGTTCTGATGGGTGTGGGAGAACACACATGGACCACTTGCTGACAATAGGTCTTTATAATGTCTCTGTCCACCACACAGTAGCTAACCGGCACATATCTTTGTAGTGGTGTCCTGTAGAGGTTGCTGTTTAGTGTGTGTCTCCGGATTCTTTGTTTCCAACAAACCTTGAATGACTTTTGGTGGACATATGACTATTTTATTGTCACGGAGCAGTGCCAGTGACATTAACCCAGCCTGCTTCCAAGCTCCATAAGGCAGAGCTGACCATGTCCTGATAAATATAGATAGGAGGAGATACACAGCTCTGCATGAGCAGAAAGCAGTTTAAAAGCTAAGAAAAACATGAACTTTTATTCATTTTAAACTCTATACTGTTATGTATATATTTCTAACTATATGAAATCAGCATTACATTAGTGTGACATGCATTAAGGGACAGTATCAGGCCCATTGAGTAACTAGTGTTGTTTGAGGGGTCATATATAACAGAAAAAAAAGATTGTCCATGGTGTATTTTTACTGTGCATTAGTAGCCCTCCATTGGAAAAAGTTAATTACATCTGAATTAATGCATATTAATATCAGCAATAGACAATAGGTTTCACTTTATTACTTGGTTATTTTAAAATATAACCCGTACACGTATCTAACACGTCCCATTTTATTTTAATGATAGCAGATTTTGCTATTGAATATTTACATGGACATACATGTACTTAGCCATATGTATAGGTTTATAGTTTGATGTATTTCTGGAGGTACACACTTTACATTTGTTATAATACGATGTTGTTGTGTCATTTATTATATGGGCATAACCTCTTGTTACAGTGTTTTTTTCATGTCAGGTCAATATTTTGATACCTATTATGACCCAATACATCTTAACTGAGAAAAACATTTCTTTGAACATGAGTGCCTTGACAAGACACAAATAATAAAAAAAGAATTGCTACTCAAAATGAAAGATAAACTTAGACATGTCTCATAGAGGACACGAGTCCAAAAATGTCTTTCAATTTTGAGTTGTTAGAGCATTTTAAAAGGAGTACTCCTGATAGTCTTCAGTACTGTATATGGAGTTTTCAGTCCCAAGTAATATATAAAACTAAAAGAAAAATACTAACAAAAAGACAAATGTAAATTTGTAATATTATTATTAAAATATTAATATTAAAGCAATAAATAAGTAATATAAACAGAAAACAAAATACAAGGGAGGGCAGCTAGCTCCCAAGTATTTAAACAGCCCAATAAAATAGTCCTTAATACATAAACATGGTAAGCATAACACAACATACTGATTTAGGCCTTGTTCTCCTAAATTGACTAATATTTGAGTAAAATGTTCAAAATTCCAATTTTGTCTCATGTACAAGTAAAATCTGGCGTAAATTGTTGATACTCCTCTAAAATACACAGCATTTTATTATAAATATAATAATACCTCTAGAAAAACATAGTAGTATAAGTTCCCCATATTATATTTGTTGTGTCAGTTCCTGTATTTTTTTTGTAGTAAGCCAACTTGAGTATCCAGTATGCAAATCCACAGTGTGCAGTATTGAATTATCTAGCTGTAAGGCAGGTATGGGCTAGGTTTTACATCCAACAATTTGAAGCTTGAAATGAAATGGGATACCATAAATCTAATATGCAGGTTACTATCTTTGCGATAAATGGTGGTCACAAAGCGAGCAGTGGTTCACTTACAGCCATGCATGATTTATTGTAATAGCATGCACTGAAATAATGAATGAGTATACTGAATTGCTCTTAAGCCATATAATATTCAGAGCCAAAGTATTTAATTCTGTTGATTAATATGGGCATGTTGTTGCAGGAGAAATGCAAAATTATGAAGCTCTTTACAAAATATAACACAGAAAAAATAAAATTCCTGCAGTATTAGTTTGTGACAGAGTTTGTCATGCTTAATCAAAAACTAAATTGAAGTGTCAATTCCTAATCTGGAGAGGTCAATGTTTTTTAGGACATCTTAATTGTAAAATCATCTTGCCCTGCTATTATTATCCATTATGCATGCCCACGTAAGTTATGACTCTCTCTATGGATACAGTGAACACATAGTAAGTTAAGACATTTATTTTCTGGTACAAAATGAGTTGAGGGCCCGACTATCTTACAACCTATCCTATTAAAAACAACTATAAAACCCCTTCTTCACAGATATCCATATACAATGAACTTCAATATGACACGTTTAGATATGATCTTCTCTCTGAACTATGACATTTTGTAAGCTAGCCCCACCCTAGCTCTCACTAGGGCGCAAAACTATTAACATTTGAATAAACAATACAAACAAGCAAGTTGCTTTTGTTGAGGCATATTCACAAAACTCTTGATTCAGGATTTGCAAGTCTACAACTTGCCTGGAGATCTTGGCTCTATGACAGGGGTGTCCAAGTTCAGTCCTGCTGGGCCACACACAGACCTGGATTTTTGGATTTCCTTTATGTGCACCGATGAGTCAATTAGGATGAATGAAGAAATGATAGTCTCACCTGGGTGCAGCAGGGCTATCCTCAAATCCAGGCCTGTGTGTGGCCCAGCAGGAACGAACTTGGACACCCCTGCTCTATGAGATACAGGATACAATAGACAGTAACAATGGATGAAATGGACAGGAGCGGAGATAACGCTCTTTGTCAAATGGCTTACTGTATTTTCCTTCCTTAAATGATAATGTGAGTTCTAACTCATTGGAGCTCGTAATGGTTAATTTCAAACAATGCTAAATATTTTAAGAGATACTTATTTTTTTTATGTGAGCAAAGTATAATGACTTAAAAAATAATATCAATAATTGTACATATGTATTTTCCTATCAATATAATTATACACGAAAGTATTATAAAGTAAAGACAAATGTTTGTATTTTATATGCATATATATTCAGTTTTACCTCTGGTTTGCGGTCAATGCTTTTTCTTAAAATGATGTACTAGAAACCGAGACTAGGTAAAGATCCCACGATGATAATAAACTAGATGTATTTTTTATTGTAGTTTGTGACTTGTCTGTGACTTTTAGCCATCAAGATTTTGTCAGTGACAAATGTTTATTGCTAAAAGGGGACAGTAGTAAATTTGTGCTCAGTTCAGTGTACATAAGTCTACAGAAAACACATGGATGATGATTTTGTCTCCAAGGTATTCCTCAGTTCTTTTACGGATTAACAATACGCAAGCAAGACCACCATGCACTGCATTGGTGGGATGAATTAATACAACTATTAAGTGCTTAAAGTTTTCTTGTCTCTTTCTATATATCTAATCAGGGTTTTCCAATGACCAAGAAGTGTAATTGTATGCAGTGGCGTAGCTTGAGCTTTTGCCGCTCAAGGCTATCCTTGAGTTGCCCCCCCCCCCCCCTCTTTCTCCCAACCCCCTCCCTTTTCCTCCTCTCGTTATATCCCTCTCTTTCGCTCTTTACCCTTGCCACTCACTCCCTCCATGTGTCTCCCTCTTTCCCTCATGCCTCTCCCTCTCCCCCATGTCTCCCTTTCTCCCCATGCTTCCTTCTCCTCCATGTTTCCCCCTCTCCCTTCATGTCTTCCCCATGTGTCTCCCCCTTGCCTTTCTCCTTCTCCCTTATGTCTCCCCTTCTCCCCCAATGTCTCCCATCTCCCTCCATGTCTCCTCTTACCTCTCTCTCCATCATGTGTCTCCCTCTTTCCCCTTGCCTCCCTCCCCCATGTCTCCCCCTCTCCCCATGCTTCCCTTTCCCCAATGTCTCCCCTTCTCCCTCCATGTCTCCCCCTTTCCTTTCTCCTTCCATGTGTCTCCCTTTTTCCCCTTTGCCTCTCTTTTCTATGCCTCTCCCTCCCTCTATGTCTCCTTCTCTCCCCCCATGCCTTCCTCTCCCCCCTCCCCCTTCATGCCTCTCCCCTCTCTCTTACCCTCTGCTCCATGCTGCCGGTCTGCTGGCTCTTCCCTCTGCTGGCTCCTCCCCCTGCCAGCAGACACAAGCAGAGAGCAGGGAGCAGGAGCAGGGGCCCGGGGGAAAGGGAATGAGTCATGTGCAGTGGAAGGCAGGAGGGGGCATTTTTGCCACCCCAAAAGAGGAGAAACAACGCCCCCCCCCCCCCCCCCCCGGGCACCACAGAGTACCAAACAGCTACATTTATTTAAAAAAACATGAAAGGTTTCGGTATTTCCAGAAATCTTACAAATAGTTTATAAATGGTTTCTCCACCTTATTATAACCCATCAGAGGCAACATTCTAGTGGCAACAGGCTGCTTGAGAGACGTCACTGTTTGTCTGAATTTAAAGCACTTGATCTGTGGTTCTCAGCCCTGTGCTGCTATTGGCTTGAAGGTTACTATAGGGTTAAAAAGGTATTCTAATGCAGGGTTTCTATTGGTAGGTAAGCAGTGCCTATGAAAGCAGCTCTGGGGGGTGGAAAACTAATTTACTTTTTAAGTAAAAAAAAAATCTGTATGTATATAGAATGACTTAATATAATGTGTGTTTCTGGCTGTCTAACTGGGATAACTATAATCCAATTTCTTAAATCATTTTCTATTCATTCTCATGTAATGTTTTATGAATTCTATACGTAAGAAATCTTCTATTAAAATACTAATGGTGTCAAAAAATGCAAAAAGAAAGACACTAAGAATTGGCAAACACCATCAATTTAAAAAACAAAACTAAATTACAAGAAAATAATGTACTTAAGCCCCAATATTGAAATGGACACCCACAGCCAGAATCATTATATTTATTAAATTTGCCAAAATGCATGTTGTTGTTTAGTCTTTCAGTCAAGTGACCCTATGAACCGCAGCATGTTTTTGGTTGTGCTTATCCGTAACATTTTCTTGGCCAAGATACTGAAGTGGGTTGCCAGTTCCTTCTTCAGTGGATCACAGTTTGTTTTACCTCTCTGCAATGACCTGCACATATTTGGTGACCCTACATGGTATAGCTCGCAGCTTCATTGCAGTGCACACGCCTACTTAACACATCATGGGAGGAAAGAGCATGAGAAGCATCTAAAAAATAATCTGTGCATTCAAACAAACAATGTGGCCTTAAAGTAACGGTAAAAATACATATATTGAACTAAAGGGATAGTCACAACAGTATCAAACATGTGATACAAATACAAGAGTACAGTTGAAAACCTAATGTGTTTGGCACTTCACTGACTGATCTTCACGATGATATTTTGCTACTCTGTCCTAGTGTATAATTACACATCATCAACAAAACTTTTCTATACTTTACCCACACCTCTTTCAACTAGCTCCTTCAAACACATCACGTCACACTATGAACTCTAAGCCTTCCTTATGCCTACTCTTGTATGATCTTACCATTTGCTCTGTACAGTGTACACCCTATCCCTCAGCTCTGATGTTACTTCTTTTACCAGACTAGTAGCTCTTCACACTTGACAAAACAGATTGATCTATAAAAAGCTCTCGAGCTCATCTATAAAGAATATCTAAGTATATACTATATTTAGGAAATACAGCACAATCACTGTGTTAAGATATATATGTGTCCATAAAGTAATGATAGTTACATTTAATAGAAATGATCTAAAATGGGAAGGCAACTTTGTTTCTCAAGTACGAATTTGAGGCAATGATGTCGGTAGATAGATAGATAGATAGATAGATAGATAGAGTATACAGAATATGGATGCAAGACAGAAATAATGAGCCAAATACCGATCAGTTCCATTAAATGTGTCTTTTATTATAGAACAAGTTGCAGGACAAATAGTATATAAACTACCAACAAATACTTGATGGCAAGCTTTGTATTTCTTTCTCTTTTCCCTTTTGTGAATCCAAGCTGCCATTTTAGGTGAACAATGTGTAATATGTTTAAATCAGTGTTATCATTCCAAAATCTTAGCATAATCCAAAACTGTTTCTCCTCATGCATTTACAATCTGCCCTGATTGTTGGTTAAATCAATTTTCTGTACATCATATTGCTGTGCAACATAAATGACATAGACTTCATGTGCACGCTTAGCTCATCACTCAGTTATCATCTTATTGTCAGGCGATGGCATATTCAGGATGTACACATTCCAGATCTTGTATTCCATTTTCACAAAGTCATTTCAAAGAATGAGTCTGTCCTACTAATGTTTCTGGGAAAAGCAATTGATTGAAAGTACTAATGTGATAACCTGACCTATTTTATATTTCATGTTTCTAAGATTTCTGCTTGAGTTCCAAAACGTGAAGAGCAGGTAGAACAGGGATCTGTAACCCATCATTATTGTAGAGATAAACCGTGTCACACTTCAGAGCAAGAGATAAGTCAAGAGCCAATAAATAAGAAAGTGTGCTTGCATAGCTGAAATTATACAACTTATATTGTAACACAAAAGGTTCCAGTTATTGCAGAAATGAAAACTACATCTGTAAATTAATGTAATTATAATTGGCTTTTCTTAAATAAATAAATGAAGTTGAGAGTTGTGTTTTTAAGCATAAATTACATGAACAGATCCTTCCTCTCTCCTAATGACCTTATCACATCACTATTATCTCTCATAGTGGAGGTAGTAAGCAAAAAGAACATGTCCTGATCGACACATAATAATATTCATAGAGACATTTTTCTTTTATATTCCTTTTGTCTTTTTGTTACTTCCCCTTCTCCATTCCTTTAAATTGAATGTCCAGTGGGGTCTGTGACTGGGCATTATTGTTAGAGCCCAGTGCTTAATTGTGTATATATTCTGTTTTCCGTTGTGCAGCCTCTATCCATGCTTTTGCCTGATTCTTGGCATTGTACTTCTAGCATGAAGACTCCAGGATTGTGGAGTAATTTGGATATCTAGCAGGTGGTATTCCTTCCATAACTCTCTGACCTCCAGAGTTGCGTCTGTTGTTTCATCTCAGTTTCACCTCACCTTACTGGACTCACTGTCATGGTTATGTGACTCCACCTTCATGATCTCACTCCTAGGTGTGCTCAGGCTTACTTCAAACAAAGCTACTCTGCCTGGCATTTCACGCTCACCAAAATGCACATTGATAATCATAGTGTCATTAATTGGGATTAGAAATCCATAGTCCTTACCGTAGATATGATAGCCAACAAGTACCCACACCCCATGGCGCTGTATCATATCATCTGATATATATCTGCAAGCTTTGCACCCAAACACACTGACTGACCTTAGATTAGCCCCATGGCAAAGCTCATGCCTGTGATTCTGGTCAGCAGTCTCATTTGTAGATAAGCAACTGTAGACACTGCTTCTGCCCAATACTATTGTGGTAAGTTTGCATCAGCAGGCATGTTCCAGCCATTGTAAACACCATTCTGAGCTGGAGAATATGGCACCATTCTCTGATGTTCTGTTCCCTATATTTTCAGGTATTTCAACATTTCTTTCCTCATGTTCTCACCACCATGATCTGTATAGACAGCAGTAATTTTTCTCTGGACTTTGTTGCTAGCCAATGCCACAAAATATTTCTGCTTGTTCGGTAGCCTTTTTTTAAACTCGATAGTCTGTTGAATGCAGTTTTTCGAATAATCATAGATGAGTGTCAATATATAACCATTTCATTCATATGCCTGCACAAATCACTATAGATTAGGATTCCCTCTTACTAGCTCTGGGAAATGGAGCATGTGTGGATTTGATGCAGCATCCACATATCATTTGGAACTTACACTGGGCAGTATGAAATCTGTTTAACTTTTGACTGCCAAAGTCTGCATTGCCTCTGCACTTCAATGTCCAAGCCATCTGTGTAAACACTGAATACAATCACTATGGGGCATCTGACTTGCTTTCCTGGCCTCCCCTATCTCACTCTGGACCTCAAAAATTCTTTATCCTGCCTTTTGCTCACGGTTTACCACTTCTCAATATATTGCATTTTCAAGATGTACTGTTATAATGAAAGCAATCAGTATGATAAATGAGAGCAAGTTTCCTTCTAGCTTAAGTCTTTTCTTTGTCTTGTATCAGCTATATAATCACTTTGCAATTTTACAAAAAAATATTTCTGGCTGGATATGTGATTTCAAGGTCCTGCATCTAAAATCCACACAGAACTCCTTCCAAACCTGGCCACACTTGCACACTTAAACGTTGGCCTTTGTTGCTTTGCAGATAATTTTCCTGTTCTTCAACTATGAACAATCTTTTTTAGATGATCTTTGGATTTACACTCAAAACAGAGTTTTTTCTCTGGTCTGCAGGGCTTAGTGAGATTACTTTCCACCTTGGACTCAGTACACTCCCTTCCTTTGTCTCAACTGAACTTGCTCTCAATAATAACCAATTGCTTTTATATATTTTTGTATGCTTAGTTTTCATTATCTTGAATCTTTGCTGTGTCACTTTAAGATCACCTTTATTACTCACAAAAAATCTATTATTTAATGAAGGCACTAAATTTTACAGAGGACAAGTAAAAAAAAGAAAATCAAGCAAATTGCCATATTTGGCTTTAGAGCCACTGGCTGTTGACCTATGAGATAGATGATACAAAATATTTGAATACCCAAAGGCATAATGGGGAGTTGAAAGAGCTGTCTTTATAAACTGGTTTGTGTTATAGAACCACTGTGACATTTTTCCATTCTTTTGAATAACTATGCTTCACAATAAGCAACATTTTGTTAGAATCCAATAAATAAATAAACATCAATAAAAACAGCCTTTACATTTTTAACTTTTATACACAACTACTTTTTATTGTACGTTTCAAATTTCTTTTCTCAGCTTATTCTTTCTCCAACTTTCTCATTAGGATGTGTGAACATAAACTAATCAACTATCCTTTAGTTTTGTTAAAATCAATGACAAATGTAGCTGCCACGTTCCCACTGTGCAGATAGGAACTTCCTATGCATCTCAGGAAAATGATTAGCGGAAATCAAAATGTGGAAAACACTTCTTCATATCTAGATATAAAAGGTAAAATTAGAAACTATTATTTTTCTACATTTCGAGAACATTTCCATATTTTAAGGGTAAGTGTTCACTATAGTATATATTACATTTATGATTATATTGTCTCTTCTTTTCTCAGGCTTTTACTTACCAATATGGCCCAATGTATAGTTTCCCTCATATGGTATAAAATTGCATAGTTATTTTATCTGTTTTTTATAATCAGGTGAATATGTGTAGCAGCTGCGTCATCCATGGACATAAAACAGTTTTTGAGAAAATCTGAGTTTTCTAGAGACTTTCTTTATTAGTTCAGATAAATCCATTTTGTGTTTGTTACATCACATCCTGAGAGCTGGATGATGGGGATGTGTGGTTGTAGTTATCAGTGGAGGGAGGTGTGAGAGGGAGGAAGAAACAGACAGAAGTCCAGAGCCTTTGTTTGATCACTGGATAAAATTGAAAATTAACACCACACCCCTTCCCACTCATTGGCCCAGAAACAGATCATAGATCTCCAGAAACGCTCCTCTCACACACGCAGTTTCCACCAAGGTATCCTGGGTCCATCCAAGGTTCTGCAGAGGCATCAACATTTTTTTTTAATTTTTTTTTAAAACTAGCTGCATGAGTTTTCCGTTCTTAATGACGTTCTTGGTTAAAACATATATATGTTTTTTTCATTGTGCAGTGGTTATTTAACCCCTTAAGTGACAAACTCAATTTCAAAATGTTGCTTTGGAGCAGCAAACTAAAATTCAATAATTTTAATTTGCTAAAAGACAATAGAAACAGTGAGTGATTCACAAATAAATGATTTTATAAACATATTTAATATTTGAGCGAAAACGCTAATGCTTTCAGTAAATTAAAAACTCAACTCGTCATTAATGCTACGGGAGTTAAATCTGCTGCAGGAACTTGATGGCCACTCATTTTTTTCTGCAGAGCTAATATGAACTGTTCCATATCCTAGAATAGACCTAATTGTCATATCTTTGCTCCAACACTGAAATGTAAACAGAAAAAAGAGGAAGGAATTAAGTCTACTCTTCATACTGAACAGTATATGCGGCCTCCGTTTTCTGAACCTAATGATGTTTTAATAAATGCATTTGCTGGTGGAAAGCTTTTAAATGTAGAAAGAGGATGGTGTTTGTTTAAAATCATAATGGGAGATAAGCAATTTGTGTGAAAACAGCACCCCAACCACTGACCCAGTAAAATGTAAAATATTGGCAGTGAATTGGCAAACAAACCTTAAAAGGTTGGTCTCTACCCTGGATATTCAACATCTGTTTATTTAATGTTCAGGGCTTGCAAACCTATCTTACATACCAAGCTCATAAAGTCATCCTACCAGGTATTTTTATAATTATTTTTTTTGCTTTACATTTTTTAGTGTAGAAAAAGAGGTGTTATCTCTAATTCTATGCATATATACAGTCAATGTAAATAGTTCATATTATACATTGTATTTGTCATCTGAAAAGAAATTCTGATCTGTGTTTTTCAGGTTCCTAGGAACTCTGATTCAGCAATACTTTAATAGTGAAAAACTAGAATGGTAAGGGGGGAGAGTGCACCACCTCCTAGTACAGATCAATATAATAATTTCAGATAAAACTGACATGAGATCTAAACCATGTAGAGGGGGGGGGGGGGGGGTATAGACATTGCACTCATGTTTTAATCCCTTTAAACATAAAGTAGGTATCAATTGCACAGGTTGCTCTTGGTGGCTGCTTCTTCTGACAGAGCTGTGGGCCTCTGCTGTCATTCGTGTCCTCTTTCTCAGTGTGGTGTGTTCATTTGGGAAGATATTCATTTACCAAAAAATAATTTACCAATGAAAGAATGGGTGGGTGGTCTCTGGTGGGCGGTCTCTTGGCAAAATTCCTAATTTCATTTCTTAGGTCAAATGACAGGTATGCGTCAAAATAACTATCACCTTTCCCTACCTTAATGATCTAGAGTGTACATGAGGTATTATAGACTTATAGTAGAATAATTCCCAATTGGTCAGTAAGTAATATTGTGCTATTAATAGGTGATATAATAGCTTTATTGATAAGCACAAAACAGGTCAGTGAATTGATGTAAAAATAAAAATGGTGCAAATAAATAAAACTACACAGTGAACAGATGCGCTTTGCTGATTAATACGCAGCTTTATCAATGATCAAAAGAACCTGGTAATAAGATAAAAATACATGATGTAATGCTCCAAGAATCAAACAACTCCAATATATGATATTGACTGTGAAATTAGCAAAATAAAGATGTCAAAGGGATTATATATATATACATTTTTTGGTAATTGCTATAAGCGGTTTACATTCATATATTTAAATGGTGTGTAGGAATAACCTATGTATTATAGGAATACACATAAAACATATAGGGCCTCATTCTATTAGCGGCCGCAGCCGTTGCGGGGCCGCAAGGACCGGCCGCAAGCTATTCGGCTATTCTATTCCCTTACGGCCGGGGATTCCGGCAGGCTTGCTGCCGGTGCCTTGCTATCTCTTGCGGCCGCTCGCGCCAGAGGAAAGCCTTTGATCTAAAACGGCCGCAAGAGTTTTGCAATTCAATTCCTCCGGGAAACCTCTCTGCAAGGCTAAAAGCGAGCCGCAGCTTACTTGCAGGAAAGAGGTCTCGCTAGCACCAATTAAGCACATAAAATAGCTCAAATAAAGCCATCCTGCACTTTGCGAAGACTATAAAGGGATTTTAGGTGTTAGAAAAAATAGCACATAATTATCCTGTACTCAAATCCGGAAAATATTTTATTTTTAATATCCGTAAAATATCCATGTAAAAAGTCCAGAGTGCTTGGAGCACCTCAGACACACCCACGCCGCAGCCGGAAAATAAACAGTTAATTTGAACTCGGATTTGGGCAGATGTGCAAGCTTGAGAGTGGGTTCCTTTTAATCCTCATGTCCCCCAATATGATCCCTAGCATTTACAGAGCTGTACAGTGCAGGCTTGAATTTATTTTTGAGTTTTTATATTTCTGAGATTACGGCCGGTTCCAAGATATGCGGCCGGCCGTAAAAGGAGATCCTTGCGGGGCCGTATAATAGAATCGCGAGTTAACTGAACCCCCGCAAGGAATCGCAGCCTTACGGCCGATTTACGGCCGCTAATAGAATGAGGCCCATAATGTGTGTATATCCTATGGTGGGGGGAACATATATGTACTTGGTATACATAGCCTTATTTATGGATATCAAAGTTTAACATAAAACATATAAACATTCCAAATACAGTATCTCACAAAAGTGAGTACACCCTTCACATTTTTGTAAATATTTTATTATATCTTTTCATGTGGCAACACTGAAGAAATGACACTCTGCCTACGGCGCTCATCTCCACCAGCGCAGTGAGCGCCTTTGGCGCTCCCTGCCTAAGTCGTACAGGGTCGCAGGGATGAGCGCCTACAGGGCTCATCTCCAGCAGGGCAAGTAACGCCTTTGGCTTTGAGAGGGCCGTAGTTGCGAGCCCGCAGTTTCCCTGTTGCGTTACCAATGGATTTTGGCAAGCCCGGCTGCTGAGAACTATATATGTGATTGAGCATGGAGCATACTGCATGATTTACCCATACAGTGCTGTAAAATGACATAATCTGAAGGGGTATGCTGATATTATACTGGTTCTAATTGTACTGTCGGGAGAGGGTAGCAATAGAGGATATCTATAATGATTTTGTGTATTACTATAGACAGCACTATCTAAAGGTATCTTCATGTACACTTAGGGTCAACCCCCATCAGCTATTCGGCAATGGCACATAACTGCTTATCCCATAATCCAGAGACACTTCCTGGGATACATTTTGCTAGGAGACAATGGTCTCAAACAATGGGGATACCATGTCACCCTCTCAGTAAACGATCATGTTTTATTTTCTATATGGCCTTTTAAATATCTAAACCTGATAATGGTAAAAATGATTATATAGCAAAAAAAAACAAACAGAAAATAATAGCCCTAAAAAAAAACTCCAGACTCGTAAATATGAAGTTTGAATGTAAGGGCTGCTTGCTTCAAATTTGTCAAAGTTACGACAAACATTGATTGCAGGGGTCGATATGACACATGAAACATCCATGAAATAAAGTATTTTTCGGGGCTGATTTTCTGGATTGAGAATGTTGTGCTATTAATTATAAGACCTAACATGACTTTCCCTGTTAATAAAAGTACAGTAGTGTGATGTTAATTATAGTACAAGTGTTACGTACTGTACGTAACCCCCTTTGCGGGTGCTCTAGAGCACTTTGATAGCTGAATCGAAAAAGTAGCGGTTACGAGGATGAAAGATCAAAGGATTTATGTGCGCGAGTTTCAACATAGCTCTCCGCTTAGCCTATTCTTGGCCTCATTAGGCAAAGTCAGACGTGGGGAACGTCAGGACAAATCGTAGTACGCAAATCATGCTAAGATCACACTTGCGAGCTACGTGTTAACACGCAACTCTAATTTAATGAGGCCCTAAGTATTTATCTGCTATATGCAATTGTCTATTACTGCTATGTTCCATTTTATTTTCTGAGCTGTTTTTCTCTGCTGCTCTTTCAGGAAGTTGTGTCTATATAAACTAATCAACTTTCTATTTATCCTGCTGAAAGCACTAGGAGTTTTACTCCCATATGTCCATTGTAGAAATAGTTTTCTCTGCTTTCTCCACCATCTGTTAACATAGATAGGCAGAAACTAAAATAATAGGTTCCACTGTGCATAACTGAATATAAAAGTTAAAGGGACTTGAAAAGGTTTTTTTTCTTTGGTGCATTAAAAAGAAGGTATTTGATGTGTCACTGTGTGTTTTCTAATTTGAAATAAAGGTATCAGTGAATAAAAACATATTCAGAAGTGTAACTGCTTTTGGGGGCTTGACCTCTAAGAGCCAATGAGATTTACAGATTAAAGTATGCTCTGTGCATATTCTGCTAGTTTCAATTAAGTTTAGACTTTTTAGGTTTTACTAAATATTTTAAAAAATGTAAATAGGCTCTCTTTAATATACTTAAATTAGAAAAGGTTGTGTTCCATAAATTGAAGGCTGTAATGTTTTTTTACTTTCTAAAAAATATTTTGTTTGTTTCAAGCTTAGTTCTTCAGAATAGCATATTTTAAATATACTTCTACAGTTGTTCTTTAAGCATACATGAATCACATGTACTATAGTTTTTGTATACCCTTTATTAGTACACATCACCCAGTTATCTTAATAGTGAGAAAATGTGTTACTATTCTTGTTAATTATATTGCTCAAAATATACATGCATATATGTAGATTCAAGCGTCACAATCCATTTCTATATTAGCAGATAATAAAAAGAGGGTCACATGAAAAAATAACATTTTTGAAATGGTCTATTGTGATGGAGGCTTATCTGCTAAAAAGCAGATGTATCGAGATATCATGAAGAACAAGACGATAAAGAAAAGTTGTTCAATCATATCTCTCAGTCATCAAATTTATCTCCATACATTATAATGTCCTTTAAGTTCTTTCAATTAAAATATACCATATATAAAACATTAAAGGACCACTGCACAATAAAAAAATATCAAGTGTACTATTTCAAAAGAGTGGTCTTTTAACATGAATTATAAGCGTTTCAAAGTCTATTATTTAAACTTCAACTGGAAACAATACAGTACTTTGTGCTGAAATGGTCAGACCTTACCTTAAACCTTGGCTGCCTGTAAGACAAAAGTGACAAATATATATCCAACAAGCAGATTATTTTTTTTGCTGCTAAATAACTGAACACTTTCGGAAATTACTTTATTACATACTGATTCTACGTGTAAACAGGAAGAAATATCTTCCTCAAGACAAAAAGTGCTAATGTGACCAGGAAGATTGAACCTTAATAGATGTGACTGGTGCCAAAATGGTCTGTACATAAGGTCACTGTAGTTTTTAAAAAAAAAAATCTTTATGTTTCTAAAGCATTTTAAAAACTGACATTAGTAGTTATAAATGCCATAAGCATATGTTTTAGAGAAAATATTAAAATTTGCAGACTCTCTGTTTCATGATCACTTCCATGTTGATTCTATTATGACTTGCGCCTCTATTTTTTCTTATTGTCAAGTGGCGATTCATAGTGGCAGACTTTCAATAGAAATTAATATAGATGTAATCTGCATCCAATGCTCTTCCCGTTTTTCTCAAGTGTTTATTACTGTTGGGAACAAAGGCAAATTTCTGCAGTCATTAAAGTAAGCTTAAAAACACTAGTTTAAAAGTAGACAATATTTATGTTTATTTTAAACATTCAAAACAAAATGCCCATTATCATGTCAACTTCTTCATAACAACATGTATAACAGGCCTATGGTCTTTTAAAGAAGAATAATAAATACATAGCAAGCAGAATAGTTTTGTGAGCCAAGAGATATCCAGTCTACACATATATTAACTTATTACATGGGGTCAATACAAAATGTAACATTTACACAAAGATACTTAAATAACCATCAACTCTATATTGTAAGATTGCAAGAGCAGGGCAATCACAATCTTACATAATGATTGGCTGACTGATAATTGAAACAGTGCTGCATAATATATTGTTCGTTATCAGACATAATAAAAATATGCCTCAGTTTAGAGGTTTTTTTTCCAAAGAATTTATATAAATATGCATGAATTTAGTTCTTGCAATAAATATGCATGAATTTAGTTCTTGCAACAAATATGCATGAATGTAGTTCTTGCAACATCTGCACTGCTTGTAGTTGTTTTTAAATAAAAAGGTGTAAAGAAATTTACTTTAAAAACCAAACAAAAGTGTAAACTCACTGAAATCTCAATATATAGGAAAAACTCTGGGCAAACTGTCATAGTGCTGAGTAAACATTGCAACTCTTGCAGTGAATCAACAAGTTGGGGCTTTCCTAGACTAAGTTACCCCTTCCATTGAACTTAACTAGTTTGGGCATCCTTGGACTAAGTCACCACTTTCACTGAATAAACTTGTTGAGGCTTCCTTGGGCAAAAGGTGACTAAGGGTAATTGTAAATTAACAATACATTTAGTTTGTAATAGTATATGGTACCATTACCATATATAATGTTATCAATGATATGTATTTTAAATTTGTATTATTATAAAAATCAGTGGCAATTCATATTTTCTAATTACATATTTACCTCAAAGTTAACAAAAATGGCAGGGGGCAAATAGGCACTGTAATTAGGAAATACGAATTTCCAAGTAATTTATTTTATAATGCAATATAAAAATCCTCAGGTTTTCAAGATTTTCTCAAAAGCCATCCAATAACTTGTTCCTTGCTTTTTAATTAATTCATGGTATCATCAAAGCATGGGGAATATTTGTGCAAAGTGAGTGGTGTAGGCATACAGGGGCAATGCTCCCCATTGCAAGAGTTGCATCTTTTTTATAATAGTGAACTAGAGCACAGACATCATTACACTCGAAAGTTCAAGTTTCTATCTTAGACCATGGGATGTCAATCCTCTCAGCAGGCGGTATCCCCCTTCATCCGCGCAGGAGGAGATTTATATGATAGTCGTGCAGTTGCAGACCAATCAGATGACAGGATCTGTTGTTATGTATTCAAAGTCACTGGATAACAGTCAGGCATGTGACCACTTTTATGAGTGTAATCTTGAATTACAACCAGGTCAACCATAATGCTGGTGAGATGTAGGCCAAATTATGACAGATTGTCAACCACCCGAGCAATAAAGTCTCCCAGGATAAGACACCTGGGGTGTTCCGGAACTTGGCTGGCAACAATGATTACAGGAATCCATTTTGTGTTTGTTGCATCCCATCATAATGAGAGCTGGATGATGGGAATGTGTATTGTTAGCTATAAGTGGAGGGAGGGATGGGGAAGCGGGAACAGGCAGAAGTTTAGAGCCATTATTTGTTCACTGAATAAGTATGAAATAGTCACCATAGAAGTATACTCCTTGTATCAAAGTATGGAACCAGAGCTCTCCAGAAATGTAAACGCCCCTCTCACATACACAGTTTCCACCAAAGTATCATTGATTCATCCAGGGTCCTCCTGAGGCATCAACATTTATTTTTTTTTCTAATTAAAAACTAGCTGTATGTTTTTTTATTAACTATGCTCTAAGTCAAGGTTTTCAAACATATTTTTGTTTTTTTCATTGTATAAATGATTTGGAAGCATTCAAATTTTTATTTGACCATCTGCAATCTGGTTTCCATGTTGAACACTCTACAGAGAAGGCATTTACTAAAGTAAATAACAATCTCCTGATGGCCTAAGCAAAAGGGTGATATTCTCTACTTATCCTGTTAGAACTCTTCTCTGGCTTTGACATAGTTGACCACTCACTTCGTCTCCAGACTCTCATTTTCCTTGGCCTGTGTGGCACTCTCCTGGTTCAAATATTATTTATCTAACTGGTCCTTTAGTGTTTTACGCATGTGGGCTCCATGTCATTACCATTACTACTCACTGTTGGAGTGCCTCATAAAGGATATGTTTTGGGTCCCTTGCTTTTCTCAATCTAACCTGCCTCCATTGGCAAACTAAGAATCTTCATTGGTTTCCAGTATCATCTCTATGCTGATGATATCCAAATCTACATCTTCTCTCCTGACTTATCTCCCTCCTTCCTAACTCATGTCACCATCTGTCTATGCAACATCTTCCCCTGAATGACCTTCCACAATCTAAAAAAACATGTGGAACACTGAGCTCTTGATAATCCCACCACCTCCCCAGTTCCAGACATCACCTTTAGAGCCAACAACAACTCAATCACATCTACACAACAATCTGCTGTCATGGGACTAATCAACAATCTCTTTCTCTCCACTTTCTCTCTCTTCACTTACCAAAATCTGCAAAAAAAAAAATTACCCCAAATCAGTCCATTTCTCACACAAGAAACAACCAAAATCCTAATTAGTTTTTAATCAAAACTAATCATTTCCCACATTTAAAAACAACATAGTCAGAGGTACTCAATCAAAGAACAAACTAACCTCAATAGGTAGGTTAGATCTATGGACATGATCAGCCTGCTCCCACTCACTTGAGTGATCCAGCCCCAAAATACTAGGTAATTCTACCCTGTTCAGGAGTAACAGCAAACCCCAGAAATACATTTTGGCCCTTAGGGAGACTAATGCCTAAGGGTCATTTGCATAAACAAAACAACACAGTGAGAGATGCTCAATCAGAGACCAAACTAACCTCAATATGTAGGTTAGTTCTATGGACATGGTAACCCACTCTGAGAGCTACCTCTTTTAGCCTAGTTGTGACCTTTAGAGTGAGAAATATCCAATAGTATATCAGTCTGGTCCCACTCACTAGAGTGTTCCAGACCCGAAATACCAGGCAATTCTACCCTGAACATGAGAAACAGAAAAACCCAGACATACGTTTCGGCCTTCTTTGGGCCTCGTCAGTGAGGTGTAGCATTTCCCACATTAACTACTACAATTCACTCCGAGCCAACCTTCCTTTTACTAGACTCCCCTACTCCAGTTCACCCTAAATGCCTCTGCTAGGCTCATATATCTAACAGCCGGGTCTCTTCTGCTGCACCAATAGTCCAATACACATTGTGCCGTCTCTGTGTCTGAGTGGTCCAGAGCTTAGATAGAGCACATGGCAGATGGGTTTAACTTTGCTAAAAATTGGCCATAGTGGATTATAACTACAATAGAGGTGTTTATGTACATAATCCAGTGGCTGGAGCCAAGCTGTATGTCCTTTAATGAGCTCAATGGGCCAACACCCAAGTTGAGAAAAAAGGCCCCTTCGCTCTACCCACAATATACATCACTAGTGACACCTCCTCACACTCTCATCAAACTTTGTTCATCGAGCCCCCACCCTGATGAAACCTCTATACTGATTTGGCAAATTATCCCCTTTTCTTCACAGTTACAAACCCCCGCCCCCAAGAAACCCATCCATTCAAAACAAAGGCTTCCAAACTTGTTGCCTAACATTTGCGATGCAAACAAGAGAGTGACCACCTCTTGTACATGGATCCAGCTGTATTACTGGACAATATACGAGCAACCCCTTTCCTTTTGGATCTTATACCCTTAGCCCACTTAGATCTAAGGTCTCATGAGAGCTGTACCTTCTACATCAACACAGTTCTCATAGCCCAGACTGGGATTCTTAATGTAATGCTCTAGTTTTTAAAGAGGGGTCATCTAGGACTGGTATTTGATGAAGGACCTTGAGTTATTTCCTTTTGTATCCTGTGATGTGTATAAGTTTTTAACCACCCACAGTATCTAACCTTTTCCTGTCCAGAAATATGAATTGGTAATGGAGAACAATAGTTTGTTTGTACTAGAACATGCTGCACTTTCCTTAGTCTTTATCAACCCCTGCATCATCCATGGGTTTTACAAAAGATTATAAGGCATTTAAGGGTAGTAGCAAAGAATGTCTTAATTGTGGTTTTTCACAGGCCTTGTCTTGCTGCATGTATGAAACTAATAGTATGTCAGTATATTTGTTCATTAGTACGCATCCTTGTGCTTGTGGACAACCTGCTGTGTTCACAAGCACAAGGATAATAAATAGCACAGGAACAGATAAGCAGTTCTGACTTGGTATGAAAAGTAGCTAACTAGAGATATTAGGAGTTATGTAAGATTCTTGTGTCTGTACTCTTTAGATGTAGATTATAGTAGCATGGCTATTAGTGGATTTTGAGTTACATTAGCAGTCTGACTGTCAATTCCTGAACCTCATGGGAGATATCACAGCCTAACCAACAGGATTCTAGAGGGTGGCCAGTCCTGCTGGCTGGGTGTTTTGACAGACATTGTAGCAGTGGTAGGATCTGCACTACACAGATTTGATCTTGGAAGATGGCTGAATATGATGCCATGTCCATAGCAGTGCATTGGGAGCTCGTCAGATTCCTGTACCAGATCACTATTTTCCAGGAAATAAAGCATTTGGATGTGGTGGGCCCAATTCTGTAGGTACTTAAAGGTGTGACCATGTCAATGGGCAGCAGCTTCAACCTGGCACTGGAATTTCATGAACCAGAGTAGAGCAAGAGTCCCTCCTATGGTTTCAGTAAAGAGTGGCAGTAATAGGGGACTTATGTGGTACAGATTGAATGCACTTCATGGAAAAAATTATGGAAGAGAAATCAACAGATAGAGATGGAAGCTTCCCTGGCTTTGGAAGGACGTTTTAGTGGACAGGGTCCCAGTAGGTTTAAACTATCTTAGTTTCAATAAGTTTCATGAGGCAGCTGGAGACATTGATTGATTTCTAGAGGACAATGAGCGATAGTGCAAGCTTCATTTGTTTGACCAGGATGAGTGGGCCTGCATCCTGGTGGGCCTTCTTCTCATGAGCTGAGTCAGCTAGGCATACCGTGTCCTGCCCCAAAGCCAGTCCAAGTATTTTGATGTCATCATCCTGGCCCAATGCAGTTATGCCAGAAAATTACTTCAGACTGTTCCTGGAACTAAGGCCATTACCATGTTGCCTGCAGGCTTCAACACACTTGTGAGTGCTGGTGGAGAGGACAAGGAGTGCATACGCTGGAGTGGGCTAGAGAAATAGTAATCTTGGAGCAATTCTTACAACCTTGTTCACTGGATATGAGAGCCTGGATTGAAGATCGGCAACCCACCATTGAATAAGCAGCTGGACATCTAGCTAACCAATATTATAAAACTCACTGCAGGTTGAGAGTTGGAGCCCCTGAACCATATGCCAGGAGCCATGGACAACGTACTTCAGCTGATCGCCAGCTCGACTACAATCTGGAGCACTGATTTATAGTGGGCCATCTGGTCAGATCGCAAGGGGGACCTGGGGTCGGCGGGGATGTTCCCCCAGCAAGCCTGCCTTAAATTACAGGGTATGAGCCTAGGTGAAAACTGCTCTGTTCTGGTTGTAAACAGTCCATTCACATAAGGAAATACTGTCACCAATATTGGGGGTTGACAGGATCACTGACCAAAAGCTTGTTAAACTATCTAGGGCAATTGGTCAAGGTTCAGTCAAGTGAGGAAGAAGGCAAGTTCTTCCATGATGTCTGTGACTGGGTGGGAGAATCAACTTGATCAATGATCGGCAGTTCAGTGCAATAACCCACAAAGACTTATTATGCCTCCACTTCCAACATGTAATGTTGAAAGCTTCAGAGGGGTTTCATGATTCAGGCTCATACATCAAGTCAATCGATCCCGACTTATTCAGCCCCAAGGCTATACTGTTGTGGTGGCAAGAGGAACTCACTCACAGTGATGTAGGTACACGTTGATTGGAGAACAGTGCCATTTTGTTGGGATTATGTCCAGGTTTTGGATACCCCTGCACTCCATTTCACCAAACCCCTGATCATGTCGGAAAGTGTTACATCTTCACTGTGGTGGACTATTGTCGCCAAAGGCTGTAGCATTTCTAAGATCACTGCTGAGGCTGTGGCCCATTCTGTTCAACTGAGACACCAAGATCATGGTGCAGTTCAATCAATATGTGTGGCAGCATTGCCGGATCAAACCCCTGTCCTCATCTCCATACCATCTCCGGACCAATGGCCTCTATAAGCACTTAAATGGGACCTTGACATCTATGATCCAAGCATTGTAAGATAAGATGGATTGGGAAAAGTTACTACACCATCTTCTTTTTGTCCATAGACAGGTACAGCAGAGGTGGAGGTATTTAGGGGGGTTTAGGTTGAGGAGGGGGGTTTAGGTTGAGGAGGGGGGTTTAGAATGCGGAGGGGGGTTTTAGGTGGAGGAGGGGGGTTGAGGAGGGGGTTGAGGATAGGGGGGTTGAGGAAGGAGGATGGGGTTGAGGGGGGGTTTGAGGATGGGGGGTTGAGGAGGGGGTTTGAGGAGGGGTTTGATGATGGGGGGTTGAGGAGGGAGGTTGAGGAGGGGGTTGAGGATGGGGGGGTTGAGGAGGGGGGTTAAGGAGGGAGGATGAGGAGGGAGGATGAGGAGGGGGTTGAGGATGAGGAGGAAGGTTGGGTTGAGGATGGGGGGTTGAGGATGAGGAGGGGGGTTGAGGATAGGTAGGTTGAGGAAGGAGGATGAGCATGGGGGGTTTAGGAGGGGGGATGAGGAGGGGGTTGAGGATGGGGGGGTTGAGGAGGGAGGATGAGGAGGGAGGATGAGAAGGGGGTTGAGGAGGGAGGTTGAGGATGAGGAGGGAGGTTGAGGAGGGAGGTTGAGGATGAGGAGGGGGGTTGAGGATGAGGAGGGGGGTTGAGGTTGAGGAGGGGGGTTGAGGATAGGGGGATTGAGGAAGGAGGATGAGCATGGGGGGTTAAGGAGGGGGGTTGAGGGGGGTTTGAGGATGGGGGGTTGATGGGGGTTTGAGGATGGGTGGTTGAGGAGGGGGTTGAGGTTGAGGAGGGGGGTTGAGGAGGGGGTTGAGGATAGGGGGTTTGAGGAAGGAGGATTAGGATGGGCGGGTTGAGGAGGGAGGTTGAGTAGGGGGTTGAGGATGAGGAGGGAGGTTGAGGTTGAGGATTTTGCTTCAAAGTTCTTTATTTGAAATTTATTTTTATTTTCCTGAAATTTCCTTCTTAAAATGAGGTGCGTGTTATATGCCTGTGCGTGTTATATGCTGATAAATACGGTAGTCTAATGGATAATAATTGACAGGGTGATATAATAAAGTTGCGATCTTTACGCCCCTGTGTTGACTGTGTTGTAGATGTTCACAAATGAGTACGCAGGTCTCGGAGCTGGTGGTTTTGGAGAGTGAGAGTAGGAGAGTTTGTAGAGCAGGTTATTACAATTTTATTTATTTATATTTCCAAAAGATCCACACAGGCTCCAGAGTGCTTCGGCGTAGAGGGACAATGCACCCCAGAAGACTTCTGGCAGCTTAAGTTGTGGAGGCAGTTTGAGAGCTGGACCCTAATTTATTGAATCCAAGATTCCACCATTTTAGAACTTTACACAAGTGAATTAGCTTAAAGGGACAGGAGACCCAAAACCAAGGGTTCCATTGTTTCTTCCAATTCTAGCTGACAAAGGACTAGGGGCTCAGGGTGGTCCAGGTGGGTAAGAGACATTTATGGTTTGCCAATTTGTGGACTGTAATCAATTTAAAAAAAAATATCACACAGGCGGGTGGTTAAAATTTTGGCTGCACTGTGCAAGAAAAATTGTGTATTGCTCAGACCAGGGTGCCTGAACTGACCTATGTAGCGCACATGAGCTAAACTACCATGCTACCTCCTTAACCCCGATGCTATCAAAGAGAAGATCAGCAATGTCATGCCAAACCGAGAGTCAGGGCTAGAGTGGGTGTGGGTGGCTCACAAAGCGTACATAAGGGGGTCCTGCATAAAAATTGCCTCAAAATACAAAATACAACAAAGGGGAGAAACTGAATACGGCACTTTCAAATCTAGAGAAATCTAATCAAAAGCCCCCCTTTGATACTCTGTGTAGACAAATAAATGCCACTAGACTAGAACTGGATCTCATATTATCGGATAGGACGGAAAAGGCCCTTAGATGGACGAATTATAAATGTTTCTGGAAGGCGAATAAGCCGGACTCTATGCTAGCCAAAAAACTTAAGAATAAATATTCCCAATCTAAGATACCCCAAATTAAGGATACGTTAGGGCAGTTTATGAATAATCTGTCCAAAATTCAAGAGGTTTTTCATAAATATTAACAGAAGATTTATACCTCTATGAACCTGAAAAATTATGTTAGACAATTCCTAAGCATGAGTGACCTCCCTTGCCTTACAGAGGGGAATTTGATCTCACTGAATGCCAAAATTACTAGGGAGGAAGTCATTGAGGTGATCGACAAAGCTAAAGTAGGTAAAACCTGTGCCCTGACGGCTTCACCATCGTATATTATAAGAAAATTGGTAATTTATTGGCCCCTCATCTAGTAGGTCTGTTCAATTGGATTCTTGAGGTTCATCAGGTACCTGCAGAGTTAAACCATGTGGAGCTGGTCTTTTTTACATAGAAGGGGAGAGACCCAATTGAACCTAAGACTATCGACCTATCTTACTCCTAAACAATATCAAATTATTAGCCAAGATTATGGTGAATAGAATTTCCAAATTTTTGCCAAACCTAATCCACAAGGATCAGGTCGGGTTTATCCCTAATAGGCCAGTGGCGCGATAACATCTGCAGACTCCTGAACCTGATCAATATTTCTAAAACAACTACTACTCCTTTATGTCTTTTAGCCTTAGACATAGAAAAGGCATTCAACACAGTCGAATGGCCCTTCCTGACAGCGGCGCTAGAGAAGTATGGATTTATTAGTCCTTTCATGGATCTTATCAAGACTTATTATAACTTGCCAACAGCGTCCATGAGGTTACCGGGGAAAGAAAGGGCAATTATCAAGATAGAGAGGGATACAAGACAGGGATGCCCACTCTCCTCTTTGTTGTTTGCCCGGCAGTATAACCCTTGGCTCAGGCATTTAGGTAATGAAGAGATATCAAAGGTATAGCAACAGGACACAATCAGTATAAGTGCTGTCTGTTTGTTGATGACCTCTTGTGTACGCTGACTAACCCCGCCCACTCTATTCCAGCCCTGATGACCCTACTGGAGCAGTTTAGCGTATTCTCGTGTTTAAAATTGAACTTGGATAAGTCGGAAGCGTTGGTGGTTCAGATTCCCCATTCTGATCCAGAGGATCTTCGTCTAAGATTTGACTTTACTTGACCAGATCAATCTATTAAGTATTTGGGAATCAACATTACAGCTAACCTGTAGGCCCTGTATAAAGCTAATTATCAACCCCATCTAATTCAATTCACCAAGAATCTACTGAAATGGTCAAACTACCCAATTTCGTGGCTAGGCCAAATCAACTCAGTAAAAATGAACCCATTACTGAGGCTCTTATACCTCTTCCGGTCCTTACCCATATTAGTACCAACAAAAGCCCTAGTGGGAAGGCAAAAACAGATTTCACAATTTATATGGCAAGGCAAGCCCCCGAGCATTGCTGGGAAAATAGCAATGAAACATAAAAAGTGGGGGGCTTTCATGCCCTAACCTTGAACTCGATCTTAAAGCTGTGCGATTGGCCTTCATCCCCATAGTTCATTCCGTGCCCCAGCAACCTTTGTGGGTTTTTATTGAGAATTCCCAGATGCACCCCTACACTTGGGATACTGTTGTTTGGCAAGCTAACCCGTGGCAGTGGGTAAAACATTCTAATAACCCTATTATCAAAGTTTCCCTAGTGTGCTGTAACTGGGGTCAGAAAATGTTTAACATTATTCCTAAAATTTCCTCGCAAACTCCTTCATTTCCCCACCCGGAATTTCCAGAGGCCTTGACCCAGATGTCGGTAAATTGGCCTTGATAGAATAGGAGCTTGGTTGATAGAGGGGAAGATTCTCCAGTTTGAGCAGCTGAGGGATACACACAAAATTTCCCTGGAGGAACACTATAATTTCTGCAGATTATAACATATGGCAGTGACACGGGTTAAAGAACTGGGTTTGCCCACTTCGACTTGGCTAACTCCGGCTAGCGCTAAATTGCCCCTTATAAAAGGCACACTTGGAATGCTGTAGGACACATTTATTACACCCCTTTGGACACTAGGGATAAATATATGATAGATTGGGAAAGAGATCTCGCCCATAGACTGGAGTTAGACCAATGGAAAGAAATATGGAGGTCGGCGGCAAAGGGGTTATTGACACACAACATTCTGGAGACTTCAGTTAGGGTCCTCCATAGGGTCTATAAGGTCTATATAACACCTGAATGGCTGTCCAGGTGGAACCCAGAGAGCGTCCAAACTGTTTTAGGGGCTGTCCACTTGTGAGGTCGTTTATACACAAATGGTGGGATTGCCTGAAGGTGCAGCGATTTTGGCAGGGAGTCATGGCTGTGATCAATGACCTTTTTAAAACGGACCTGACTCCCAGCATTGAAACCTGTCTTCTATCTTCCCCCAACCTTTTACATCACCAAAATAAACTGTTACAGTACATTATAATAGCTGACAAAAGACAAATTGCCAGAAACTGGAAACCTAATACTCTTGACGTGGCCTCGGTCAAAAATAAAGTAAATTACATTATGATTAATGAAAGACTGATGCACATTCTGTTGGATTCAATATCTTTATTCTTTAACACCTGGGCATCGTGGTTGAGTTACCAAGAGGGGATAACATTTGGTTAACTTTTAAATGTCATGGATGCCTGCGTACTTGGATAAGGTCTGGGAGCTGAATAGGAACTGGATAACCATTGAAGAAGGTATGAGGATACCTAAGGACTTATGGGCCCCACTTTTATCTGTCCACTCTCTGTTTCTTTTCTGTTCTACTTCTTCTTTATTTAGGTTTTCGCTTATTGACATTTTTTGTTGATTATTGCTGTATCTTTGCATTGATATGTAATGTCTTTACCAAAAGCTCCCATTCATTTCAGATCAATAACTGATGGCTTTTATTTCCTTTGAATCAGAAGGAGCAGATTCTATAGACTCTGTTGGTCAATTGCTTATCACAGAAAAATGTGGGAAAATGGCAGTTAGGAAGTACGGGGAGTGGCAGAGCATGTATGAGATAGTTCTTGTTTATATCATTGGTTTGTTAAATATTTAGACAATGTAAAATGTCAATGCTTTGTCTGAACTTACCTGTACAATAGAATACAGTGCCTTTCAAAAGTATTCACCCCCTTGACTTTTTACTTTGTTACATTACAGCCTTAAGTACAATGTTTTGTTAATCTGAATTCTATGTGATGGATCAGAACACAATATTCTAAGTTGGTAAAGTGAAATGAGAAAAATATATACATAAAACTATTTTTTAGAAATAGAAAACAGAAAATTGGCATGTGCGTATGTATTCACCCCCTTTGTTATGAAGACCATAAAAAGCTCTGGTGCAACAAGTTACCTTCGCAAGTCACATAATTAGGGAAATTATGTCCACCTGTGTGCAATCTAAGTGTCACATAATCTGTCATTACATATACACACCTTTTTTGACAGGCCCCAGAGGCTGCAACACCTAAGATAGAGGCACCACTAACTAAACACTGCCATGAAGACCAAGGAACTCTCCAAACAAGTAAGGGACAATGTTGTTGAGAAGTACAAGTCAGGGTTAGGTTATAAAAAAAATTCCAAATCTTTGATGATCCCCAGGAGCACCATCAAATCTATCATAATCAAATGGAAAGAACATGGCACAACAGCAAACCTACCAAGAGACGGCTGTCCACCAAAACTCAAGGACCTGGCAGGGAGGGCATTAATCAGAGAGGCAGCACAGAGACCTAAGGTAACCCTGGAGGAGCTGCAGAGTTCCACAGCAGAGACTGGAGTACCTGTACATAGGACAACAATAAGCTGTACACTCCATAGAGTTGGGCTTTATGGCCAGAGTGGTCAGAAGAAAGCCATTACTTTCAGCAAAAAACAAAATGGCACATTTTGAGTTTGTGAAAAGGCATGTGGGAGACTCCCAAAATGTATGGAGGAAGGTGTTCTGCTCTGATGAGACAACACTGAGAAAACACTATGTCTGGCACAAACCCAACACATCACATCACCCAAAGAACACCATCCCCACCAGCAAAACATGGTGGTGGCCGCATTATGCTGTGGGGATGTTTTTCAGCAGCCGGGACTGGGATACTGGTCAGAGTTGAGGGAAAAATGGATGGTGCTAAATACAGGGATATTCATGAGCAAAACCTGTACCACTCTGTGCATTATTTGAGGCTAGGATGGAGGTTCAACATCCAGCAGGACGATGACCCCAAACACACTGCTAAAGCAACACTTAAGTGGTTTAAGGGGAAACATTTAAATATGTTGGATTGCTGTTCAAAAGCGCAAACCACCCAACTTGAAGGAGCTGGAGCAGTTTTGCAAGGAGGAATGGGCAAAAATCCCCGAGATTATAGAGTCTTAGCCAAAGCGACTTTGAGCTGTGATTGACGCAAAAGGTGGCTCTACAAAGTATTTACTTTAGGGTGGTGAATAGTTATGCACATTGACTTCTTCTGTAATTTTGTCCTATTTGTTGTTTGCTTCACAATAAAAAAAAAACAAAACATATTTTTCTATGTGGGCATGTTCTGTAAATTAAATTATGCAAATCCTCAAACAATCCATGTTAATTCCAGGTTGTGTGGCAACAAAACACAAAAAATGCCAAGGGGGTGAATACTTTTGCAAGGCACTGTATGTGACCAAAAAATACATCCAAACACATATTAACAGATAACACATGATGTACATACACATATAGTAAAAACACACATAGATACACATATAGATAGGTCACTGTATCCACACACCCATACCCCCCATTCCCATCCTATACTCTAACATGTAATAAATACAAATAAAACATATTTTCTTCCATCAAAAATATATAAATATACAATTATTTTCAGTTATCCTTATTTTACTTTTGGGATTATTATGGAGGGTGGAGAGAGAAGAGGTGGGGAGGAGAAGATGATGAGAGAAGAGGAGGTGAGAGAGGTGGCTCTGAGGAATGGAGGAGAGGAGAGTGGAGGAGAGAGGAGTGGAGGAGAGGGAAGTGGAGGAGAAGAGAGAGGAGTGGAGATGACGGGAGTAGAGGATAGGAGTGGTGTAGTAGAAGAGGAGAGGGAAGAAGAGGAGAGAAGAGTGGAGGAGATGTAGAGGGAGTCAGAGTAACCCATAGTAATAGGCACTCCCAGCACAGCTTCAGTGGGGGAGGGGCCTGATACCAGGGGGATTGGTAGTGTGGAGGAGGGACAGGCCTCAGGGTCAGAGGAGGGAGCACAGGATCCCTGTCCACAGTCGGGTCGGCCAGAGGCCGGGGGCAGACACAGGGCCCCTAATTACAGGCATAAGGAGATGGTGGTCCTCCTCCATGTCATACGTGACCGCCCCACTATCCTTGCCGGGGGGAGAGAAGTTAGGCCCTGGCCCAGGGCCCAGGTTTTAAAAGGAGGTACCGGCGGCAGTCACAGCAGTGGGCTTTGCAGAAAGGGATGTGAAGTCTGTGAAGCATCGCTTTGATGAAGTCCGGGCCAAGGTTAGGAGGATAATGGCCAAGGAGGAGGGCGCAGCAACAGCACCAAGTGGTGGCCCCAAGTGACTGTCAAGTACAATGAGTGGAAGAGGGTGCTCAAGGAGATGCTGTGCCAGGTGCCCGTCGCTGGAGTTTGATGCCTGGTTGCCCAACAGGATCCAGCCTCCATATCAAGTGAATATGATCCCGCCAAACAGGACCCAGCGCAGGAGGAGGAGGCAAGGAGAGTATCAGAGGGGCTGGGCTATAAGGAGGAGAACGAATAATTTATCTGGACAGTGTGCTCACCTGCTGGACCTTCAGCAACATCTGTGGCATTAGACCCGACTGCCCCCCTCCTCCAACAACTCTGTTCATGACCCAAACCCTCCTACTGGAAGGTTAAGTGGGCGATTTCACCACCACCATCTCCTCCTCCCAGCAGTGCCACAACCTGGCTCCCACCATCACCAGGCCCACCACCACCACAAGTAAGCCAGGCTCCAGCCGGGCCCCAGACCCTCCCCACTTGGCAACCACCACCGCTGCTTCCTCACCCAGCCCTTCCCACACAGAGTAAGTCTCCAACCCAAGTTCCACCGTCGGAGGCTACCGGGGGGGATGAAGACCAGATATAAGTGATATATTGTTACTACTATTAAATTCAGTGATGTATGCTGATATTTGTATTCATCAGATGCTGGTTACAGTGTTGTAGTGACCACATGTAACCCTAGTAGATACTATCCATCATAATTATTATACAGTATTACATTAACCCTTTAGGTTGCCCTTTTTTCCAACACAGCCTCTTGACCTTCATGGATCCACCCACAGCACACCCATGATATTAATGCCCAGTGGGATACATTTCTGAGTGTGCTCCGTGTATATAATAAAGTTTTGTTATATCGTTATCACTGTTTATGTGTGTTTCCAAAGGTTAAGGTTTTGGGACATCAACATCAATACATGTCTTTTACAATCATATGTTTGCACAGAGATCATCTTACTATATACCCAAGTGGGAAACATGTCCATTAATTAATGTTAGGCCTGTAATCTACCCCTGTGATGCAGTAGCCTAATCATCAGGGCATCCTCGGTTGTTGGTTTTACAGTAGTACTTCAAGTAGGTCAATACTGGAGACCCTATATCTTATTTGCTTACATGACCTGCTTATCTTTATTTGGCCCCTGTCCCTCTAATCTGATCTCTCATGGATATATTCATGTATGGCAACATATTTCTATGCAGAGTGAACTCCTTACATACAGTACCGTTCACTCTGGTCCCCCCTATCCCTGGGTCCCCACCCATATACTCCATCCCTCCCTCTCTCTCTCTCTCTCTCCCTCCCTCTCTCTCTCCTACTCCCTGTCACGATCTGCTTCTTCTAGGGGGCTTGATATGAACCTAGTTCAAACCTACCCCAGCAGAATCATGTAGTTCCTGTTTTCTGTGGCACAAAAGATGGCTTCTGAAGAGGGCAAGGCCCAAAAGGTACAGGCAGAGATTACTGGATTTAGCTTACTTAGTGGCCCATGGCAAGACCACTCTCCAAGTCAGGATACAACACACAGAAATAGTCTCACACCTTGTTTATGTGAAAACTATCTCTCAACCTTTATTGAATGATCAAAACAACATATTTATACTCTCCCATACAACACCCTTGTGTACATTTATGTTTGTGTGATGTCAGACCATCTGGCGTGCAACCTTGGGCTATCAAAGCTCTTGAGATCAAATTCACCAGATATCTAGTGAACAAACCTTTATGCTAAACCCAAGTGTTTGCTTAGGCTTACTTGATGTACTTGCATCTGCAAGGTCTGTATGTGTGAGTGTGCAATGATCTGCAGCTAACTTCTATGCAGAGCATTTCTACCAATTCCACATATGTTCTATATAACATTTTCCCTCTTATTATATATTATAACTAGGATACATAATAACCATATACAGGCAACATATAAAAAACACAATAACACATAATCCCAATGTAACAATGTCATGCTCTATTGGACATATTCATAAATTGCTGACAATCTGAGTCCTTAAACAATTTCCTTTCTAGTATAGCATAGAGGATCATCCTGACGGATAATTCTCTAGCTATACTGCTTTTACTTGTCCTCCTGTCTGGAAAGTCCATCCATGTGATAGCCTCAGTGGCTCTCTGGTTACCCTGCCTCCCCCTGTCCAGGGCGAATACTCGCTCCTTCCCAGTGGCCTAGTGACATTCCCAAGCCCCTGGGAAGACATATAAGACAACTGCCATGGAGAACCCTTCAAGGTAGTCCAGGGGAAACAGTACATCCCAGCTAGTAAGTCCAGCTTAAAGTTGGGAGGATCCTTACCCAGCAAAGCCCTCTCCTTCCAGGCTAGGGAGACGTCTTGTCCTGCTGATTCTGGATCAGCACTCAGTCCTATGGGTAAAATTGAAGAGTACAAGGTTCCCTTTGTCAGGCATGAGCTTTCTCCTGAATAAACTTGGATGCTGCAGTTGCAACATGGGCTAGTGACATTCACTGGTGGCATCCATGCTGGATTAATAGGCAGTTCTGATACAAGCCGTTTTGGTTCAGTAGCCAACCTCTCTCCCACCAAGCCTGGCCAATGGCCCCTTCTTTCCAGGGTTACAGGTACACAGCCAGTGTCTTTGGGCAGATGCAGGGGAGTTATTGTAGGGAGACCAGGAGACAAATCAAAATCTGGGGTACCCTCTGGCTCTTTGGTCTCTGGATCCTCTGTTTGAACCTCCTGACTCTCTCCATCTGAGACTGCCTGGTGTGTAGTTACAGGCAGCCCTTGAGAAGCAGCTGCTACTGCCTCTTGTTCAGGCTGAAGAACTGGGCTACTTTCTGTTTCTGCTCCAGGGTCTGTGGCTGGCTCCTGGACAATGGTCATCCAAGGAACCTCTCCACTATTTGTAGGGAGACCAGGAGACAAATCCCAATCAGGGGTACCCTCTGGCTCTTTGGTCTCTGGATCCTCAGATGGAACCTCCTGACGCTCTCCATCTGAGACTGCCTGGTGTGTAGTTACAGGCAGTCCTTGAGAAGCAGCTGCTACTGCCTCTTGTACAGGCTGAAGAACTGGGCTACTTTCTGTTTCTGCTCCAGGGTCTGTGGCTGGCTCCTGGACAATGGTCATCCAAGGAACCTCTCTACTATTTCCACAGTCAATTGGTAGGGCCAGTGCTCATTAGGTTCTTCTCTTACTCTAGGAGCAGAGTAGCTTTTCCCAAGTTCTTCCCATGGACCTGGCACTGCTGTGGTTTGGCCCTGTCCCCATTCTTCTAACTGGGTGAGACTTAGCCCCCTAAAGATAGGGACCAGTTCTTCCTCTTCCCAGTCAACCCCATGGATGCCGGCATCTTTGTTATTTTGAGAATCATGGATATCAAAATTCTCCCCACAGTCCATACATTTATTTTCTGACCCAGCCTTGGCAATATTTAGCTGGGCCTCTGTAGTACCTGTTAGGTGGTTCTGTTCCATGCCTCCCAGCTGGGTGGCCAACAACCATCCAGAGATGCTTCATCCAGTAAGTCTATATAATCCACCTCCAGCTGTAGCTCCTGCTGGATCAAAGGCCAAAGTAGGTTAGCTGTCTGAGAGTCTGTCTCCAGTCCCAGCATGTGACAGCGCTTGGCAAACAGACACAGCTTTCTTTTCTCTGTCCCCAAGCTACAGTCCGGATCCCCATGTACTATGTCCCAAAGTGCCTTTTCCAGCCCCAATGAAAAATGATGAGGTATCCAAACAGGTCTTACCCAATAAGCATATTGCTCTTCCAGGGCGACCTCCTCACATACTAATTCTTCCAGCCATTCCCTTAGCTTGTGACCTGGCCATAGTCCCAGGAATGCATCTATTTATTTAGAAGGCCCATTCCTCTACAGTCCTTTCCAGTCACCAGAACATTCTCTGTCTCTACTGGGGATAAGCATTTCCCCTCCACAAGAGCTGAGCTAGGGCCATTGCTTACCCTTCTCCTGTTCCCCTGTACCTCCTGTGTGATCTGTATCCAGAGTTCCCTCTGCTGATCCTTGGTTAAACTGCAGGCATTATCTCCATCCATCTTTGGTACCGTCTGGACACTTCCTCCTCCTCTGCTGCAGACATCTCTTCATAAGTTGCCATCCTTCTGTGTTTTATACAGAGATCCCACCACTGCCAGCCAAATGTCACGATCTGCTTCTTCTAGGGGGCTTGATATGAACCTAGTTCAAACCTACCCCAGCAGAATCATGTAGTTCCTGTTCTCTGTGGCACAAAAGATGGCTTCTGAAGAGGGCAAGGCCCAAAAGGTACAGGCAGAGATTACTGGATCCAGCTTACTTAGTGGCCCATGGCAAGACCACTCCCCAAGTCAGGATACAACACACAGAAATAGTCTCACACCTTGTTTATGTGAAAACTATCTCTCAACCATTATTGAATGATCAAAACAACATATTTATACTCTCCCATACCACACCCTTGTGTACATTTGTGTATGTGTGATGTCAGACCATCTGGCGTGCAACCTTGGGCTATCAAAGCTCTTGAGATCAACCTTTATGCTAAACTCAAGTGTTTGTTTAGGCTTACTTGAAGTACTTGCATCTGCAAGGTCTGTATGTGTGAGTGTGCAATCATCTGCAGCTAACTTCTATGCAGAGCATTTCTACCAATTCCACATATGTTCTATATAACATTTTCCCTCTTATTATATATTATTAGGATACATAATAACCATATACAGGCAACATATAACCACACAATAACATATAATCCCAATGTAACAATGTCATGCTCCCTTGGACATATTTATAAATTGCTGACAATCTGAGTCCTTAAACAATTAAATCATGAAACTCCCTCTCTCTCACTCCTCCCTCTGTCTTTCTCCTCTCTCTCTGCCTCCTCCTTCTCTCTCTTCCTTTCTCTCTCCATCCCTCCCAGTGACCCAGTTCCTCTTTCTCTCAACCTCCGTGCCTCTCTCTCTCCACCTCTCTCTCCCTGTTTTTCTCCCCTCCTCTCTCCCTATGTCTCATTTCTCTCTCTCTTCTTTTCCATCTTCTCCCTCCCAGTAGCCCGACTGTCACACATTCACTCATATGCAACAACGCAGCTCCGCTGTGCGTGCGCACTCACGCCCAAATACGACACAACTTACAGGCATTACTCACAACTGAAAACTATTATAGGTGATGATATACCTTTTAAAAGGCATTAGAACGTTGTGGTGATGGTTCAGAATAACTTACAGAAGGTAATTGTAATGAGCGATAGAGTTTAGAGAATACTAAGAACTTTAGTAAATCCAGTCTAGTGAGTATTTTAAATTGAATTAATATAGTTTAAACAAAATAATTTTTTTAAAATTTATATTAAAAGTTATATTTTATTTTCCATTATCTACTACTTTCAAATGTACCTATTCTCATCTGTTTTATTATAAATACAATTAGTGTCACAAGGGCTACTGTTGTCAGTTTTATTTCTCTTTGGATTTTGAATAACTAAACTTGATAATGGGCAAAACATTTCAGAAAGTAAAAAAGAAAGACAACCTGCATATATGGTACTTTTATATGCATTATTCTTTACTGTATGTTATTGTTTTCTGAGATGATTTGTTCTACTACTTACTTAGAAGAGTGTGTCCTTGTACACTTATGAGCACTCCATTTGATTTATTTGCATTGTGCAGAAAGAAACTTCCTCTGTATTCAAAGTCTCCTCCCACTAGGAGCAGAGATAGCAGTGGTGCAGGTGATGTGTTGCAACAGGGCCCATGCTTCTACGGGGGCCCGGTGCTGCCCACCATATGTATTGCCATATTTTTATAGTGTCAGAATGCCCCCTGGGTCCCCCTCAGACTCACCAGACCCTTCCCCTTATGGGCTTCTATGGATGATCTGCCAATTCGTCTTTCCCCGGTTCATTTCCCCCCTATAAACGTTTCTTTTTGCCTTAGCAGGGGAATCCTGAATGATGCCATGCCTGAGGGGGCCCAGGGAGGCCGAGTGGGCATGCGCCATAGTTGAGCTGCCTGGAGTCCTACAAATGAAATATATAAATAAATACATAAATTAATAAATACATTTATATATACGGTATATATATATATATATATATATATTTGAAGATTGTGGTAGCAGTGAGTGTCCAGTAATCTAGTTGAATAATCAGAGTATTGCAGTATATAGTGATACCTTTTTTATTGGACAAACTTATTCACAATATAGCGACAAGCTTTCAAGAGATAACCTATCTTTATCAAGTCTAAAAGCAATATATATATATCTATATATATATATATATATATATATATATACTAGCAAATTGCCCGTCAAAAATGACGGAAAGAAAATGTTAAGGCTGGCAATGCTGTTTACCGCACAATGCGAGGCTCTGCCTCCTCTGAGCACCTTCGGAGCTCATTGCGAGCCCCGCAATGAGCACCTTCAGCTTCACTGCTCATTGCACGCCTCTGCAACCTGCCACTTTCATTCTTCACAATGAGCACCTTTGGTGATCATCGCGAGCCTCTCCCCTCGTCTACTTTACGGGACTCGCGATGAGCCCCTCATCCCGTAGCCTGCAGTGATCGGCTGTGACGCTCATTGCAGGCGTCGTCCAACCTGCAACTTTCATGCTCGCAATGATCCCCCGCCGTAAATGGGCGCTCATGGCGAGCCCAGCAATGAACACTTATTGCAAACGTGCAAGCCTCCACTTTTTTGCCACGCACTGAACGCCTCATCGTGAGATACATTGTGTCTCGCATTGTTTGGCTAAGTGTTACTGGCTTCATCTAAGTGTTACTGGCTTTGGTTAAGTGTTACTGGCTTTGGCTTAGTTTTGATCCTGTTTGAGAAAATGTACTTTTTTTCGGCCGCCATTTTTTTCCTCACTTAGCCATTGATGAAAAACGGCAATTAAGGCTAAAATTAGCTTGCAACTTCACTCACAGGCTACCTGGCTCTCCCCCTGTGCTGTGTGTGTTGAAGGTCATTTTTTTATTATTTGGCGTCTTTTGTGGGTCTTTCGAGTTACGTGGTTAAAAAAATTTGCCCGCTAGAATCTTAAATACTGAAAGTGTTGCGTGCCTCGCACTCAGCACCAAAGTGTTACAGGCTTTGGCACCGATCGCGGACATCAATAGGTGTGCCTGCGATGGAGCATCCCCGGGCAAATAACAGGCATGATGGAACAGATGACACATAGAGGGATCCGGAAAGGCCACAATTTGTTGCACCAAGTTGTGATGCCCTCGCGATGAGTGCCTATGGCGCTCATCGCCAGCCCTGCAATGAGCGTCTTCGATGCTCATTGCAGATTCAGTCCTGAAGGCCTCGCGATTTTGGCACCATGTTTGTTTGGCACCACTGTTTCCACCTCAGAAAAATAGATCAGCAGAAACTAATATGCTGCATCATTGTATATAAAAAGCAATAAAATAGAGACTGTATTGTTTTTCTGCATTCTGAAAACAGTTGCCTATTTAGAAGTGTAGTTCTTCAACAGACTATTTTTCAATTATAGACTACTAAATACATACTACAAAACTGTTCCACCAAAATCATCCTACTATGCCAGCTGGTTGGGGGAGGGGGCACAAAAACACAGATGACTTGTGATTTATTGTGCAATTTCTTACTAAATATAATTTTTTATTAATGTAATTACCTTTACATTGTGTCTACCCTTTTGTCTCCTTTAGTGACTTATATTAGGCCACGGTGCCTTACATTAGCTGATCACTATCAGTATTTTTTCTACGCCATCCTGCCCAAAAAATAATTAAAACGTATTTCACATTTTTGCTTCACTAATTAAAGCACCATTAACACGACTCCTGCTTAATTAAGCAACTAAACACCAAACGAATTACAGCACAGTTTTTCTATAAAAAAAAAATCTATTTTTTCCCATTCTATCATCTGCATCTCTTTACGACAATAATTAAAATAAACCTGTTTATTTTATTTTGTATAAGATTGCAATATATATATATAAATATAGAGGAGAAAAATGCACAGAGACTGTGGCGAGGCTTTGCTTTTACCACCCAGAGAAAGAGGAACTAAAAGGATTATAAAAGTTCAGATTAAAATGATATGAAATCTAGCATTTGGCTCCAACACTAGTGCCTTGGTCCTGTGGAGCTAATCTGTATGCACTCTGTGACCTCCTCGCAGCGAACCCTGCTAAATATATTATTCCCACGGGGGCATTCACTGCTGCTTGGTGTCAGAAATCAATATGTATGAGGCGCGTGGATGGGAATTTCTAATAGATCTGCCTGGCCCTGTGCTGCTTTTCAATATCTGCCTTGGACTATTAGTGCCGGCTCGGTGCCTGTGAAATAACCGAGATAATCTTTTAAGGTGCTCTGTTAAGGTGGAACCAAAACGTTGAAAAACAAACAAACAAAAACATAATATTATATAAATATATATATATATGTTCACACGTAAATCAGCCTCTTATGTGTAACCTTGCGTAAAAACCTTGATTAATGTGTTGGGGATTAAGATATTAAAATGCTTAGAGTCACATTTACTGCTATTCGGTTCCCAGACAAAAGGGGTTTAAACCAAAATACCACAAGGCTGCTTTGCTGTTGATGCTGTTTTTTTTTTTTTAGGTTATATTTTCCTTTTTTTTTTTTTTTTCAATCACGCTGGGCATGTTAAAAGCCCTGGATTTGACACTGATAATGCAGCCATCCATATGGCGGATGTTATTATAGAAGCTGTCTTTTTTTGGCACATGCAATTAATGTCTGCATGATTTAAGACAATAAATATACCTCAGAAAGGAGCATTAGCAACACACGCTCAGTGTTAGAAAATCTCAGGTTGTTATTTATTCCTATCTAAAACCGTACATATAATTTTAAAACACAGAGTAAATGTATGTATGTTTGTATTGTTCACACACATATCTATACATGTATATATATGCATAATTTATGATTTAATCAATCTATCTATCTATCTATCTATCTATCTATCTATCTATCCATCTATCTACATGTTGGTATGTATATGTACAAATACACACTCATATATATATCTACATAAATAATTAGGCACATACATATATACATTGTTTTTTTACTATATTTTTGATTTAATGTATATTTGAGATATATATATATATATAAATAGCGACAAAGCAGATCAAGATTGAAGATTGGGGAACAACTCACAGCCCTTCATGGCCCTTCAAAGACACGACAATTGGGAATCTAGCCCCAGAGGAAATTATATATATATATATATATATATATATAAAATCATATTTCTATTTTTTTTTACTAGATGTATACACACTATACTATTTGCATCCACAGTGTGTATAGTCTAAAAAATATATACACACTATAGAAGCAGAGAGTTTGTATGTGTGTGTGTTATGTGAACATGATTAAAAGCAGAGTATATTCCCCTCTCCCATGCTTTGTTCTCAGTTCTCTGCTTAGAGGAAGCTGTCTCAGTTCGATGCACAGAGGTGCAGCCTATAAAGACAATAATGTGAAAAGAGCCTTTTTTTATTAAGAAGGGTAAAGGTGCACAAGCTAATCCATGCATACATTCACCCAGTGCAAGACCCTGCAAGGATGAGTTCAACTGCTGACAGATACCAGACATCTTAAAATCCATCACTCCAATAGTATATATGCATTTTTTTCATATCTTTGTGCAACTGGGACATGTTTGCCCTTGTGGGGGTTGTCACTATAGCAGAGGTTGGAAAACTGGCACTAAGCTTTGAGTTTTTACTGCACACTTCACTTAGCACAACATAGACCACCTGACAAATCAGTGAAAAAAAAATTCTCCACTGCCTGTCTGCCCCTGACTTATCTGGACTTGACTGTACAAGACAGCAGCTTCAGATTAAAGATGTGGAAACACTGCAAGCAATCCAAGTGTTTAGAGGGCATGTTTAATTTAATTTTATCAAGTCGGGAAAATGATGTATTTATCACAAGATTTTGCAAATATGTGAGTGCTGTTCTCAGTGCCAAATACTGCAAATGAAATTAATAAAATTCAGTGTGTACAAATGTAATATATTTAAACAAAACTTTAGTATTCAGCCAGGCTGCTGTTATATTCACATATCACTTACCCAATGCTTTTTACATAGGCAGCAAAAACAATAATATACTTCCAAGGCTCCTTACGATTCTGTTGTTATATCACATCTGTTACACAGCTTTTGCGTCTGTTATTTTGTATGCTTTATTATTTTTTATTTAGATATTTTTTAGGAGCAGAGGATGTAGAGTAGATATCAGCTCATGCTCATTTTTCTTCTCCTATTTCCTTACACCATAACTCTTTTGCTCCTTGAGTTTATTGAATTTATGTGTTAATGATTTGCAACAATTTATAGTTAAGATGCGCCTGTAACTATGTCTTCAGTGTGGTGGCAGCTTATATACAAAATCTTGAGTTTATAAAATGTATTTCTTAAAGCGATATCCAACACTTAAAGTTTGCCTCATGCATTTAGAAGAGTGCGCTTTTCAAACATTCAGAGGTTTTTATATGAAAAACAAGTTCCTGAAAAGACCATTGTGGTCACATTTGTTGCCTAACTAAAAATGGTAGTGGTAGTGGGCAGATTGTTATTAGAAAGCAATATAATTAAAGGTTGCCTTTATATTTTCAACTTTACAATTATTCTTTGCTAGAGGCTTTCTTTTTCTTTTCTTCAAAAGAAAAATATGTTTGAAAAATCTGAGTCTGAATAAGAGTGAAATAAATAGGAAAGAAGACATACAGCTAGTTTTTTATTACAGAAAATACATGTTGATATATCTGCAGGGTCCTGGAGAGATGTATGATATGTTGTTTGACGTTGTGTGTGTGAGAGGGGAGTTTACATTTCTGGAAAGCTGTAGATGCATTTATTGATGCAAGGGGTCTGCTTCTGGGCCACTGATGGAGAGGACTTATGGAGTCAATTTCCATCCCACCCGGTTTACAAACAAAGGCTCTGAACTGTTGCCTTTTGTCTCCTACCCTTGATAACTAAAAACACACATGTCATCATCCAGATCTCAGAAAGGAATGTAATAGGCATAACATTAATTTGTGTACTCATACACAAAGTCTTCAAAATCAATATTTCCCCCCAAAAAATGTATGTTCATGGTTTACACAGCTGCTAATATTGTTGGTTTGGTAAATACGGTACTTGACAAACATCTTTTTTATTGAACTGCAGTGGGCCTTTATATAGTATGTTTTTTTACCTATACAATACTTGTTTGTAATGTTAAAACATTAAGTGTCCCTATAAGATGTATCATATGCCAAACACAGGATGTATACATATTCTTTCGCAAGTGCTGCTTCGGAAATCTTGGCATATGTAGAATTTACTTCACTTATTATAAATTACTGGAATTTTAGCCTATGGTGCCAATTAAGATATATAATGTAATGGGGCAGATTTACTAAGCCTTTGGATGGGCTGCAAGGGCATGTGAAAAGATGTAGTGCTAATCTTGGAAAGATCTTGACAGTTTTTCCCATAGGAAATAAACATAGCAATCTCTGTAAACCTCGGCACATCCTCTTCAAAGCTTTGAGAATATAGATGAATACTCTTTCTAAATGTATGACAGAATGCTTTTGAGTTCCAGTTACTTTTAATCCTTATAAAAATTAAACAACTCAGTACATATTTCAGGAAATTCTTTATAAATGTTATATATATCAAGTGAAAACAGAATCTAAAATACATTTCATTTTACAGCATATGCAAAAAAATCCAGGTTACAAACCGGGTTAAAAAGTAAAATAATCATTACAGTCTAGCACAAACATGAAAATAATGTCAAATTTCAATACACTTTTATGTAAGAATACATAATTTATATTAATAATATTGAATCAACAAACTACTTGTTGTTCTCTAAAGCTTTAACTTGTACCATATCTATAAAGTGGATCCCTTTATGTTTTCATGCTAGGGATCCAATATCTAATGTTTTTTAACACACTAAAAAAAAATCACAATTTTGTGCACATTACAATGAAAAATATAGAAATATATACAGAAAAATAATGATATGACTCACCTACCAACAATTTAGAGAACTCCTTCACACAGCATAAGAGTTATCTTCCTCAATTTAGCTTCCTCAGTTGGCAATGAGTGAGAACTGAACTAGTCTAAACCAATGCAAGTGGAATATGACTGAATTTCTATATAGAAACTTGTAACGGAATTGGAACACAAATCCAATATCTCCGCTGGTATACGGTAAAATATCCAAGAAGCACTACAGTCTCACCATCCTCGACCTCCCATATTGGACGACACTCAATTGGGAGTCAAATGAATACTGACTTTATTTTGTTATGTGCAGAAATATATATACACATCTCTTCCCACAGGCAATACACATCCCCCATAGTTGGCCACACAATACACAAAGAGGGACAATAGGTGGGTCACACCTCCCTGAGGCTACCTGGCTACTTTGATACAATCAGACATTGATTAGATCATCCTTCTTTGTTCTTATGTCTGAGAATGAAAACACTTTATACAATAGAGTTCCTTATCTTATGAGGAGTCTCTGTAATAAGATTATCTATTATGCCAAGGTCTGCAATAGTCTGGGCTAATATTCTACAGAGCATAAACCAACATACATACATTATAATAGTAGGATCATATTTTATCCATAACTATAAAACAGGGTAAAAAAGTGATGGGTTCCGTTACACACCTCCCCCGTGACCATAAGCCGGCATACACGGTCTGATCCCAACGGATCGGCCTGGGGATGTCCGGACAAAAGTATTTGTTGGTCAATTCTCTAGTTTGACAACCCATCAGCATGACTGCAATTCACCTTTACTCACATTTCACATATCCCCAGATAGCTGGGACCTGAGCGCACAAAACTACTGAATAGCGCTCAGATCCCATTCACACAGTTCAATTGCCATGTAGCTAAAGTCTTTCCCATAGTCTTTCATTATATGAATGGGCTCCATGGCATAGCTATCTGGGGTATCACCGCTCCCACAGGGCAAGTACCGAATGACCCCCCTGTATTTAAAGGGCCAGAATGAGGGACATACACTCTGGTATGGCCGAATACTGTTTTTAAAGGACAATATGTCCCAGGGTCATAGTCGCAGGGCAGGAGGCTGGCAATAAGTCCTCTCCAGGACAAAGTGGCAAAAGGCACTTCGTCACCCATCTCCCCTTTGGGGGGAAGTCTAACCAGGCACCTGGATATTTCGCTGTGGTGATGGGGCAACACGCTGAGGGGACTTGAGGGGCAGAGGCCAGCGGCACTCTGCCCTGATGCCAGCTCTTCTGCTGGTATAACCTGCAGGACATTCTGCTCTGTAAAAGGGACAAAGGGAGGGCAGAGGCCGACTGCACTCTGCCCCGCTGTCAGCTCTTCTGCTGGGGTACTTGGGACATATTCCGGCTCAGTAGCCAGGGAAAGGTGGGGGTTAGTGGGGGTTAACATTTCCTCTGTTAACCCTGGGGCCACATTAGGAGTTAGCTTCGGCCCCCTGGGGTACACACTGCCGCTGGGGAGGAAGGACGACACCTTCTGCTCCCTGGGATACACACTGCCGCTGGGGGGGAAGAACGACACCTTCGGCCCCCTGGGGTACACACTGCCGCTTGGGGAGGAAGGACGGCCCCTTCTGCTCCCTGGGGTACACACTGCCGCTGGGGAGGAAGGACGGCACCTTCTGCTCCCTGGGATACACACTGCCGCTGGGGGGGAAGGACGACACCTTCGGCCCCCTGGGGTACACACTGCCGCTGGGGAGGAAGGACGGCACCTTCTGCTCCCTGGGGTACACACTGTCCCTGGGGAGGAAGGACGGCACCTTATGTTCCCTGGGGTACACACTGCCGCTGGGGGGGAGGAAGGACGGCACCTTCTGCTCCCTGGGATACACACTGCCGCTGGGAGGGAAGGACAACACCTTCGGCCCCCTGGGGTACACACTGTCGCTGGGGAGGAAGGACGGCACCTTCTGCTCCCTGGGGTACACACTGTCGCTGGGGAGGAAGGACGACACCTTCTGCTCCCTGGGGTACACACTGCCACTGGGGAGGAAGGACGGCACCTTCTGCTCCTTGGGATACACACTGTCGCTGGGGAGGGGAATTAGTTGGAGTATTCCACGTGGAGCGGTTTCTGTTTCTGGGACAGTCTCTCTGCATGTGGCCCTGCTGGTTACACGTGTGGCACCTGATGTACCGTGGAGGGGTTTGGTAGTTCCCACCACCCGGACGCAGTGCTGGGGGGGGGGTTAATGGTGGGAGGTGGGTTAGCAGCTCCCAAGATGGACTGCTCGCGTGCCCGCTGCTTTTCCATTATGTATTCGTGGACATATGTCATTAACCATTCCAAGGTTCTTATGGGAAGCGTACCTGGGAAGAAGGCCAGTCTGCTTTGGAGTTCTCTTCCAAACTCAGTCTGTGTGCTGTCCGTAAGAGGTGCTGTAGCCGCTGCTCGGTCTCCCTCCATGAGTTCCTTTCTGTCTGCATCCCTGTAGTCCGCGGCCGCCTCCTCCTCCTCATCATGGAACGCTGTCTGAAAACTAGCCAGTTCCATCCTGCTGTAGCCAGGGGCGCTGTACGGATACTAGCGTTGCCCTCAATTTGTAGCTGTCCTTCTGACCGTGGGAACAATTCCGCCACTTGCCACCAAATGTAACGGAGTTGGAACACGAATCCAATATCTCCGCTGGTATACGGTAAAATATCCAAGAAGCACTACAGTCTCACCATCCCCGACCTCCCATATTGGACGACACTCAATTGGGAGTCAAATGAATACTGACTTTATTTTGTTATGTGCAGAAATATATATACACATCTCTTCCCACAGGCAATACACATCCCCCATAGTTGGCCACACAATACACATAGAGGGACAATAGGTGGGTCACACCTCCCTAAGGCTACCTGGCTACTTTGATACAATCAGACATTGATTCGATCATCCTTCTTTGTTCTTATGTCTGAGAATGAAAACACTTTATACAATAGAGTTCCTTATCTTATGAGGAGTCTCTGTAATAAGATTATCTATTATGCCAAGGTCTGCAATAGTCTGGGCTAATATTCTACAGAGCATAAACCAACATACATACAGTATAATAGTAGGATCATATTTTAACAATAACCATAAAACAGGGTAAAACAGTGATGGGTTCCGTTACAAAACTGAACTTCAGAAAGTACAAACCCCATAGTGTCTCAAGTTGATAAACTAACAAGTGAAATTTCTACAAGTTTACAAACTTTGCCTTATTCCTGTTTACTGCAGACCAGTCTCTTTTTTCTCATTAATTTAGGGAAAAGCAAGATGACTTGAAGAAAGAACGCAAGACATTATCATGGTCTTTTGTTCATGAATGTGGTACCACCATCAGTGGGATTTACTCAAGAGCGGCAGTTATGAGGTATGGGGTTAGGATGGTGTGCTGATAACCATAGCTAATCTTGGAGATTAAATTAGTTAACTTATCTCCTGGCCAGCTAAATACATTAATTTAAATGCATAGACATTCATGTAAACCATCTTAGTATTTACTTCATATATAAATTCCCTTTGCATCTAGTAATGGTCGGTGGAGAACCCAGTACACTCATTTACTTGAAATGAACATCATTTTTGAAAAAGCTCTTTTCAAAGCTGTCAATACATTAATGTGCACATCCTGACTGTGTCATGATGAGACTTTATTAAGTCAAACTTGTTTGCATAAAGAGATATTCACTAATAATGAACATTAGATTTTTTTTTTATTTTAAGTTATTTTTAAGTCTACTTTTAAGTTATTTTTAAGTTTGGAATCCATGGGGGAAATCTAAGAGTTACCAGCAATAGATTCTGGAGACCTATTGCCATAACAATGGGGTATGTCAGGTTTTGTTTAAAAAAAAACAGTTCCTGGGAGGTTTTAATTTTAAATACACTTTCCATCCACCTCTCTAGACTCAATATATTGCAAAGTTACATATTTATGGAATTATATATGTTAGGGTTGTATTAAGGTAATGTTAAGATGTATATTTCTTTCTTTTATAAGCCATATATAAATAGCATTTATTATTATTTATTGGATGGATAGACTAGATGAGCCTTTTGGTTTTTGTCCTCTATCAAATCTGTTTCTCTGTTAGTAATTGATCCTCCAAAGGACACTGTTCCAGAAGTGGTATGAATGTGCTTTTTTGTGGGAATTGCAACTGTAAAGCCCTTATTAGCAGTAGGTTATAGCTGATCTCCAAAGCAGTTCAAAGACATCAGACTTGGCTTATATACAGTAGCTGTTCAGAAACTAGCCCTTATAGTCAAAAACTCTGATCGTTGCTTGAGGACCTACTGTATATAAATGGAAAAGGGTCATAATTATTTGGAAATACCAGCTGAAGTAACTTTTGAAAAAAAAATTGCCAGCACAGATTTCTCAGCGCTAATATAACATTCCTTTGTACAGGTCAGCATAAAGCAAAACTGCAGTCGAGAAAATACTGTAATGAAAAGCAAAGCCAATTTCAATACATGTGAAATGTTTAGAGAAATTCTAACATAGGCATTCTATATTTGTATTTATATAGATGCACAGTTACATAGTAATTAAGATTGATTTTTTTTTTTTATTGATCCACCGGAAGACAAACAGAAAAAAAACATTGAAACTTTGCCAATTGTCTCATAAGGGGAAGAAAATAAAATGCCTCCCTAGCCCTGATACTGGTAATCAGATTCCTCCCTGGAACAATACTCCCTCTCTAGTTATCCATAATAACCCTGAATACCCTTTTCAAAATATATTCAACCCCCTTTAAAAGTTATCACAACCTCCTTTGGTTGAGAATTTCACAGTTTAACCACCTTACTATTAAGAATCATTTTATTTCATTAAGGGGAAATCATTTCCCTTTTAACCTTTAAGAGATTTCCAATTGTAAGTTGAAAACCTCTTGGCACAAAAAGTTCACTTGACAAAGCATTACATTGACCCTGGATGTATTTATATAAGGTAATCATATCCCCTTTTAGACACCTTTTTTGTAGAGAAGATGAGTTTGATGTGATTAGTTTTTCTTCATTGTTTAGCCTCTCCATTCCCCTTTTATTGCTCTTTTCTGTAATTTTTCCTGTGCTAAAATGTCCTTTTTATGATGTGGTACCCAAGATTGTACTCCATATTCCAAAGAAGATGCCACATTCAAGTACAAAATCCTCTCTTCTGACCATGATCATGTCTTGCTTTCTTTCCTCAAGTCATCTTGCTTTTCTCCAGATGAATGAGAAAAAAGAGGCCAGAAAAGTGTCGGGTCTGCAGAACACAAGAATCTAACAGCCTCATTAAATTTGAAGCCTGTAGCGGCATCGGCAAGCCCGCAAAGGCTGCTGGATTGAAATTCAGCTGCTTTACAGAGCTACTAAATTCCACCATGCTGTGAGTTACGGGCCAGAGATTCAAGCCCGTAAACCTTATCCGCACATGCAAGCTGTAAAGGGGCTAGGATCAGCAGTAAATATCCAATTGCGGTATAATGTAGTGCAACACAGGCCTCTCTGCCAATAGAAAGTGGTGTAGCCGAAGATGATTGACAGAGGGAGATTATAAATTTGCGCTCCACCCGCCCATGCGTTGACTGTGTTTTATTTTCTTTCTAAGTAGCACGCAGGTCCTGGAGTTGGTGAATTTTGAGAGTGAGAGAGAGAGTTTGGAGAGGTATTTTGCGGTTTTGTTCATTTATAATCTTTTACATACGATTTTACACTTAATCCTTTTGCAATACACATCATTTAAAGAACACACATGGAGACATATAGATTTAGGTCACTCCATACACACAGCCCCATCCCATCCCCCACACCCCAACAATTACTAAATACACATAATAGACAATTTTTTTTACATACTATATATATATAAAGCAACGATTTTCTTTATCCTTATTTTCTTTTTGGGATTATTATGGAGGGAGGAGAGCGGAGGGCAGAGGAGTTGAGATGTGGGGAGGAGGAGAAGAGGAGAGGCGAGAGACAGTAGAGAGAGGTGGCCCTGGGCAGTAGTGGTGGAGAGGAGTAGGAGGTGAGGAGTGGTGGAGGGGAGGAGGTGGAGGCAGAGCAGGGGAGGAGGAGGAGGATGGGAGTATAGAAGTGGGTGGTGGCAGGGTGGCCCTAGCACCACGCACACATAGGAGAGGGACAAAGGAGATGGGGCCTGATCCCAGGGGGGTGGGTGGTAGTTCGGGGAAGGGACAGTCCTCAGGGACAGGTCAGGGAGGCAAGGGTCATCGTCCATAGTCTAAGGGCAAGCACATGGCCCACAATTACTCACACCGGGAGAATGTGGTCCTTCTCAGTGCTATCCGTGGCCACCCCATAATACTTGAAGGGGGGAGGGAAGTTAGGCCAGGGCCTAGGGCTCAGGCATGGAAGGAGGTAGTGGCTGTGGTGACAGCAGTAGGTACAGCGCCAAGGGATGTGAGGTGCGTCAAGCACAACTTTGATGACATCAGGGCCAAGATGAGGAGAATAATGCCCAAGGAGGACAGGAACTTGACTGTGACCTATAATGAGTGGGATAGGGTCATCTGGAACCCTCTAAGACAGGTGCGTGCCGCTGGAGCTTCAGGCCTGGTGGCACAGCAGGACCCAGCCTCCATGTCAGGTGAATATCACATACACCAACATGCCACCACATGTGCATCACACACTAGAGCATCACACACTGTAGATTATAACCAACAAGGACACTGGCATGTCAGCTCCATGTAATTAATAAAGGATACAAATCCATGAAGCTGACAAATCACTGTCATTCCTGGGCACAACAACTGTAATCAAGCAATAGAGTCAATTTATTGGTGTCCACTGCAGCCTAAGCAGTTACAGAACGAATAAAGATAGCATTAGGAGAAAAGAACTATCAAGACCATGAACCAAAGCATAGATCACATCTACAAATTATAGCTAATCTGATTTGCAATCAGGTGTATCATCCAGGTTCAAGCCTAGATGTCAGATAGTTAGGAATGCACACAAAACAATGTATTATTAATCATGCTAATGACAAATACCTCTCTTTTATCTTTTTCACCAGCAAGGAGGTTTGGGTCCAGTGGCAAGCCAGAGGTGATGGCATTGGCTCCATCGGAGCAGGAAGTGGAGGAGCAAGCCCCTGTCCAGCAGGAACCAGCGCAGGAGGAAGAGGAAGAAAGAGGACCCGAGGGCCCTGGCTCGGAGGAGGAGGATATAATTTTCTTGTGGGGTCACCATCTGGCCCTCTGGCCACACAGCCGGGATTCGACCCAACTATCCCCCTTCTAAAAAGACTGAGCCTATCGCAGGGGCCCTCCCACTGGAGGGACCAGAGCAGACAGCCACCACCTCCTCCCCCCACAGCAGTGCACTGGACTGACCGCCATCTCCACCACCGGACCCACCCACACCACTGCCTGTTTTACCCCAGGCTCCAGCCGGGCCCCAGACCAACCCAAATCCGCCACCTCCTCACCTGGCAACACCCCACGGGCCTCCATCACCCTCATAGGGCCAGGCTGTGCAGGCAGAGATGCCCTCATGCGTCAACAGGTGAAGATGCTCCGGGGGATCCAGGCCAGCATCTCTGCCATTCATGCAGAGGTCATGTGCAGCCTGGCCAGGAGCAATAGGGAGGAGAGGAAGCATCATCTAATGACTGAATCGTACCTGGCCAGGCAGCTCAGGATTGGAGTGGACCAGAGCGCTTTCCAGGGAATGACAGCAGAAGCAATGCAACACACTCTGGTTCCCAGCCCCGCCTCCTCTGCTCCAGAGGCATCCCCCAGCCACCCGCAGCCCAGCCCCTTCTCTCCTCCATCCCTGCCTCCACCAATGCAGGTCCTGCTGCCTTCCAGGGGGTTGCCTCCCCCTTGCCCCCCACTACCACCACCACCAGAAGGGAGATGGCGGTCGGCCACGGGGGTTTGATGCCCTGTGCCTAGGCGAAGGAAGACATAGAGGCTGTGCATATGTTTGTGCCTTCTCAATAGTACTCCTCAGTGACAATCTATTGTTACCTAATCTAGCCTGGCTACAGAGTCTTGGATCTGAGCCTATGTGATGTTGATATTTTGTATGCAGATGGCTACCTCCCATCACATGGTCCATGATCCTCTGTGGACACGTAGGGTTCTGTTGAACATGTCACCAATTGATGGTCACTGATGAATGCTGTTGAGAAGAAATGCTGCAGTTCCTATGATTTATAAGACCTTATTTTGCAGGTTTTGTCTTTTTCTTTCTTTTATTGTTTTAGGTACAATTCAGGTCCATGAAGGCATCTTCTGCATCTGCGAGCATTGTGAAGGAAATGTATGAGGTGTAAGGTTTTTCCAGTGCCTCTCAGGTAGACATTCCTTCAATGACAGCCCCCCTTAACATGTAGCTCCCACAATCTTAAAGCTATCATATATCCAGATATCTAAGACATGATTGTTGCTAGCTTAAATGAAGACTAATAACTAAATGGAGGTGGACTTGCAAAGTCTCACAATGGCATGTTAATGACAGCCAGCTTTAATATATGCACTAGTGAAGGTTGTGATTCTGACCTCAATAGCAGTCCGAGAACAGATCCTTCGGGTCTGATGTACTATAAGTAACATTGAATCTGGCTGCAGACCTTTGTGTCCTCTCTGTATTAATGGGTATTTTCCCACATTGCTGATTATCCAGAGACCTAGCTAAAAGTTAGTAATGCTTGCAGATGTGAATTGGTATATTGTTATAATTACAGTATTTAGCACTGTACTGTACATGCATGTTGATTAGGTTTTTTTTTATCCTCCTCTGCCTTTTTTTAGTTGACCACTATTTTTTTTGTCACCACACTGTATGTGTGAAACTGGAATGGATTACACAGCCCAGCGGTTGAATCATCTGTTTAATTGAGCAGATCTAGACAAGTTGTAAGTGCTATTCACATTAATGGTTTCTTCAATTAAATTAAGTGATTTCTGATTATCCTTTTTTTCATCAGATTCTGGTTGCAGTGGTGTAGCGGCCACATGTGACCCTGCTAGGCGCTATGCATCATGTTTATTCTAGACTATAACATTACCCCCTGTAGGTATCCTTTTTACATTAAGCCTCTTGCTCTCCCAGGATCAGTCCACACCACACCCATGATATTAATGCACAGTCTTGACCATTTCTGATTGTGCTCTGTGTATAAAATAAAGCTTTGCTATACCGTTCTAAATGTGTGTTTTCAATGGTTGCGCTTATGGGATATCCACATACATCACATTTGTGTAATATTCATATATATGTAAACTAATTAAACCTAGTTACTATGCAATAGATCAATACATATAATAATAGTAATAATAGCATTAGATATCATATAAAAATTATCCAGTTTCTCACAAAAGTGAGTACACCCCTCACATTTTTGTAACTATTTTATTATATCTTTTCATGTAAGGGTCAATATTTTGTGTGGCCACCATTATTTTCCAGCACTGCCTTAACCCTCATGGGCATGGAGTTCATCAGAGCTTCACAGGTTGCCACTGGAGTCCTCTTTTACTCCTCCATGATGACATCACGGAGCTGGTGGATGTTAGAGACCTTGGCCAGTCCATCACCTTTACCTTCAGCTTCTTTAGCAAGGCAGTGGTCGTCTTGGAGGTGTGTTTGGGGTCGTTATGATGTTGGAATACTGCCCTGTGGCCCAGTCTCCAAAGGGAGGGGTTCATGCTCTGCTTCACTATGTCACATATGTTGGCATTCATGGTTCCCTCAATGAACTGTAGCTCCCCAGTCCCGACAGCACTCATGCAGGCGCAGACCATGACACTCCCACCACCATGCGTGACTGTAGGCAAGACACACTTGTCTTTGTACTCCTCACTCGGTTGCCACCTCACATGCTGAACCGAAAGGTGCTCCTTGCCAGCAACTGCGACCCTCGCAAACTTTACGTCGCAACGCAAACAACACGACACACCAACTACGACCCTCGCAAACTTTACCTTACAACGCAAACAACATACGAGACGCGTTAACACACATTACGATCTCGCAACACTCGAACGCAACTCGCGAACATTACAAAATTCAAAACACAATAAATACACACAGCACATACATAAAAAGCTTACCTACAGCAAGAGGGAGCATCCAGGACCTCAAAAAAGACAATTACACCTTAATTTCACTCAAAATAAAAGAGTTCAGACACAAAAAAATTCGCTAAGCGTCAGAAAAAATGGCCGCCGAACAAAATGAAAACGAGGCTACAACCGCAAACACCATACAAGACATGTTAGCACACATTACGACCTCGCAAAAATCGGCCGCAACCCGCGAACATAATTTTTTTTAAAACAAAATAAATACACAAAGCACATACATAAAAAGCTTACCTACAGCAAGCATCCAGGACCTCAAAAAAGCAACTTACACCTTCATTTAACTGAAAATAAAAGAGTTTAGACACTAAAAAATTATCCAAGCGAGAGAAAAAATGGCCGCCGAACAAAACGAACACGAGGCTACAGCACTCTAAACACGCAAAACACCACAAGAAACTCACAAAACACCACAAGACACTCGCAAAACACCACAAAAGACCTATGGATATTCCGCTAAGACGCATACCACACATTACCCGCCATTTTACGCCAATGCGGAAGTACACGACTACGCTAACGTTTTGGTCTCGCGCACGCACTGTATTACACTGCACACATTCAGCACGCTTACACAGCAGCTCCACACCACTAATGCTGCAGCAACATCAAAACAGATTGCCAGCTCTTCAACACAATGCTTCAAAATAGGTAAAGTATATTCATTTCTTAATGTATTACATATTTCATTATTACATACCAAACAGCATTAGCTACCTTACAATTTCATTGCCGTCATTTTTTGACGGGCAATTCGCTAGTTAGAATATGAAAATCTGCCCTTAAAAATGATTTGAGACATATATTTTTTTAAAGTTCACTGCGTATTTCAATTAGTTATTAAAAAACTAGATAGTTCTTTAAATTAAATAATAATTTTATATTACGTGAAAAAGTCCACAACTTTTTAAAGCAGATGCCATAGTCAATACTAATCTTAACACTGCACGTATGGAATGATCCTCTAGTCAACACATTCGTTTATGTAGGGCTAAAGTTCAGAGTTTGCTCTCCATTTCCTTTGGTCGAGTTCACACATCGATTGGACCATGTGAAAGGTAAATATTGGCAGCAACTAAGATTGTTCTTGTTTTCAATCACAATGCTCTTTGCAATTTTGTATTTAGAGGCATTATGGTAAAAAGCTCAATAGGAAATAAACACACTTATTGTCTAGTGCACGGTTGACAAACTGCCATAAATTGTCCAGAATTGTAATATGTCTCTGCTTTAACACAGATGGATGAATCTGAAGGAATGAAACTGAGTAACTCACAGGTGGTAAACAGCCGAGAATCTGAATACACAAGCAGATAGATCCAGAAACTGAGTAACTCACAGGTGGTAGACCACCGAGAATCTGAATACACAAGCAGAGAGATCCAGAAACTGAGTAACTCACAGGTGGTAAACCACCGAGAATCTGAATACACAAGCAGAGAGATCCAGAAACTGAGTAACTCACAGGTGGTAAACCACAGAGAATCTGAATACACAAGCAGAGAGATCCAGAACCACAGCATTCGCAATAGCTGAGAAATGGAGCTTCGCTTGATAACAGTTGAGGAAATGGAGCTTTCTGTGGTACATCATTTTGTGAATTTTTGTTCTTTTGCACATTCCTCTCAGAGCATGCAATAAACTGTTTGTTTGTTTTTTTTGTATTGTTTTGTATTTAGAGGCATTATGGTAAAAAGCTCAATAGGAAATAAACACACTTATTGTCTAGTGCACGATTGACAAACTGCCATAAACTCTCCAGAATTGTAATATGTCGTTGCTTTAACACAGATGGATGAATCTGAAGGAATGAAACTGAGTAACTCACAGGTGGTAAACCACCTAGAATCTGAATACACAAGCAGAGAGATCCAGAAACTGAGTAACCTACCGGTGGTATACCAACAAGAATCTGAATACACAAGCAGAGAGATCCAGAAACTGAGTAACTCACAGGTGGTAAACCACAGAGAATCTGAATACACAAACAGAAAGATCCAGAACCACAGCATTCGCAATAGCTGAGAAATGGAGCTTCGCTTTATAACAGTTGAGGAAATGGAGCTTTCTGTGGTCCATCATTTTGTGAATCTTTGTTCTTTTGCACATTCCTTTCAGAGCATGCAATAAACTGTTTTTTTTTTTTGTGAGTGGATCACATGTATGGCCTAATTCAGAGAAATTAAAATGCATTAAAGGAAGTACTATATATTGTATACCAACCATTACAGTAATATATTAAGTTACTGATCCATTTCCCCTAAATTATTCTTTCTTAGCATCTACTCAGATCCACTCTAGATAGTATTCTCATAAACCCTGACATCAACTTATTTTTGAATTTGGGAGGGTATGTACTAGGTTATTAGTCTTATGAGGTCTACATGCCATTGTCCAATATGGATTTATGGCAAGTTTTAGACAGCCTCTTTTTTGCATCAATTAAGTATCCAGTGACTCCACCTGCTAATATGGAGCTTCTACATGTTTCTGATCTTGTTAACGTCACTCTCTGTCTTGTGATTCATAACTGTGTTTACTTTTTACTCACATTTACAGCATTTCCAACTCACTTGGCACATATAAATATTCCCCTGTCTCTTCTCTGTGAGCACATATCTATAAGATTTCACCTTAAACAAATAAAAGGGTTCTTCACAGTTAGGGTGGGTAAACTGTGGAATTCTCTACCAAAGGAGGTGGTGACAGCGAATCCGATAGATAACTTAAAAAAGGGGTTAGATATATTTTTGAATAAAGAGGGCATTCAAGGTTATCCTAGATAACTAGTGAAGGAATATTGATCCAGGGAGAAATTTGATCACCGGTTTCTGGGGTCAGGAAGGAATTTTGCTTTTTTTTCCCCTTATGAGACAATTGGCAAAGTTTCAATGTTTTTTTTTTTTTCTGTTTGCCTTCCTCAAGATCAATTAACAATTAATAACACATAGTCCATATATTAAAAAGATCAAGAGAGATCTAAAAAGGTTGAACTTGATGGACTAACTCTTTATTCATCCTCAAATACTATACTATTAATAATGAATTAACAACTAATTAATTAATAACTAATCCGCATATTGCAGATCAGAGGAGATCTTAAAAGGTTGAACTTGATGGACTGAAAGTCTTTTTTCAACCTCAATTACAATGTAACTATGTAACTTTAATCACTATGCAGAGGGGACTTACAGACACCAGCTATGCTGAATGGCCAACTTCCACATACAAGCTCATGCCATTTGTGAGTAATAAATCATCAGCCCTAGTACCAAAGTACCCTGTGAACACTTGAAGTCTAGTGAATTAGCCTTTATAGTCAAAATAACTCTGGGTATTAACCATTTAGCGAGTATCTTTTCAACCTTATGTTATCTTTAAAATGTAAAGCTCAACAATTTAAATGGGAGAGAACCTACCTCTGTATGTCTTGCTGCACTGAGGAGATTCTGTATGTGTTGCTTCATTCACAATTTATTGATGCCATAGGCAGCATGATAGCAGTTTTATAATATCTCAGACCATGAGCATAAGGAGAGACCTGAGAGACCTTTTCGCTGCACAAACAATTTCCAAGCCTATAGGACAGAAAAACTGAATTGCAGAATGACTGAATGCAGGAACCAGAGATTCCAACTTGGATTTCACCATTCAGGTTGCAGAAGCAATTCTGAGTGCTGCCCCCATTGCCTCAATACACAGTATCTGTCTTCTCTGGCACCTGGCCAAATAATCCAACACAGCTCCAAGACATTCTGGAACGCTTACTGCAAATACACAATCATTTGGATGTTAAAAACAATGCAAGTCACCAAAACTGTTGTCCGCCATAAGGAAAAGGCTGAAAAATTGGAAAAACATGGCTTAGATATTGACATTTTTAGTTAGTGCTTATATAGACCTTCAAACCTTCTCACAAGAAAGGTAATGAGCATAGAAGCAGTGACTGTCTAATTAGATTTTAATTGTATTAATTTCTACACTCACTTTAAATTTTGTACATAAATGGTTCAGAAATAAGAGTATTTGCCTCTGATGTAAGAGGTGGTGAGTTCAAATTCCAGGTGGCCATTTCATTAATTTCTCATCCGGTGTGTGTGTATATACAGTAGACTCTCAGTTAACCAGAACTTTCAAGCAACAAGAAAAATATTGAATATTTTACTTTAAATACAAATTGAATTTTACAGGGCTCAACAAATGCCAAGAGCCAGGTTGTCATGCCACAAAATGCTTACAGACACCTAGTTTTCATCCACTGTACGTCTCTGCAATTCAGTTTTACCTGGAAGCAGACAGGCATGAGTGACTGAGCCAGGGCAGTGTTGGTGTTAAATTCCCCGGGTTCAGCTCCACACCCTCCAGCCCAACGTATCTGTGTGTAAGTGAGGAGTGAAAGCTGCTGCTGCTACAACAGCCCTCACTGACAAATATACTTACAGAGCATCCTATGTGCAGCTAGTCTAGGCCTCTTTTAATAGTAACTCTCAAGCAACCAGAAACTAAATTTCTCTGGCATCTACCAATCCCGGTGGATCAGCTGTGATGAAAAAAGGATCATATGGACAATTTGTTAGAGAGGCTGATAGATGACTAGATACTTTATCCTCAGTTACAGGTTCAAAGGAGTCCATAATGGAAATGGATTGGGGAAGGGTGAAAGCAGGGTGCTATCGGTTTGTTGGCAGAGGGTGAGTTAGGGCAACGATGAGAGGAGATGTCATTACAAATATTTTCAAAGTGGCTGAAGAAAAGTCTCCAGCCGTTTGATAGGAAGGAGTGGGAGGTGGGGTAGAGGGAGCAGAAGAGAGTTTTGAATGTGGTAAACAAATGTTTGGGGTTGGAGGAGAAATTTATTAATTATGAAAAGTAGCTCTGTTTGGCAAAAATGAGGGCATAGAGACATGTTTCATAGACATTACTGAAACATGGTTGGATAATTCTCAACAGTTAATTTGGAGGGTTATAACCTATTTAGGAAAGATTGGGACAATGGTAGAAGATGAGGAGAATTATCTATTTATGTTAAACCTAATTTAAAGCCCATTGTTAGAGAATTTACTTATGGTGATAATTGAACTAGCAATAGTAGAAAAAGGGATACAGTCTTGTAGGTTGAATAAATAGTGGAGGAACAAATCTTGGTAGGAACATGTTATAACCCCAAAATACAAGAGAAACTGAGGAATTACAACCACCACTGCAGACTAGATATGCAGCTAAGCATGGTCAAGTTCTAAAGAAAAAGGCTATTTTGTTAATAGTCATCATAAATAATATTAACATATCGAATGCTGAAGTAGGAGAACAATTGAGGAAGAGAGATAGTAACATAGTATCATTTGAAGCTGAGAATCACAAAGCTGTAAGAGGCTAGCAAAAACTCTTATTTTAACAGGGCAAATGTAATGGTCTAAGGGTAGCAATATAGTGTATAGACTAGGACAAAGTACAAATACAAACACTAAATGGACATTTAGAGCTTTACTAAATATACATTCATATCAACATGTACCATTTGGAAATAAAACTAAAATCACAACCCCTGTGGCTTAACAATGGTTTAAAGATCAAGATAAGTATTAAAAAGCAGGCATTTAGATTATACGAGAAAGAGGCCGTTTTATGTGCGTGCAAGGAATATAAAAATTCTTCCAAAAAAAAGCTAAAAGACTGGCTAAAATAGAAAATGTTAAGTTATTTGCAGAACAAGACTAAACCAAAAAAGTTTTTTAAATATATTAATGGAAACAAGGCTAGGAAAGAAAATATTGGAACCTTAATATGTGAAGCAGGCTGACTGATCAATAGTGACCAGGAAAAGGCACATTAGTTAAATAAATTAATTTCTTCTGTATAAATAAGGGAGGTGCCAATGGTTGGGACAATGTACAAATGTGGCCCTGCACTGCCTTCAGCAAATAATTGGTTAATTCAGGAAGAAATCCAAAAGAGACTTGAAAAAAATAAATGTAAAAAAAGCCCCAGGTCCTGATGGAATACTTCCAAGGGTACTATGGCAAATGGGTTCTGTAATAGTCAAACCATGATATGTACATTTTCAATAAACACTCTCCACAGGTCAGATGACTGGAGAAGAAATTATGTGATACCTCTATTTAAGGGAACAAAAACAAATTGAAGGAACTATATATAGTGCGGAAGCTCTTAGAAGGCTAGCTAAGGGACAATATAGAGGAATATAGCCATGTCAATAAGATAATATGTAAGAATTAACATAGATGTATGAGTAATAGGTAGGTCAAACAAATCTAATTAGTTTCTAGGAGGAGATAAGTAGGAACTTGGACCAAGGCTACTTAGTAGATGGAGTATTTATGGATTTTGCAAAGTTTATTGAGACAGTACCACATGGGAGGCTATTGCATAATGTAAAGGATACAGGAATTGTGGTTAATTATTATTATTATTATCATTTATTTGTAATGTGCCGACATATTCGCTGTACATAAAAGTTCAGTTCCAGGCAAAGATAAATACAAATTAACACATAGCAAAGAATGGTGGGCCCTGTCTTTGAGCTTGTAATCTGGTGCCCAAAGCACCCTGCAGGATTGAATCTCGCAGGTTTACAACCTAAAGGTATTGTATGTGGTACAGGAGGGAGAGAGAGGTGCTGAGCATGTTAGGATGGAAGGCAATACGCTTCTTTAAAGAGATGTGTTTGTAGTGAGGTTTTGAATATTTTGAGGCAGGAGGATAGTGTGGTGGAGCGAGGCAAGGAGTTCCAGAGAATAGGGCACCACAAGAAAAGTCATGAAGGCAAGAGTGAGAGGAGCTAACAAGAGTTGTAGAAACAAGAAGGCCATTAGCAGAACAAAGAGGGCTGGTGGGCAGTATTTGAAGATGAGAGCAGAGATATAGGAGGGTGCGCTGTTGTTGAGGGCTTTGTAAGTTAGGGTCATGATTTTAAATTTTATTCTGGAGGCTAAGGGAAGTCAGTGGAGTGATTGACAGAGAGGTGATGCCAACACTGAACGTTGTTGTTAATATATTCATATGGACTGAAAACTGGATAACAAAGGATTGTTGTAAATGGAACATACCCAGATTGGACTAATGTAGTAATTTGGGTTCCTGAGAGTTCAGTATTCAGTATTAGGTATTCTTCTTTTTAACATATTTACTAATGATTTAGACGTATAAATTGAAAGTATGCACTTGGAAAGGAAAAATTAGCATGCAATTAAAATCTAAATGGAACAAATCTCGGAAATATTAAGTAATTTACCCAACCACGTAAGTAAAAGTGCTCAATGCCAAGCAGCATTTACAGTGGCAGGTAAAATATTAGCATGCTTTAAGAGGGTTAAAGAAATAAGGGAAGTATTCTGCCACTATATAAATCCCTAGTTTACCCTAATTTGGATTAAATAATATAATTTTCTCAAAATTCTTAGTACATTCTGCAATTTATACGATGCTCCATCCATGAACATCATTCATATAAACACTTCACTATACTTATGGCATTGATTTACTATAGATTATTCCATAATTTTCCATTAAGGCTATCACACTATCATAGAAAGCCCAGGAGAAATTGACCATGGAAGTATGCAATAGCAATTCTTTTGAAGCTTAAAAATGCCTTTTTTGTTAATATTATATAATATTCCACTCAGTTATAACCCTAAATATTTGGACTATAAATTTGTAACACAGAAAATATTATATTGACACCAAGAACTTATAGACAATTGTCACAGTTATCACCACACCTATGTCCATTCTATATAATTAACTCTTCTGCAGCTGATGCATTGTTATTAAAAAATATACTAAGTATTGCTCTAAGTGTAAATAATTAAAAAAGTGACCTTACATTAAACGCAATTAGCCCAGTTTCTCTTTGTTTTAGGTGCTAGTAATATTTCCGGACTAAAGCTTTTAAGATTCGTATCTATCTTTTGTCACACCATTTATTCAACAATTTATCAAAATGTAATTACACTTTACTTAAACCATCATCCACATATCATGGAGTTTATAAGGCCATATTAAAGCAAGTATGCAATGTCAGAACAGAATTACAGTATATGAACCCTGCACAGTTTATAAAACTTCATAGTCTGGAAGTGTTATAATAGGGAAGACACAGAAAGAGAAGAAATTTGACTTTATCAATTTTTTTTGTTAAAGCTATAAAAGAACCAACACTTTCTATTCAATTCCATGTACAGCTCTATATTCATGCCAGATGCTAATAATTGCAAAATATGTGACAACTCTACAGTCATCAGGTTTGATTATTAAATCATAGGCAATGCTAATTTATAGCATAGCAAGGGACAGGGTCATTTTTAATTATTGATAAGATCATGTATTGTTTATAAAATAATTTGATTATGGCAAAATCACTTTATAATTATTACTTTAGCATTACATTGTTTCATAACTGTCTTGTGTTTTATTTAAAGCCAAACGACTTTGTGTGGTCTCTTTCAAAACAGAATACTAGATATCTTATAACATCTGCAGTAAAGAAGAAATCTCTAAACAAAGTTAAAACTATTCTCTACTGTTGAACTATTAGTTCAAGCTGTGTTTCTAATATCAAATAGCCATTTGATTTCTATTTACTCTCTATGGTTTTTCATTTTCCTCTCATAAACACTTGTTTATGGCTCTCTTTTAAAAGTAACTGATGCTTCATAAAATATGTCTGAACATATTTTAATTCAGAATCAAGTTATGCATTTTTTCAATGTGGTGTCTATATTAACTCTGTAGAGTACTAATGGTCCCTGATGTATGCTGTATGTCTTATGAGTTCAGATTGTTTTGTGTGCAGGCTAGCGAGGCTGCCATAGGAACCGGATTCAATCACAGTCCGGGCTTTTTTTTTTTAAGGCTATTGAAAGGATAGGACCATCTAGTAACATAAAGATTTAGGGGGGTGGAAGCATGCTGATACGATACAAGCAATTTGTTATCAAAAGTTTTATTAGTTATTCTTACCAGAAAATTTAAAATATGCTGAGATGCTTTTATTAATTCTAAGAATAGGTTTTAAATTAATGAAGGTTACACAAAATCGATATTCTATTAGACTCGTAGGTCTAGTTTGCAAATTAACCCGTAATTGAAAAAAGTATCAAGTTTCTGTCAAAAATATTGAGTATATGAGTTCTATAAGGGGCTTTTTCAAACACTTATTATACAGTGCCTTGCAAAAGTATTCACCCCCCTTGGCATTTTTCGTGTTTTGTTGCCTCACAACCTGGAATTAACATGGATTATTTGAGGATTTGCAACATTTAATTTACAGAACATGTCCACAACCTTGAAGATGTTCAAGTTGGATGGTTTGCGCTTGTGAAGAGCAATCTTTAAGTCTGACCACAGATTTTCTATTGGAGTGAGGTCTGGGCTTTGACTAGGCCATTCCAACACATTTACATGTTTCCCCTTAAACCACTCAAGTGTTGCTTTAGCAGTGTGTTTGGGGTCATTGTCCTGCTGGAAGGTGAACCTCCGTCCTAGTCTCAAATCACCCACAGAGTGGTACAGGTTTTGCTCAAGAATATCCCTGTATTTAGCCAGTTTCCTAGTCCATGATGCAGAAAAACATCCCCACAGCATGATTCTGCCACCACCATGTTTCACTGTGGGGATGGTGTTCTTTGGGTGATGTGATGTTTTAGGTTTGCTCCAGACTTAGCATTTTCTTTGATTGCCGAAAAGTTCAATTTTAGTCTCATTAGACCAGAGCACCTTCCTCCATACATTTTGGGAGTCTCCCACATGCCGTTTTGTTTTTTGCTGAAAGTAATGGCTTTCTTCTGGCCAACTCTATTGAGCATACAGGTTATTGCCGTCCTATGTACAGATACTCCGGTCTCTGCTGTGGAACTTTGCAACTCTTCCAGGGTTACTTTAGGTCTCTGTGCTGCCTCTCTGATTAATGCCCTCCTTGCCCGGTCCGTGAGTTTTGGTGGGCGGCTGTCTCTTGGCAGGTTTGCTGTTCTGCAATGTTCTTTCCATTTGATTATGATAGATTTGATGGTGCTCCTGGGGATCATCAAAGATTTGGATATTTTTTATAACCTAACACTGACTTGTACTTCTCAACAACATTGTCCCTCACTTGTTTGGAGAGTTCCTTGGTCTTCATGGCAGTGTTTGGTTAGTGGTGCCTCTTGCTTAGGTGTTGCAGGCTCTAGGGCCTTTAAAAAAATATGTGTATATGTAATGACAGATCATGTGACACTTAGATTGCACACCAGTGGACATCATTTCACTAATTATGTGACTTCCGGAAGTCATTGGTTGCACCAGAGCTTTTTATGGGCTTCATAACAAAGGGGGTGAATACATACGCACATGCCAATTTTCTGTTTTCTATTTCTGAAAAAAATAGTTTTATGTATATATTTTTCTCATTTCACTTCACCAACTCAGACTATTGTGTTCTGATTCATCACATAAAATTCAGATTAACAAAGCATTGAACTAAAGGTTGTAATGTAACAAAATAGGTTAAAAGTCAAGGGGGGTGAATACTTTTGCAAGGCACTGTAGCTGTAGCAGCAATTAAAAACAAAGTACTGTATAGTTAATGGCAGAATAAAAACAGTCTAAAACCCACAAATATGCAATTGAAAATATTATAGTAGGGCACAAAGTTAGCAAGAAAATTATTTTTTTGTTTGATCTGCCATAAGTCTAATTGTTTAAAAACAAAACTTGTCACAAGCCTTTGAAGGAATCTTATGATCAGGATAATTTTTAAAGATGTGTTGAGATTGATGGTGCAGCATTGTAGATGAACAGTAGACAGATAACGTCAGTAATTTTTATCAGGGATCAGAGAAATTAATAAAATGATTACACAAAACTATGGAATATTAAAGAGGTATCCTTTTTTATAAATTGTAATATAGGAACAATCTACAACGCATAGGGATATCAAAAAACCTTAAGTCTGATTCAGTCAAGTTGATTTAAAAACTAGAATATTGCCTGTCAAAAAATGATGGCAATGAAATTGTAAGTGAGCTAATGCTGTTTAGTGTATGGTAATGAAATAAATAATACATTAATAAAAGAATATACTTTACCTATTGTGAAGTAATAAATGCAGGAAGCATTGTGTTGAAGAGCTGGCAATCTGTTTTCATGTTGCTGCAGCATACAATGTGTGTTTTCAGTGCTGTGGAGCTGCTGTGTAAGTGTGAGCAATGTGTGCAGTGTGTAGTGTAAATAGTGCGCGTGCGCGAGGAACATCCGTTAGGGTAGCTGTGTACTTCCGGATTGTGTAAGTTAGTGTTGTAAAATGGCGCCTAATGTGTGGTAAGCGGCTGTGGCTGATTTTGCGTCCTTGTTCTTGGACCTCGTCTGGCTTTTTCGGAAAATCTGTAGGTGTTTGGTAGTGTTTTGGGTCTTTAGGGTCCTGTAGCCTTGTTTTCGTTTTTTTCGGTGGCCATTTTTTCTCTCGCTTATATGATTTTCGGGTGTCTAAACTCTGTAATTTGGACTTAAATGGAGGTGTAACTTCACTTGCAGAGGTCCTGGGTGCCGGGGGGGGGGGGATTGAGAAAAAGCGAGAGAAAAATTGGCCACTGAAGGCGCTCCTTGCCAGTAACTGCGGACCTCGCAACATTTACGGACTTACGATAAATAAATACGAGACGCGGGACTTACAAAAAAAAACACTCTGACCTCGCAAAGATACGACTTTAACGGCCGACCAGTACGAACCTGAAAACATTAGAAACACAATAAATACACACAACAAACACATAAAAACCTTACCCACATTAGTCAGACTAATTTGCAAACACACACACACAAATATATATATATATATATATATATATATATGTGTGTATATATATATATATATATATATATATATATATAAATATATACAGTATATATATATATATATATATATATATATATATATATATACAGTTGTGCTCAAAAGTTTGCATACCCTGGCAGAAATGGTGAAATGTTGGCATTTATTTTGAAAATATGACTGATCATTCAAAACAAATGTCTTTTATTGAAGTATAATGATCATATGAAGCCATTTATTATCACATAGTAGTTTGGCTCCTTTTTAAATCATAATGATAACATAAATCACCCAGATGGCCCTGAGCAAAAGTTTGCATACCCTTAGTTCTTAATACTGTGTATTGCCTTCTTTAGCATCAATAACAGCCTGCAGTCTGTAATAGTTGTCTATGAGGCCACTAATTCTTGCAGATGGTATAGCTGCTCATTCGTCTTGGCAAAATGCCTTTAGGTCATGCAAAGTCTTTGGTCGTCTTGCATGAACCGCACGTTTGAGATCTCCAAAGATTGGCTCGATGATATTAAGGTCAGGAGATTGTGATGGCCACTCCCCAACCTGACATTTTTCTTCTGTAACCACTGGAGGGTCAACTTGGCATTGTGCTTAGGGTCATTGTCATGATTTGTGACATTTAGGGTCAGTGTCATCCAATGCTCAACCTTCGTGAAGAAGGCTGTAAATTGGCTTCCAGTATTTTCTGATAACATGCTGCATTCATCTTGCCATCAATTTTCACAAGATTCCCCCATTAAACATCAGTGAGCCCCCACCATGCTTCACAGTGGTAATGGTATTATTTTCACTGTATGCCTTGTTGACCCCTCTCCAAACATAGTGCTTACGGATGCGACCATGTCACTCCAAATTTCAGTGTGCAAGAACCTGTGAGGCGTGTCAAGGTGTTATTGGACTTATTGTGACTGGGCTTTTTTTGTGGCATTGGTGCAGTAAAGGCTTCTTCCTGGCATCTCGAGCATACACTTAATTTTTTTCAAGTATCATTGTATTGTGCTCCTTGAAACAGCAACACCGTCTTTTTCCAGAGCAGCCTGTATTTCTCCTGAGATTACCTGTGGGTTTGTCTTTGTACTCCAAACAATTCTTCTGGCAGTTATGGCTGAAATCTTTCTTGGTCTACTTGACCTTGGCTTGGTATCAAGAGATCACCAGATTTTCCACTTCTTAATAAGTGATTGAACAGTACTGACTGGCATTTTCAAGGCTTTCGATATCTTTTTATATCCGTTTCCATCTTAAGTTCCAGTACCTTGTAATTGTTTTCTGCTCCCCATGGCTCAGTATCTAGCCTGCTCAGTGCTAACAAACTCATTGACTATTTATACACAGACACTAATTGCAATTTAAAAAGCAGCAGGTGTGAAAAATTACCTTTAATTGCCATTTTAACCTGTGTGTATCATCTTGTGTGTCTGTAACAAGGCCAAACATTCATCTTGTTTGTCTGTAACAAGGCCAAACATTCAAGGGTAACTCAATTTTATAGTGAACAAAATGTTTTTTAAGAAAAAAAGAAAATATATAGGCCTTTCCATTCTTATACTAATTTTTTTTCTTTACTGTAGAATACCATTTTCTTTATGTACAGTATATGTATATATATATATATATATATATATATATACTGTACATCTTATTCATAACTAGAGATGTCGCAAACAGTTCGCCCGCGGACTATTCGCTGCAATTTTGGCATGTTCGTGTTCGCAGCGGACGGCGAACACATGCGCTTTTCAGTTCGCCCCCTATACTTTATCATTGAGGAAACTTTGACCCTGCACCTCACAGTCAGCAGACACATTCCAGCCAATCAGCAGCATACACTCCCTTCCAGAGCCTTCCATCTGAAGGACAGGCTAATATTCTGCTCTGTTTCACCAGTCATAGTTGGTGTACCATACATTGAAAAAAAACAACCCTTTTTTCCTTTAATCTAATTTCAGTTGCCTGTCTGTTTCAGGCTCACAGCTAATATTGTGCTCAGTGAAATAAAACAACACTTTTTTGACTGTAATAGATTGAATAGCAATTGCCTGCCTACAGGCGTGTGTGTGAAGCCTATTGCATCTACTCTGCCAACTTTTGCCAGTGCACAGTGACACTCATATCTGGTAGCACCTTAGATTGCACGCACAGTGCCCCAAATTTGAAGTAGAAGGTCCGACCAAGCATCTTTTTCCATCTCCCTGTTCCAAAAATCAATGCCATATACACGTCCCCTAATAGTGGACGTAACAGGGATTAAACCGATAGGAATAGTACTACTTAACAGTACACACCTTATAATAACGCAGACAGAGGCAACGCAGAGAAAGGAGTCTGAAGAAGAGGAGTCAGAGGAGGAAGGTGGCTTTGAGGAGGTGGAAGACCAAACACAGCAGGCGTCCCAGGGGGCTTGTTGTCACCTTTCGGGGACCCTTGGTGGCTGGGTGGAGGAAGAGACCTTCAATGACATCAGTGAGGACAAGGAACAGGACATGGCTAGCTTGGTATCCAACCTTGTGCAAATTGGGAGTTTGCGGTTGTGCAAAGGGACTGTTTGCAGTTGTTTGCGGTGCATTAAACGGGGAGATTGGTCTGTTACTGTGAAGCGGGTGTAACCCTTACACTACCTGATCTATACAACATCATACCTGATGTTTTAAAGCATATTATTCCAAACAATTTAGGAATGTTAGGTGATTTATGCCCTTTATGGCTTAAAACCAGACTCTGCATCAACTATGTAATTTTCCGTGGGAGTTTTGCCATGGATCCCCCTCCGGCATGCCACAGTCCAGGAGTTAGTCTTCTTGAAACAACTTTCCCATCACTATTGTGGCCAGAAAGAGTCCCTGTGGGTTTTGTAATTCGTCTGCCCATTGAAGTCTATGGCGGTTCGCCGGGTTCGCCCGTTCGCGAACATTTGATGGAAGATCGCGTTTGCTGTTCGCGAACCGAAAATTTGATATTTGCGACATCACTACCCATAACCTGTATAATAGATTCAAAGAATCGCTGTGTTATACCTAGACTGTAATGATTGTCTACCCTTAAGTGTATTTGGCAAAACAATTATATTTATATTTCTGAGTCATTTGAAACTTGTTCTTTTGGCAGTTTGTTACATATGTAAAGGGATAAGGAAGGTTTGGGGATTTTACAAGGAATATAATATACATATGTATATATTTACTTTTATGCACTTTCTTTTTTTAAGAAGTATTTAAAAGCTCTGTTTTTCTCTGCCTAACATCTTCCAAATCCTACTTGCTTGGGTCTGCCAATCAGTGACCATCTCTCAGTTGCAGAATGTTGCAGAGAGATGGTCGCTGATTGGCTACTATCAGACACATGTAGTTAGCTATCTCAGATAGCATTCTGGGAATCTACCTTGGACAGAGAAAAAAAGCTAAAGTTATTAAGGCAGAAATTGATCTAGATTCAGATTATCGTCTGCGATATAATAAAAGATTGGAGGAAATTGAGAAAACATTTAGTAATAGTACAAAACATTTGGAAGATAGAGGATGGTCATGAAATGATTCTTTGATGATATAAAAATATAGATTCTAATTGATACAACAATCTTTACCTATGTAAGACGGTGTTGTGTTTTTTTAATGTTTTTTAATCTACGTGTTTTGTTTTAAGATGTATGAACGTTAAGATGAAAAATTCTGCAATCATTTTAAGATTGATTCTCATTTATTTCTTTGAGTGCAAAAAAACTGCTGAGAATAAAGGGGTGTCTTTTTCTTTCAAATTTATTTACTATCAGACACTGTCAGCAGTGTCTGTATCTTCAGAGGGCACAACCAAGCATGTATAAGTTAGATGATTTTAGGCAGAGAAAAACTGAGCTTTTAAGTATTTCTTAATAAAAGAAAGCACAGAAAAGTAAAAAGATACGTATATATATTATATTCCTAGTGAAATCCAAAAACCTTCCATATGACTTCAACTATATGTCTTTGAAAATTGTGTTCTCTGGGCATCATGAAGCAAGTCTCTTCTTAATTATTTTTTTTGTGAAGTATTTTTTTCCATATAGATATGTGTTTTGCCCAGTACAGAAAACAGCACATCTATTATTTTCACTTTCATACTGTACTCACTCTTGATGCTTATGGCTTCTTTTGTGATATACTGCTGCATTCCTCCCTGATGTTCAGAGTAAAAACATGTAGCAGTAGCAAACATGTTTTCCCAAATTTTGTGTTTTAATGCACTGCATTGCTTGTCCACTGTAACATGCTACCCTTCTCAACACTTCCTCACCTTCCCATCTTTCTTTAAAATGTTGCCATATATTTCCATGCCTAGTCACATTTCTTTCTTGCTGTTGTTTTCCTCTCTTTTTATCTTTAACTGTATTTCTTTTTCCAGCCTTCAAAATTTACACCTTCACTCCAATTCCTTTCTCTCTTTATCTCATGAGTATCTCTGCAGTCATCTTCTTTGTGGATCTCTTAGTAACATGCAGGTCTCTTTTACAAGCACTTTCTCCATAACGGTGGACATTTGCTTTATTTATATCATATATAATAGTTGTGAAACTGCGAGACGTCGTCACGCTTTGCGAGGTGCGTCGAACCTCGCAAAGCGAGGTGAGCCGTTAAACTGTAGCACTTAGCCGATGAGTGTCAAAGGCGCTCATTGCTGTGAGCCTCGCAGAGCGCGGTGAGCCGTTAAAATATGAGACGCGGGACTTAGAAAAAAAAATGCAAGCCGCAGGACTTAGAAAAAAATTATACGAGATGCAAAAATTTACGAGATTAGCTGCCGAACAAAAAACCTGAAAAACACAATAAATACACCCACAAAATTACACAAACATCGCAGACAGCATGGGGCCAGGACAACTGTGAGTGAGGTGGAACACAAATTTAATTTGATTTAGACGATTTTCGCCTCTCGAAAATCGCCTAAGCAAGGAAAAAAATGGCCACCCAAAAAAATGAAAACGAGGCTACATGACCCCAGACCATGCAAAACACTGCAAAACGCGTAGCACTTTACACATCACACTACGACCTACAAGATACACTATTACAAAAGCCGGAAAATGCTCACCAGACGCGTACCACTTTAACAACATTACGACTATACAATGCTGCTTTACACAATAAACCAACTGCTTTACCTCGCGCACGCAGACTATTTAGAATGCACAGTTCAAACATTCATTACACTTTATAAGCAGGGCACCAACACTCACAATGGATATTCTATGAAGACGCAAAATACATATTGTTAGCTCTTCAGCCTATTGCTCGTAGCATAAATTAATTATAAATAATTGAAGTATATTAATTGATTTAAGAAATCGTTCATTATTACTTAACTACACATACATAGAAATATATATCACGCTCAGAGGACCAAAATTACACGACAGGAGAGGCTTGCAATGGCGCTCAGCGCAAGCCTCGCAATGAGCGCCGAAGGTCCTCACAGTACAAAATGGTTTCAATTATGTCTCAAACAGCATTCGCATGGCTTCAAATTTTGTTGTCCGGTCACTTTTGACGGGCAAGTCGCTAGTATATACATAATAGTAAAAGTAGTAATGAAGTTTGCTGCTCCCTGGATTTGCTAACTTGTTCTGTCTCCAATCTCCTGCACATGGAAAAGCTAAATTTGGGAACTGATCTCACTTCCCCTGAAAAGGAATATGGTTGTGGTACTTTTCTAGTGCTAGCAGGCAAGAGGGGATCTATTCAACGCCTTGAAGTCCAGACTTTCCACAAATTTTGGTGGTTAGGAGATATTTATATTTGTTTGTTAGAGCTTATGGCTGATTAAGCTTTCATGATAGCTGGAGGAGTAATTTGTCTGTTTTATATTGCAGATGAGCTATACCCAACTCTTTATCTGGTCCCCACTGGACAGTAAAGGAAGAAAGAAGTTCCTTATAATTAACCTGGATAACCCTAAATATTTTACTGTGTCTTGTAATGTACCCTTCACATATCATACGTGGCTGTATGCACTCACAGCTAATGACAGCTATCTGGGTGGATTAAACCCTTTGGCTTGCTTAGAGAAACTTTACTCTTTTTCTTTTACACCCTACATAACAATTTAGTTTGCCCAGGGGTCATTATTTTGCTGGGGTAATTCATCATCATCATGCAGATCCGACCGCAGTAGTTGCAAGGGAAAGTTTGCTCTAAGCCGGGTGCTGCAGTGACATGATTTTCCTCCTCCTCCTTTTGTCCTCAAGACCATCCCTGCGGACGCCCTCAAAAGAGAATGGTACTTCTCAGGGCCTTGCTATCTGAAGCTAAAGCCGATCATCCATGATGGCCAACAGGACTGTTTCAGCAAGTCCTTGTACCTCTTCTTCAGTCCCTCTCTGTCTCGACAACCAGTGGTAACAATCTTTGGCAGCTGATTATCCTAGATATATGTCCTGCCCATCGCAACTCCGTCTTCAACAGCATGGCCTCAATGCCGGTGACTCCTGCCTGTGCGAGGACTTCAGTTTTGGTGACGTGGTCATTCCAGTGGATGTTGAGGATGGTTAGGAGGCAGCATTGATGAAAGTGCTCAAGAAGTCCTAGGTGATGGCAGTAGGTAGCCCACGACTCAGAGCCGTACAGTAGGATGGTCAACACAACAGCTCTGTACACTAACCTTGGTGCCTTTACTCAAATGCTTGTTGTTCCAAACCCTTTTATATAACCTTAGGAATGCACCTTTGCCAGTCTATTGTCAATTTCTATGTTGCCCTTGGCATCTGAGCAGATGATGCATCCCAGATAGTTGAACTGGAGGACTGTCTTCAGCTCAGTCTCACCAATAGTTATGCGAGGAGGACAGTAATCTTTCTGAGGTGTGGGCTGTTGGAGAACTTCCGTCTTCTTCAACTGACTTCTAGCTAGAAGAGCCTCGGTGAAGCAAGATGTAATTCACTGCAGAGCTGTTGCCGTATTGGAAACAAGGGCAGTGGCATCAGCAAAGAGTAGCTCTTGAACAAGTTGTTTCAATGTCTTGGTGTGGGCCTTTAGTTGTCTCTGGTTTAACAGACTGCCGTCGGTGTGGTATCGGATGTAGAGACCATAATCATCATCAAGGTCTGCTGTGGCCCTTTGAAGCATCATACTGAAGAATAGCGTGAATAGGGTTGGTGCAAGGATACAGCCCTGCCTCACACTTTTACATATTGGGAAGGGCTCTGACAAGTTGTTGCTGTGCCTGACTTGGCTGCGCTGGTCTTCAGGTAGCTGGATGATCATGTTAAGGAACTTGGGAAGACACCCTGTATGTTCCAGGATTTGCAACAGACGCTTCCTGCTCATGGTGTCGAACGCTTTGGTAGGGTCAACAAACTTAATGTAAAGTACCTTGTTCTGGGCATTTCTCTTTGGTCTACCAGAGAACAAAATACATGGCCACAGTGCTTCTGTTGTCTCTAAACCACAATGACTCTCAGGGAGGAGTTATTCTGCGATAGTGGGTACCAGTCTGTTGAGGAGAACAGAGTTATCTCCGGTAATTGGAGCTTTTCTGACTTTTCTCCCTTGTTCTTGTATAGGGTGACGATGAGTGTGTCACGAAGGTCTGTGGCAGATTGCCTTGACACCAGCAGCAAACAGAGAGCTCATGAAGTTTAGCATGAAGTGCTGGGCTGCCATGTTTCCAGATCTCTGCTGGGATCTCAACAACTCTTGCTACTTTACCATTGTTTAGCTGCTCAATAGCTTTTTCAGTGTCTGAGAGAGTAGGGATTTCATCCAATTCTGTTTTCATTGGTTGTGGAAGCTACATGGTTGGTGCAGAAAATAGTCTGAAAGTGTTCAGGCCACAGGTTTAGGAACAACAGCTTGTCTGTAAGGAGTGTTTGGCCATCTGCACTGCTCAATGGGCTTTGAACCAGGTGCAAAGGGCCATACACCTCCTTCAGGGCTTCATTAAAGCCTCTGTAGTTGCAGACACCTGTACAATGCTAAGCTCTTTCCACGAGGTTGGCCCACCACTGGTTCTGAATTTCTGAAAGCTTTCATTGGAAGTTGCTGCACTTAAGACAGAAGGCTGCTTTCTTATTAGAGCAGGAGATGCACTTGATGAGCGGATCTCTTTTTTCAACAGTAACTTATGCATCTTCTGATTTTTTTCGTCAAACCAATCTTTGTTCTTTTTTGTGGGAGAACCCTAGGACCTCTCAGAGGTCTACAGGATGCTGTTTTTAGGTGCTGCCACAGAGCATCTGAAGAGGGATCTGTGAAGCACCTGGGATCCTCTAGTCTCAACTGGAGATTCGCCTGGAAGTTGGCCTGACTGGAGTTTACCAGTCTGTAACTTCTTCTTTGGGGCTCCTCTCCACTTTGGCTTAGGATTGAAGTTGAAGAGAAGTTTGCAGTGCACCAGGCAGTGGTCCGTATTACATTCTTTGCTGGGCATCACTCAGGTTGAGTAGGCCTTGAAGGTCTCACTGGAACAGCAGAATGTAGTGCTTGGATACATCTAGGTTGTCTTCAGCTTCTCTTTATACTGGAAAATGATGTTGGTGATGGTAAAAAATCTCTAGCAGAAGGCACCCATTGTCGTTGTAGCTTCAAACACTGTGGTTGCCAAGTACCCCTTTCCAAGCTTCTGAATCTTTGACTACTCTGGCATTGAAGTCGTTAAAGATGTTGAACTTGTCATCTGCAGGGACTTTCTGAATGTGATTGCACAGGTCAGGGTAAAATGTATTCTTTTCCCCAGGACCTGCTTGAAGCATAAACACGGAAAATTGTAGCATGCTGCTTGTTATGAATTGGGAGATGCATGAAAATGATGCTGTTAGAGTGTTCTATTGGCAGGTTATTAATTTTGGAGGAGATAGGGTTCCGTACCATGAAGTATGAGGCATTTCTCAGTTTCTGGCTTGCCTGACCAGTAGACGATATAGCCTGCACCATGTTTCTGAAGGCTTCCTTTCTCTGGGAAGCAGATGATGGGCAGCGATGTCAATAGCCAGCCTTGATAGTTTGTAGGCAACTAAAGCAGAGCGCCATTCTGGTCGATCACTGTCTACTATGTCAAGCATAGTTCTGATGTTCCAACATGTGAGTTTCAGTCCAAGTACACCTTGTGAGGTAGGTGTGAGCCTTTTCTTCTTTGCTGAGTTTTGACCACATTTGGAGATGCACGCTGACTGCAACTAGCCAACTGGGTGAAGTGGAGATGATATTTTATAGGCCACAGTTTCTAGGCCCCTATCCATGCTGAGCAAGCCCTGTGACAACGGGGGTGCACCAATGAGAAGGTGTTGTTACTGACACAGTAATGTGGGTGAGGCCATATGCAGTGACCTCCTGACTGGTGAACTAGCCAGTGGTCATGCAGCAATCACTACACCGGAAAAGAAGAGGAGATTTTTATTGTGCATACAGTTTCTCTTGCTGAGTGGGCCGTCCAGTCCAGGTCACCCACGTAAATAAATAAATTTCCCCCCCATCAACTTTTCCAGTCCTTGCTTCACATATCCATATCATCAACATTTTATTTAATACCTTGACTCAGACAAGTCATGGGCCCTATAAAACTTTTGCATGCTACATACCTAAGACCATAGAAAAATATTACCCTTGTACTAACCCATCTTAGAACCAATTCAAGGGATCCTGAACTGGTAAATGGTGGAGAGGGACTATTGAGCTACAAGGGGTGGGGGTCCATGAGTGTATGGGAGTGTTTTACTGTAGTTCTCACTGTACAGAAATGTGCATGTGAAGGATTTTTCAGCCATCTTCCTACACACCATAACATTTTTAGTGTCTGGTCAGAGTCTCTCTCCAACCTCATTTTGCAGTTAACAGACCCAGCCTAACACGTATGAGTCCCCATTTAAAGATGAAACCGCAACCTGTGAGTTGGTTCTGGCACTGTACCCTATTGAATGGCTATGCTCTTAAACCTTCCTAAGGGCAGGGATCAGAGTCCTAAATTAATCCCATGTTAAGTGGGCCTGAGGCAAAAAGGTGGTACATTTTAAGCCTCATTTGCATGTCTACCTACAGTGAAAATACTGCTTATTCAGATGCTCTGTGGGGAAAAAACTGTACTGCTTGATACATGTGAGTATACTCACAAATATCTTTTATTTCCTTTCTGTTCTACCCACCATAACATATTTAGTGTCAATAAAGAAAAGCTCTGAAGGAAACATGTATAGAGTTGTCTGTCCTTTATCTCTAACGAAAATGTATCAAGTGTAAGAGCCCTGCTACTAAGGGATGGGATTCAGGTGCTGGGTTATGCTGACATTTGCAGCCGATTAGTGAAAGGGAGCAATAGTGGTAGTAGTTCACATAGTGTAACTAGCAGCGCACCAGTGTTTGTAGTGTGTACTATTTTCTGTTCCAGCACACATATTAATCCAGTAGACCGAGTACCTTAATGCATGTGATTCTACTGGGAACTTTATAGATTACTAACAGGGAATGTCTTAAGATTTGTAAGCCTTTCCGTTGTAGAAATAAAAATATTATTACTATAATCAGTGATGAATTGAGTTCATTTTGTGAGCATATAAATTATGTCTCTTTAATTAATTAATCACTTCCTCATTAAAGGTGTGAAATTGAAAGTTTGAAGACTTAAATGTATGATTGTGAAGTTTTGGTCTCTTTGTAGCCAAGATTCAGCCCTTGCCCTTCTGTCACTCAACCACAAGGCAGGATCTGGTAAATATTTTAGCAAACTAAACTGCAAACTAAACTGTCTTAATAACTGAATTAATAATTTCTCTGTCAACACCTTTTAATTCACCTGCTTTGATATTGTCAATGTGGAACTTGAAGAAATGCTAGTCTCATTTTTAACTGCAAGAATTCATCATGAACTGAAGATTGTTGATTTCAGAGTCCCCATATTTATTCTTCAGGAATCCAGATCAGTTCAGACTGAATATTGGCAAAACTGGAAATTCCTCAGTAGTGAAAGATACAAGCTTAACTCACAAGCCAGTTCAGCTTTAAAATAGGAACAGTACCCTGTAGGTTAGTGATTACCTAGTAATGAATGATGGTACCCTCTGATCAGTGGTAGGGTGAGTAAATGAGTAGTGTCCTGTAAATTAAAGTGAGGTTTGAGCTTGAGAATCAGTAAAGTATCATTCCTGATACTCATTATTTTTCCTGTGTGGAGGACACACTCAATGGGCCTTAGAGCAACTAACTCTGTTTAAAACTTGGTAAATGCAGTGTTGCAGAACAACATGGCTCACTTATTTTGCTACTCAATTTTTTATTTTCAGCATTCTTTTATCCCTCGCACTCCATGAAAAGTTTTAAAAAGGCACATCTAGATCAGGGGTTGTCAACCTTTTAATAACTACGGCCCATTTTTGATGGTAAAATTTCCGTACTGCCCACCAGTGCTCCAGTAACTAAATGTCCCTGCTCTCATTTATGGTTATAGCTAGCTATATATCCCCCTGTATCCACAAGATAGTGATCCGATCCTGAGTGCTGTCCCTAGCCTCTCTCACCAGCTCTCCAACCAGCCAAGTGTGGTGCTGCGGGTATACAGCGTCTGACGTCACTCGTCATTGACGCCACCTAGTGATCACCCCGCCGCCCACCATGAAATCTTGAAATGCTCACTAGAGGGCAGTAGGGAACCAGGTTGACTAGCACTGATCTAGATCCATATCATTAATTCATACAGTTTTAATTTAACAAATAATTTGTAATTTCTTTAGTGAGTTTTATTGAAGTATCCTACTATTTTATCATTTTTAGGACAAATGCTTTTGTAGCTTTCCAAATTCCAGCTTTAAGGCAAAAACCTTCCCAATACATTATTTTTATAGTTCTTTAAATATGTTACTGAATTCTTAAGTAGAGCACACTGAAAATGTAAAATGCATTTGTGCATTAAAGTAGTGTATCTATAAGCATTTAATGAAGTATAAATACTTTGTAAACAGTCTTGAAGTAGATACAAATGAATCTAGATATTTATAGTAGGTATAACAGTTTTCACAGTTTCATATTAAGTAGTGTTACCAGATACATAATTAATATATACTTTATTACCACACAGTTAATGTTAACTCAGACAGTCTAGAAAGATTCTCCATTGCAAAGAGAATTGTCCTCTTTTGGTGAATACTAGTCAAGTTATATGAATGCAGCACATTAAAAGCTTTTCAGAGATAGTAAGGCAAAACATTTTAATCATTTGCACAAGACACCTACTGTTGTTGTTTATTCGTTTTGTCATGTCCGACTCTCCATGGATTGCAGCATGACAGACACATCTGTCAGCCAATGCCCCTTTTGCCCTTCACCAAGCTCATGTTCATTGCTTCAATTACCCAATTTCCTCATCTACCCATCTCCGCCTCTGCCGCTCCTTCTTTGTATGCCTTTAATCTTCTCTGGGGAATCTTGTTTTCTCATGTAATGACCAAAATATTTGAGCTTTAGACTCATGATCAAACCTTTCAGAGAATAGTTTGGCTTGATTTCCTGTAGTGTTGAATGATTGGAACTTCTGGTTTTCCAACACCGTAATTCAAATATGTTAATTCTACAATGTTTAGCCTTCTTTATGCTCCAGCTTTCACATCTGTATGTTACAACTTGCAATAACATAGTTCTAAATATATGGGCTTTTTTTTGATAGTATGATATCTTTACTTTTTAATAGGTTGTCCAGACTTGCCATAGTTTTGCTTCTAAGAAGCAAACATCTGGTAATGTCATGGCTGCAGTCACCATTTACAGAGTTCTCGGAGGCCAGTAAAATGAAATCTATCACACCTCTACATCTTCCCCATCTATTTGCCAGGAACTGAGATATTTTTTTTCTGGAACTCTCTTGCTTTCTTTATTATCCAGCAAACATTGGCAATTTGATGTATTTTGCTCTTGCCTCTGTGAAACCTGGCTTGCACATCTGGTAGTTCTTGTTCATATATTGTTGCAGTGGAGTTTGCAATATCTTAAGCATTATCTTGACGACTTGAAATGAGTGCAATTTGTCTAAAACTGGAGCACTCTTTGGCAATTACTTTTTTGGGAGGATTAAGATGTAGACCAACTTTTCCAGTCTATAGGCTGCTGTGGAGTTTTCCAAATTTTTTGGCATAAAACATTTTCAAAATTTTCTAGTATTTTGAACAGTTAAGCTGGTTTTCCATCTACTCCTGCAGCCTTATTATCAGCAAATCTTCCTAGGGTCCATCTCACTGCAAACCCCAAAATATCTGGATCCAACTCATTGGATAGGCTATTGAGGTTATCAAGGCTGTTATGATCTTTCCTGTAAAGATTTTCTGTGTATCCCTGCCAACTTTTTTTTATCTGATTTGCTTCTATTATGTACAGTACCTATTATTTTTGTCCTTTATCATGCCCACTTTGGCTTGGACGGTTCTCTAGAGATTATCTTGAAGAGATCTCTTGACTTTCCCTTTCCATTAACTCCTTCTATCTCTTTACATCACCCAATAGAAAATGTCTCAGTTTCTTTTTGCTTTCGTCTGGAATTCTGCATCAAGTTGGACAAATATTTTCCTATCTCCACTGTCTTTCACTTTCTCTCTTTCCTTTCAAAGCATAATCTACTGTTACAAATAATTATTATTTTTTTACTATAATTATTATTAGTAATAGTAATAATAAATAATAACAAATAAATACAGAATATCAGCAGTTAAGCTCTTTTGAAAACACTGCAGCAATTAACAGAAATGTTCAGTGCAGGCAACAACAAAAAAAATGCTTTCATAATATCAAAATATAGAGGAATGCACATTATACTGTAGGGGCATCTTGCATATAGCCACAAGGGGATAGATAGCAATTAATATTTTATAAATTCTGCACAAAATATATATTTTCATAATACAAAGTGGTAAATGGATTTCCTAGTCAATGGCTTTAGAATAGTCTATGAAACTTCCTTAGTCTGAGCCCTAGGTCCAGTAGAGGGTTTACAAACCACAAGTAACTTCTGGTGAAATTCGGAGTTTCTGGCATGGAATCAACTTTTACTGGGCCCTCGCAATTGTGTTTGCCTTATTGATGTAGTCATTACACTGGCCCTGAGCAATGGAGGAGATTTTGAATGTGGTCGACCCTTGGGCAAAGTTTACATTATTGTTCCCTATTGTTCTCAGCCCTATAAATTACTCTGCAATTTTCCAATATAGTATAGTATAACAACAAATAGCTGTATCATACACTACTACTTGCGAGAATACTGCACTACTCTCAGTGTTGAGAAAACAAACCCACTTAAGATACAAGGACCTAATCAATGGGAGTTCCTACATGGTCCAGCTGGTCCCATATATTGACAGAAACGCATGTTGCCAATTATATTTGTGTTGCCTGTACAAAGTGGTAACCAAGATAACCTTATGGAAACCTTTCCTAGTTCATATTCATGTGTTTCCTCACCTTGTAATAATTTGTTGAGTTCTAAGATTAGAATACTAGAGAACAGAGTAATTGTAAGAATGGGTATAAGCCAACTATTGATAATATTGATAATTGCTACACACTTAAAGATCTTCACCACTTGCAAAGCAATGTAAAGCACACAAAGTGTTTGTGTTAAACCCTTAGGTTGGTGAAAGACACAGAGAAAGCTTTGATTGCCAGATTCTAGAGAAGCATTTCTATCCTAGGGTTTGATCAACACAACTTCATACACTTGACAGACTGACCAATGGAACAGATCATGGGAAGCCTTCAAAGACTATACAAACAATAACTAAATCCCTGCAGCTTTGCCAGCTCTTGATAAACTTTAAACACTTAAAAAGTTTTATCTTGTGATTTTAAAGATGTTGATGGGTTCCATATCCGTTATGTTACAAAAAATGCCTATTTCTTAGGCTCAAAAAAGCAGCTTATAAATATAGCTTATAAATTTGACAAATAGAACAAAATATATGTATTTAACAAACAAAACATTGTGTGGCAGAGATTACTACTGAATGAGATTTTGCAGTAGTTATTGCGTCATTAGGGCACACTCATTTACAAACATAACTCACAAGTATCCCTATTTTGCATGGGTAGTAGCCCTTCTTTTAAGAGAAACACCCTGTTTTTGTCTCTAAGCCTCCAACTGTCCCTAGTTTGAAGAGGCAATCCCTCTATTCCAGATTGATCAGGTCCCTTTTTCTTTCTCAGGCTTATCTTCAGTTGCTTTTTCCAAGACTGCAAGAGAATGAGAGACCTTGCGAATTGCGACCTTGTCATGGTGATAGGGCTTGTGTGCTTCAATGAAGCTGTGAAGTATATCACGTAGGGTCATATCAGATAGTTCAGACAAAATGCGGACCATTGGAAAAGGACCTGGCAACTCACTCCAGTATCTTTGCCAAGATAACCTTATGGAAAAATATACAAACAGAGACATGGCACCGGGAGATGAGCCCCTCAAGATGTCTATCATATTACTGGAGAAGAGCAGAGCATGGGTACGAGTATCACCACATCTAATAAAGTGATTAGGCCAAAGTTGAGAGAATGCCCTGTTGTGAATATGTAAGAGGAAAGGAAAGTCTGCTGCTGCAAAGGACAATTGAGCAGAGTAACCTGGAATGCTAGAACTACGAAGTAAGGCAAACTGGACCTGATCAAACATGATTAAACATTGATTTCCTGGGAATTGGTGAACTCAAAGTGACTGGAATGGAACATGTCATTTCAAAAAAACACCAGATCTTCTACTGTAGTTGAGAATTCCATAGAAGAAATGGAGTAGCCTCCATAATCAATCAAAGGGTGGCCAAATCAGTGCTCAGTTACAACCCAATAAATAACAGAATGATTTTAATTTGAATTCAACGCAAGCCATTTAATATCACAGTGATCCAAGTCTATGCTCCAACCATGTATGCTGAAGAGGCTTATGTTCTCCAATCCTACAAGGATATTCAATACCTCATATATATAGCACCAAGAAAAGATAGTAACCTCATCATAGGAGATTGGTATACTAAAGGAGGGAACCAAAAGATAACTGGAATAATGATCAAATTTAGATTTGGGTACAAAATGAAGCAGGTCAGATATTAGTAGAATTCTGCCAAGATAATTCACTAGTCATAGTAAACACCCTCTTCCAACAACCTCAAAGACGACTCTGCACATGGATGCATCACCTTGATCACCACATTGACTATATACTTTGTAGCCAAAGATGGAGTGCTATACAATCAGCAAAGACAAGACCTGCAGCTGACAGTGGCTCAGATCATAGATCATGAGCCTTTTATTGCAAAGTTCAGAATTAGCAGGAAAAATATCAGTTTAAGCAGATATGAAATACAAGTAGTGGAAATAGGAAAATATTTTTCCAACTGAATGCATAGTTCCAGAAGATAGCAAGTGGAGACATGGAGACATGGAGACATTTTATATTAAGCAATGTAAAGTTATAGAAGATAACTGAATGGGAAAGTCAAAAGATATTTTCACAAAAATTGGTGATCTCTAGGGAGCCTTTCAAATCAAAATTGGTGTGTTAGGAATTTAACAGAAGCAGATAAGATATAAAAAGAGTTGACAGGAATATACAGAAGATTTTTGCAGAAAGGATCTTAACAACATTGATAACCTCAATATTTTATCCAATGAGCTGGAGCCAGACATCCTTAAGAGTGAAGTAAGATGGGTCCTAAGAAGCCTCGCATTAGGGGTTAATGGAATCTCAGCTGAAATGTTCAAACCCTTACAGGTTATACTTTGAAAGTGTTGCTTGTATTATGCCCAAAAAATTTAAAACTCAACAGTGGCCAGCTTGGCTCCAATATAATATTGGCATGGTTCAGCAGAGGAAGAGGCACAAGAGATCAAATTGTCAATGTTCGCTGGATAGTAGCGAAAGCAAGAGAGTTCCAGAAAAAAAGCATTTAACTCTGCTTCATAGACTATTCTAATGCTTCTGACTGTGTGAATCACAACAAAATATGGGAGGGAGTTATCACATATATAGTTGTGAGCGTACGAGTTGTTGCTAACGCTGCGGGCTCACGTAGCGAGCCCGCGGCCCTCGCGAAGCGAGGGCACTGGGCGAGGGTCTCAGTTGCTGGCATGGAGCGCCGAAGGAGGGCATTGGGCGAGGGTCTCAGTTGCTGGCATGGAGCGCCGTAGGCGCTCCATGCCAGCACCTGAGGACCTCGCAAAGCGAGGGCCGCAGTTGCTGGCATGGAGCGCCGAAACAATGGAGCAACCCAAACAATACGACACACACATTACGACACTCGCAAACAACATACGACACACGTTCACACACATTACGGCCTCGCAACACTCGGACGCAACTCGCGAACATTACAAAATTTCAAACACAATACATACACACAGCACATACATAAAAACCTTACCTACACCAAGAGGGAGCACCCACGACTTAAAAAATGCAACTTACACCTTCATTTGACTCAAAATAAAAGAGTTTAGACAGTAAACAATTTGATAAGCGACACAAAAAATGGCCGACTAAAAAAACTAAAACGAGGCTACACACGCAAACACCATACGAGACACGTTACCCCCATTACGACCTCGCAAACATCGGACGCAACACGCCGACATACAAACATTTAAAACACAATAAATACACACAACACACACATAAAAAGCTTACCTACAGCAAGAGCAACCATCCAGCACCTCAAAAAAACAAGTTACCCCTTCATTTAAATAAAAATACAACACTTTAGACACTAATACAATCGCTAAGCGAGAGAAAAAATGGCCGACGAACAAAACGAAAACGAGGCTGAAGACGTAACTATACTACACTTACTCGCAATAATGAAACACATACTATGCGTATCACAATCAGATTAAACACCATTTTGAACACTACTACGCACAAAATGGCGGATGGAACGCAAATTGTAAGCTGGAACGCAAATAGCGCATGCGTATTGCGTTCTAACGGTCTAACTTTCCAGAATTTTCTACAAGTTTATAAATACTGCCTATTTTACACAAAAAAATACATTTATCCTCAGGTGATGAACGGAGTTACTTCATAGATAACTGCTGCTTTTACTTGAGAAGACAATTCTTTTATAATTTACTACTTTACACTGTGCAAATTACAACTAAGAGGTAAGCTATAATATATTACATTTTATTATCAAGACAGATCAAAAAAAATAAGGTTCATTTAACAAAAAATAAAATTAAAATAATTCAATATCAAAAAAATGTGTATCATGTATAGTGACTGTAGAGTGACATGTGACACGGACATATATGTGTATCATGTATAGTGATATGTGACACGCACATTTATGTGTATTGCTGCCACTGCAACAAAATGATCTTAAAACAAAATAATTAAACAACTACATTTAAATGACATTATATGTCATGTATACTGATATGTGACACGCACATATATGTGTATCATCTATAGTCACATGTCACACACACATTTATGTGTGTTGGAAAAAACAAAAAATAAGGTTCATTTAACAATTAAAATATGATTCATGTATAGTGATATGTCACACGCACACAAAAAAATTACATTGAACTCTGGAAATGTTTTCATGTATGTGACATATGTGTGTAGCCCCCCCCAAAAAATAATGTTAATTGAAAATAATTACAGAAGTATATTTAAATGACATTAATTTACTGCAATTCAATATATCACCTAAAGCTCAATCTTTCTATTTCTTTTAATATTCAAATAGACTCTGCATCAACAGCGTCACTCAACAATTTGCACCGTGCATTGTGACCCACAATCCCTTTTAAAGAACAGCATCAAAGAAGAACAGGTAAGATATAAAAATACATTACATGCTAAAAAGGCCATGCTTTGCTAAATAAAAAATAAAAATTATACAATTAACTATTTCATTTTCTTTTTCAAACAGACACTACAAGAAGACCGGCGGATTAAGATTGCCAGGAGGGGACCCTCTGTCATTCGACACTTCAATCAAGGTAAAGTATTAAGTATAAAAAAGAAATGAACCATGAGCCTCATTCAATTGTGAGTTGGCCAATTGAATAGGGCTCTATATAAGCACATAACATATTTTTTATACAGAATTTTTTAGTTAATGAACTTCGATACAAAATTAAGGTCTTCACTAACTAAAAACTTCGGTCAAAAAATATGTTATGTGCTTATATAGAGCCCTCTTCAATTGGCAAAATTGCAATTGAATGAGGACCTATATATCTTTAATGGCCGAGGGCCTCATTTAAATGTGATTTTCCCATTTCAATATGGCTCTATATAAGCACAGAGGATATTTTTTTAATGAACTTTTTAGTTAGTGAAGACCTTGCTTTTAGATACAAGTTCACTAACTAAAAACTTATGTAAAAAAAGATGCTCTGTGGTCATATTGAGCTCTATTCCATTGCCCAAAATGCAATTGAATGAGGCCCCAACAATATAACAAATGCAGCAACCAAAGGCCCTCATTCAATTGCTATTTTGGCCAATTGAATATGGCTCTAAATAAGCACTTTTAGGCCCTCATTCAATTGCGATTTTGCTAATTGAATACGGCTCTAAATAAGCACATAATATATATTTTTTAAAGACGTTTTTAGTTAGTGAAAACCGTGCTTTTGGATAGATGCTTAGGGCCTCATTCTATTAGCGGCCGTAAATCGTCCGTAAGGCTGCGATTCCTTGCGGGGGTTCTGTTAACTCGCGATTCTATTATACGGCCCCGCAAGGATCCCCTCTTACGGCCGGCCGCATATCTTGAAACCGGCCGTAAGCTCAGAAATCTAAAAACGCAAAAATAAATTCAAGCCTGCACTGTACAGTTCTGTAAATGCTAGGGATCATATTGGGGGACATGAGGATTAAAAGTAACCCACTCTCAAGCTTGCACATCAGCCCAAACCCGAGTTCAAATTAACTGTTTATTTTCCGGCTGCGGCGTGGGCGGGTCTGAAGTGCTCCAAGCACTCTGGACTTTTTACATGGATATTTTACGGATATTAAAAATAAAATATTTTACGGATTTGAGTATAGGATAATTATGTGCTATTTTTTCTAACACCTAAAATCCCTTTATAGTCTTCTCAAAGTGCAGGATGGCTTTATTTGAGCTATTTTATGTGCTTAATTGGTGCTAGCGGGACCTCTTTCCTGCAAGTAAGCAGCGGCTCGCTTTTAGCCTTGCAGAGAGGTTTCCCGGAGCAATTGAATTGCAAATAGGAATTTCTTACGGCCGAAACTCTTGCGGCCGTTTTAGATCAAAGGCTTTCCTCTGACGCGAGCGGCCGCAAGAGATAGCAAGGCACCGGCCGCAAGCCTGCCGGAATCCCCGGCCGTAAGGGAATAGAATAGCCGAATAGCTTGCGGACGGTCCTTGCGGCCCTGCAACGGCTGCGGCCGCTAATAGAATGAGGCCCTTAATAACTAAAAACTTCTTTAAAAAATATATGTGATGTGCTTATTTAGACCCCTATTCAATTGTCAAAATTGCTATTGAATGAGGGCCTTAGAGTACTATTACATTGGAAAAAATTCAATTGAATGAGGGACAAACTATGCAACATATGGTACACACAAAGTGGTACACACAAAACAGGATTGGAACAAACTCACACAAACACATAGCAAACTAAATTAACTTTCTTATTCAATGTTTAACAATCTATAAGCCTTACAAAGAAGCCTAAATAAGAATAACAATAGTGGTGCGCACCTATAAGGATTGTACAAAAAATCACACAAACACATAGGAAACTACATTAACATTCTTCTTTAATGTTTAACAACCTATAACCAGTACAATGAAGACTAAATAACTTTAGCACAAGTGGTGCGCACAAAACAGGATTGTAACCAACTAACACAAACACATAGGAAACTACATTAACATTCTTCTTTAATGTTTAACAACGTATAACCAGTACAATGAAGACTACATAACTTTAGCACAAGTGGTGCACACAAAACAGGATTGTAACAAACTAACACAAACACATAGCAAACTACATTGGTGCGCACAAATAGGATTGTACAAAAAATACCACAAACACATAGCAAACTAAATTCATATTCTTACTTAATGTTTAACAACCTATAAGCCTTACAAAGAAGCCTAAATAAGCATACCAAAAGTGGTGCGCACCAAACAGGATTGTAGAAAAACTCACACAAACACATAGAAAAATAAATTAAGATTCTTCTTTAATCTTTAACAACCTATAACCATTACAATGAAGCTTAAATAACTATACCACAAGTGGTGTGCACAAAACAGGATTGTACAAAAAAAACACACAAACACATAGCAAAATAAATTAATATTCTTCTTAAATATATCACAACCTACAAGCCTTACTAAGAAGCTTAAATAAGAATAACAAAAGTTGTGGTATTGTAGATAAAGTTAAAAAAAACACATAGAAAAAAATAACCATAACAGATACAATACACCCAAATTAATAAATTTGTCAGTTATTTAAAAGACATTTCACTCAAACAACATTTTCAATTTTATGTTACAACAGATACTGCGTGAAGAACATCGGACGAGAACTTTCAGCACAGGACCAGACCATCGGACGAGGACTTTTAACACAGGACCAGACCAGCGGACCAGGACTTTCAACACTGGACCAGACCATCGGACGAGGACTTTCACCAAAGGACCACAACATCGGACGAGGGCTATCGCCAGAGGACAACAACATCGGATGAGGCCTATCGCCAGAGGACCACAACATCGGACGAGGGCTATCGCCAGAGGACCACAACATCGGACGAGGGCTATTGCCAGAGGACCACATCATTGGACCAGGATTTCACACAGAGGACTACACCATCGGACGAGGACTTCCAACAGAGGACCACACCATTGGACAAAGATTTTCAACCGAGGACCAACAAACATTCGGATTTAAATCACACTTCAACCAAGGTACAGTATAATAAGTATAAAAGGAGAAAACTAAAGAAACATCTTTCATCTGCATCCGTGTCAACAGAAAAAAAAAAAAGACTATGTCCCTTATTCTATTTAAATTGCCACTATGCAATACATAGCTCAATAACCAAATCAATGTTTTTTTAGCAAAAAAGTTTTTCAGTGGTAAACATCTATCCACAAACAAGGTTTTCAAGAACTAAAAAATTAGTTACAAAAAATATGTTAACTGCTTATTTACAGCAGTATTCCATTGGCCAAATTTTAATTCAATGAGGCCAGGAATTATAACTTTTAACTAAATATAACTGATACATTAATGATTTACCTTTTTTTCCCCAATTGTGCACAATAATCTTTAACAGTAATTACAAATTTAAATATACACAATTACATTTCTTTTTTTTCATTTACAGATTAATATGGCTGATAACGAGAACAAAGAAGAGAAGAAAAGACGTCAAACTAGAGAAAGACAAGAGAGATGGGCCGCCCAGCAGACACCTGAGGAGAAAGAAATTTGACGAGAAAAAGAACGCAAAAGACTTGCAAATATAAGACTATCAGCTGCAAAAATGAAAGATACGATAAAAAAAAATAAAAAGCAAATAAAGCATTTACAACCTGTTCCTCAAACATCAGATGACATTTTACAAAATACAATTCAAGACAGACCAAAATAAGCAACTGCAAAAACAAAGCATTTACAACCTCTTCCTGAAACCTTACAGGACATTTCAACAAAACAAGGACAACGTATACCAAGAAAAGCCACGAAAAAAACTAAACATTTAGAACCTGTTGTTCAAACATTTCATGACTTTTCACCTTATTAATATGAAAGTCAAAATCCTATATGCTTTGCAAATTGTCCTTTACTCAAGTCTTTAGCAGTAGAGGTTCATAGTTGTGGGGACATGAGTACTCAATGTCAATTTTGTGAGGCTTATTATTTTAAACAGGAGAGACCCAGAGATGGACAATTTATTAGTTGTTGTCAAAAAGGCAAGTTCAAACTTCCAGAAAGGAAACAATTTCCCAGTTATTTACAAAATATTATGACTGAACCTACTTTTCCAAACTACAAAAATTTTAAGACAAACATAAGATCCTACAATAGTGCCATATCATTTGCATCTATGGGGGCAACATTAGCTGCTAATGTACCAGGACATGGTCCTTACTGTTTTAAAGTCCAAGGACAAATTTATCATCGGACTTCACATTTACATCCAGAGCAAGGAGAGCAAAGAAAATTCGCTCAACTATATGTCCTAGATACAATGGAAGCTGTTGACCAACGTATGCATATGGAAGAAAATAAAAAATGCTTACCCAGTGTTTTCATAGAGCTAAATAACATTATGGACAACAATCCCTACAGTAAAGCTTACAAAAAAATGGCAGAAGTAGAAAATGAACAACTACTTCATGCTCAAAGACATCAATTACCCATGCCAAAGGTTAATATGGTGCTTAAAAGAGACAGACATACTGATAAACGTTGTTATAACTTGCCAACATCAAATGAGGTTGCAATGGTCTTTCAGAATGATGAAGGAGAACCACCATTTCAAAGAGACATTAGAGTATATCCCAGAAATGAGGAGCAACCATTTATTAATATTAATATCTTAAGTCCAAATTTAGATCCAATGGCATATCCCATCTTTTTCCCACATGGAGAAGCAGGTTGGCAACCAAAATTAACCCTTCCCAGTTACCCAAATGCTAAAGCCAGAATCCGAAATAATGTTTCTATGCTTGAATTTAAAGTAGCTCAAATTGCCATTCGAGATTAATTTAATCCAATTTTATGTGGTGGAAAACTAACACAACAATGGATTATTGATTCATATTTGCAAGTTGAGGCAAATAATTAAAACTTTATAAAATATCAACAAGATAAACTACGTGTAGAACAATATTGTGGACTCATGGACTATGTTGCTGACGTGGCTACAAGCAGAGACATGACAGCTGGCAAAGCCATCATTTTACCATCTTCCTTTCAAGGATCTCCTCGAAATATAAGAGAAAGGTACAATGATGCTATGGCTACTGTGACAAAATTTGGAAAACCAGATTTATTTGTGACATTTACATGTAATCCACAATGGCCAGAAATTAATCAAAATCTACTTCTTGGACAAACTGCTTCTGATCGACCAGATTTAGTAGCCAGAGTTTTTAAGATCAAATTAAATGAATTAATATGTGACTTCACTATAAATCAGTTATTTGGCAAATGTCTTGCTTATGTATATACCATTGAATTTCAAAAAAGAGGCCTTCCACATGCACATCTTCTGATAATACTTCAAGAGAAAGATAAATTAGATACTTCGGACAAAGTGGATGCAGTCGTAGTTGCTGAACTACCAGATCCAGAGCTATATGGTAGACTATATGAGATTGTTACTCATCGCATGATTCATGGACCCTGTGGAGACCTGAATCCACAATCACCATGTATGGAAAATAATAAATGTTCAAAAGATTTTCCAAAAGATTATAGAGACAAAACATATGCAAATTGTGATGGTTATCCACTTTATAAAAGAAGAGAAGGAGATAGTGCCATTATTCGTGGAAAAAAAGTGGACAATAGATATGTAGTACCCTACAATCCACATTTACTCATGAAGTACAACGCCCACATCAACGTAGAAGCCTGCACTTCCATCAAATCCATTAAATATGTCTACAAATATATTTACAAAGGCTATGATGCAGCTACTGTAGTCGTCAAAAGTGCAGACAACCCTGAATGTAGTGAGTTAGTACATGATGAACTTGCATCTCATGTAGATGCTCGCTATGTCAGTGCACCAGAAGCTATGTTGCGGCTTTTAAAATTTGAAATGCATGATAGATCACATGCAGTATATAGATTAGCAGTACATTTGCCACAACGACATTTAGTCTATTTCCATGCTGGAAATGAAATGAATGCATTGGCCCAAAGTGAAGATCGTCACACTACACTAACTGCATGGTTTGCATTAAATTCAAATGATGCTCAAGCAACACAATACTTATATATTGAAATTCCATATCACTATGTTTTTGTGAATGGATTATGGAGACCAAGAAAAACCAGAGGCAATAAAATAATTCCACGAATTTACACAGTCAGTCCAAGAGATGTTGAACGTTTTTGCTTACGGATATTACTTTTAAATGTTCCAGGAGCACAAAGTTTTGAACAATTAAGAACTGTTAATGACATTGTATATGAATCCTTCCATTTAGCTGCAAGACATAGAAACTTACTTGCTGATGATACAGAGTGGGAAAGATGTTTAGAAGAAGCAGCACAATGTCAAATGCCACGTTAGATGAGAGAACAATTTGCTTTTATTTGTATCTTCTCAAATGCTCCAAATGCATTAGCTTTGTGGGAGACTTTTAAAAGTAATATGGCTGAAGACTTTATGCGATGATACAATGAACCCATTGCACACTTAAAAGCGTTAATGGAAATCCAAGAAGTATTTTTAACTCATGGATTAAGTTGTGCAAGTTTTAATTTGCCTGATCCAGGTCTTATAGATGACATAAACTTTGAAGACTATGACATTCAACTACAAGCAGAAAGAACACAAGAAAGACTTGCAACTTTAAATACACTACAATTGCAAGCATTTCATGCCATTAAAAATGCAATAGATGATGACATGGTGACAGAGCGTTATTTCTATCTTGATGGACCTGGCGGATCAGGAAAAACCTATTTGTACAATTTACTAATGAGTTCAGTACGAGCACAAGGACAAATAGCAATGGCGTTTGCCACTACTGGAATTGCTGCACTTTTATTAGAAAGTGGAAGAACTGTTCATAGTGGATTTAAACTGCCAGTGCCTATTTTAGAAAATTCGGTGTCAGATATTCGCATGACATCCTTACAAGCAAAGAAATTTAAGAAATGTAAATTAATTATAATAGATGAGGCCACAATGATGTCATGCTATGCCCTCCAATGTATTGACCGTTTGCTTCGTGAAGTCATGGATAATATTTTTCCATTTGGTGGAAAGGTAATGTTGTTGGGTGGCGATTTTAGACAAACATTACCTGTTGTTGTACATGGAAATCGAACTGACATTATCAAAACCTGTATCAAGTCACGCACAGTATGGAAAAATTTTACCCATCTTCAACTGCAACAAAATATGAGATCAGAAGGACAAAATGATTTCAGTGATTGGCTTATTAAAATTGGAGAAGGCAGAACAGAAAAAATACTACATTTAGCTGACGACACTGTAGAGATCCCACCTCAGATGATTTGTCAACAAGATATTATATCGGCTATATTTAAAGGGAGCATAAATAATGAAGAATATTCCGAGCTTGCCAACCAAGTCATACTGACGTGTAAAAATAAAGATGCATTAATCCTCAATAATGAAATCTTTAAAAAAATTAATGCACCACAAAGAAATTATCACAGTGCTGATTCTGTACTTGCTAATGACAATGAAAGTCAGGCTAACTTTTCGACTGAATTCATAAACTCTCTAACTCCTTCTGGAATGCCACCACATATTTTGCAGCTAAAGAAAGGTGCAATTATCATGTTATTGCAAAATATGAACCCCAAAAAAAGCCTATGCAATGGGACAAGATTAATTGTTCAACAATTAAAGGACCATTTTATAGATGCTGAAATTTTAACTGGGACCCATAAAGGAGAGAGAGTTTTCATACCAAGAATAGATTTAGCACCAAGTGAAAGTAGTCTCCCTTTTATACTTCAAAGAAGACAATTTCCCATTATTATGGCATTTGCCATGACCATTAATAAATCACAAGGTCAAACTTTCAAATCTGTGGGTATTTTTTTGGAAGAACCAGTATTTGCACATGGTCAATTGTACGTTGCATTGTCACGGTGCAAAAATCCACAGGCTATTAAAGTTTACATTGAAAACAATGAAAGTCAAGGTGATTTATTATAAGATGGACGTATTTTTACTAAAAACATTGGGCCTCATTCTATTATCGGCCGTAAATCGGCCGTAAGGCTGCGATTCCTTGCGGGGGTTCAGTTAACTCGCGATTCTATTATACGGCCCCGCAAGGATCTCATCTTACGGCCGGCCGCATATCTTGGAACCGGCCGTAAGCTGTGAAATATAAAAACGCAATAATAAATTCAAGCCTGCACTGTACAGCTCTGTAAATGCTAGGGATCATATTGGGGGACATGAGGATTAAAAGAAACCCACTCTCAAGCTTGCACATCTGCCCAAACCCGAGTTCAAATTAACTGTTTATTTTCCGGCTGCGGCGTGGGTGTGTCTGAGGTGCTCCCAGCACTCTGGACTTTTTACATGGATATTTTACGGATATTAAAAATAAAATATTTTACGGATTTGAGTACAGGATAATTATGTGCTATTTTTTCTAACACCTAAAATCCCTTTATAGTCTTCTCAAAGTGCAGGATGGCTTTATTTGAGCTATTTTATGTGCTTAATTGGTGCTAGCGAGACCTCTTTCCTGCAAGTAAGCTGCGGCTCACTTTTAGCCTTGCAGAGAGGTTTCCCGGAGCAATTGAATTGCAAAACTCTTGCGGCCGTTTTAGATCAAAGGCTTTCCTCCGGCGCGAGCGGCCGCAAGAGATAGCAAGGCACCGGCCGCAAGCCTGCCGGAATCCCCGGCCGTAAGGGAATAGAATAGCAGAATAGCTTGCGGCCGGTCCTTGCGGCCCCGCAACGGCTGCGGCCGCTAATAGAATGAGGCCCATTGTATACTATGAAGTACTATAACTTTGCAGGATACAAACTAAAGCCATGCAAACATTTTTTAAAACCATTCAAAAATACATAACAATTTGTTGTTTAATTCAGTCATAATTAATGGAAGTAATGTTTATGGATAATTCGCCTCACAAAATACTTGCCAAGCATTTTGAAGAAAAATTATGTTACAATGTTAAGTCACTGTGTTAATGTTTCTAATGTTACAAGTTTAAAAACAATATTTTCAAGTTATTTCATCAAACAGATTATAAAGTTTATGTTAACAGCTCAAGCACCTTCTAAGTCACAATGTAAATATTGTCTGTTATCTTAAGATTACTACCTACATTAATGTTTATCGCCAGTTTATGTGGTCAGTAAAGAATTACTTTCATTAGGTACGTTTTAAGGAGAGTTTTTACTGTATGCCTTCCTCTACATTCAATGTATATTCAACTTAACAATTATTCTGATACAAATTGCATGTTAATACTTATTAATTTAAAGTTCAAATGTTTTTACATTCAAATGTTAATACTTTTAATAGAAATTAAGTTACAAAATGTATTCACTGTGTTCCTGTTTATAATGTTCAAAATTATACAAATGTTTTGTCAACTTCCAAAGTTACATAAAAAATAAAGTTCAAGTTTAAAAATATATACTTTGAAGGTTATTGCTTACATATATTTTAAACTTCATGTTAAAATTAGGGACGTTTCAACAAGGCTTTTTACTTTTTGCTTTCCTCTGCATTCAATGTATATTAAAGTTAACAATTCTTCAGATACAAATTTCATGTTACAAAACCATTACATCAACATTTTACAAAAATACACGTTCATATCACAATACTTACAAGTGTCAAAAATCTATATTAATAACTAAACAACTTGACAAACATATACATCACATTGCCGTCATTTTTTGACGGGCAAGTCGCTAGTGGATAAATAATTGTTACTAGGGAAGAGTAAAACATTTAATGGCCCTTTACTTTTCTCTTTCTATATTTCATTCACCATGCAATCCATTTACCATTTTGTATTGTTAATAGATCCAATTTGTGCAGAATTTGTAAAATACTAAATTGCTATTTATCCCCTTGTGGCTGTTGGCAAGACACCCCTGCAGTATAATGTTGATTTCTCTTTATTTTGATATCATGAAAGTTGTTGTTGCTTGCACTGAGCATTTCTGTTACGCTCTCATTGAAAAAAAAACAGAGCCACAGTGTTCCAAAGCTCCTAAGTGTAGCATCTAGATCTTTCAAGGGGTCAACAGATCATAAATACTGATAGTCTATGTTGAGTTTTTATATTGTACTTATTTATAATGACTATTCCTATCAACCCCTTCTGGATCTCTGCCTTGTCATTGTGTATGTCAATGAAGCTGTGAGCTATACCATGACGCGTCACCCAAGATGGGCAGGCCATAACAGAGAGGTCAGGCAAATTGCAGTACACTAGAGAAGGAAAGGGCAAACCACTCCAGTATTTTTGCCATGAAAACCTTAAGGATGAGCACAACTAGATATAAGCCGTGCCTTGTGTATTGCGGTCCATAGGGTCATGGAGAGTCAGACACAACTGAACAACATAAAAACAATTACTATTAATAATAATAATAATAATAATAACAATAACAATAATAATAATTAATTGTGAGGCTGTAGACGATACTTTTTTAAAGCAGCCTAGGAGAGGAAGGAATGTGAAAAGTAGTGGGGACAGGCAAAGAGGTGTCCAACTGAATACAGAATTCCAAAGAATAGCATGAATAGACAAGTAAACATTATATAATGTGCATTGTAAAGAGACAGACAAAGATAACTGAAAAGGAAAGTCAATAGATCTCTTCAAGAAAATATCTAAAGTACCTTTCATGCCAAAATAGGTGTGATAAAAGACAAAAATGGTAGGGACATCACAGAAGCAGATCTGCTTAAAAAAAATGTGTCAGGAATACACAGAAGATCTATAGAGATTGAATCTTAACCACACTGATAACCTCAATCGTTTGTACAATGCTCTGGAGCCAGACATATTGGAGAGTGAACCCTGCAGGAGTTGATGGAATCCCAGCTGAACTGTTCACAATACTAGAAGATGGTGCTGTGAAAGTGTTGCTTGCCTTATGCCAACAAATTTGGAAACTTAATAGTGGTCAGTAGAAAAGGTCAGACAACATTTCAATAAAAAAAAAAACAGTGCCGTAGAGTGCTTCAATTATCAAACAATTGCACTCATTTCACATACCAGTAAGGTGATGCTTAAGATCCTACAAGCTCGGCTGGAACAATATATGAATAAGAACTACCAGATGTGAAAGCCGAGTTCTAGGGAAAAAAATGTATTTCTGTTTCAAATACTATTCTGGAGCCTTTAATGTAACAAAATGTGTCAAGTTCTTAAACAGATAGAGGTACAAGACCATCTCATCCACCTGTTGAGCTGTATGAGTGCAACAAGATTGTATATTGTCAACTTATTTATTTAACTTATACGCAGAATAAATCATGCGTAAGGCTGGGCTAGACAGATCCAAAGCAGGAATCAATATTGCTAAGATAAATATTAACAGCCTCAAATAAAGGGCTTATTGTTTAAAGAAGAGTGCAAAATAGTGCAAAGGCTGGTCTGCTGCTCAACGTTAAACAGACAAAGATCATGGCAAACAGCAATCTCAGTTCCTGGCAAACAGATGGGGAAGAAGTGGAGGCAGTGATAGATTTTATTTTCAGATGATGATTTGCAGATGATGACTGGAGTCATGAAATAAAATTTGTTTGCTTATGGGGTGTAAAGCTATGGCAAGTCTAGACAAGTTATTAGAAGGAAATATATTACACTATCAACAAAGATCTGCAAAGTTATGGTAATCTATGGTATTCCAATAATGTGAAATTGTGACCATAAAAAAGGCTCATCACAGTGAATTAACACATTTGAATTGTGGTGTTGGAGAAAACTGCTTAGTCCCTTGGGCTGAAAGCTATAGCTCATATATGTTGATCGTATCATGAGAGGACAGGACTCCCTAAAGAATGATGCTAGGAAAAAATGTCACACAAAGAAGGGGATAGCAGAGGTGGAGATGAATAGATGAGACCGTTGAAGAAATGAACATGATCTTGAGGCAGCTCAGAGGTGCAGTTGCTCACATATGTACCTGGAGTGCTGTTGTCCATAGGATCATGGAGAGTCGGCACGACAAAACAACAACAAAATAAGAATTCTATTTGGGGTCCAACACTTGAATAAAATAGCTCTCACACACATAACAAGGAACTTTACTTGGGTGCAAATTGATTCAGCAGCATCCTGTATTAATTTCAGCACAAAAGGCAATTTGTTAAATTGGAAAATGTGTTCTTGCCACCCGCACATCTGTAACATGTGCATGCATGATCACCTGCATCTAATTAAACCAAAAATATTGAAATGTAATTATGGTATTATACAGCATTGTATTAGTATGTTATCATCCATGTTCTATCCAAATAAAAAGCACAGTATTTAAATTAAGGGTGAGTTTTTTGTGATGCACTGGTTGAACTAAAACATATCTAGCTTTCAAATGAGATAATTAACTATGTAGACAGCATACACTAAGCATTGCTATCCAGAATAGCCATTTTTAATATTGGCAAGGCTGAACCTGATCCTTGCTTGCCTTAACTCTACATGTGATGTATTTTGAAAGAGTTGGCAAGGTGATAACATAAACATTTGTTTGAAAGTAAATTGCTTTGTTTATACCTCAACGCAAAATCTTGAGAAATAAAAACTTGACACCTCTTCAATATGCCTTAGTTACAGTGCCTTGCAAAAGTATTCACCCCCTTAACTTTTTACCTATTTTGCTACATTACAGCCTTCAGTTCAATGTATGGTTAATCTGATTTTCATGTGATGGATCAGAACAAAATAGTCTAAGTTGAAGTGAAATGAGAAAAATAAATACGTAAAACTATTTTTTAGAAATTGAAAACAGAAAATTGGCATGTGCGTATGTATTCACCCCCTTTGTTATGAAGTCCATAAAAAGCTCTGGTGCAACCAATTACCTTCAGAAGTCACATAATTAGTGAAATGATGTCCACCTGTGTGCAATCTAAGTGTCACATGATCTGTCATTACATACTGTATACAAACCTTTTTTGAAAGGCCCCAGAGGCTGCAACACTTAAGCTAGAGGCACCACTAACCAAACACTGCCATGAAGACCAAGGGACTCTCCAAACAAGTAAGGAACAATGTTGTTGAGAAGTACAAGTCAGGGTTAGGTTATTAAAAAATATCCAAATCTTTGATGATCCCCAGGAGAACCATCAAATCTATCATAACCAAATGGAAAGAACATGGCACAACAGCAAACCTGCCAAGAGACGGCCGCCCACCAAAACTCACGGACCGGGCAAAGAGGGCATTAATCAGAGAGGCAGCACAGAGACCTAAAGTAACCCTGGAGGAGCTGCAGAGTTCCACAGCAGAGACTAGAGTATCTGTACATAGGACGACAATAAGCTGTACGCTCCTTAGAGTTGGTCTTTATGGCAGAGTGACCAGAAGAAAGCCATTACTTTCAGCAAAAAACAAAATGGCACGTTTTGAGTTTGTGAAAAGGCATGTGGGAGACTTCCAAAATGTATGGGGGAAGGTGCTCTGGTCTGATGAAACTAAATTTCAACTTTTAAGCCATCAAAGAAAACACTATGTCTGGCGCAAACCCAACACATAACATCACCCAAAGAACACCATCCCCACAGTGAACCATGATGGTGGCAGCATCATGCTGTCGGAATGTTTTTCAGCAGACGTTGCTGGGAAACTGGTCTGAGTTGAGGGAAAGATGGATGGTGCTAAATACAGGGATATTCTTGAGCAAAACCTGTACCACTCTGTGCGTGATTTGAGGCTAGGATGGAGGTTTACCTTCCAGCAGGACAATGACCCCAAACAAACTGCTAAAGAAACACTTGAGTGGTTTAAGTGGAAACATGTAAATGTGTTGGAAAGGCCTAGTGAAAGCCCAGACCTCAATCCAATAGAAAATCTGTGGTCAGACTTAAAGATTGCTGTTCACAAGCACAAACCATCCAACTTGAAAGAGCTGGAGCAGTTTTGCAAGGAGGAATGGGCAAAAATCCCAGTGGTAAGATGTGGCAGGCTCACAGAGACTTATCCAAAGTGACTTGGAGCTGTGATTGCCTCAAAAGGTGGCTCTACAAAGTAGTGACTTTAGGGGGGTGAATAGTTATGCACATTGACTTTTTCTGTTATTTTGTCCTATTTGTTGTTTGCTTCACAATAAAAAAAAAAAACATCTTCAAAGTTGTAGGCATGTTCTGTGAATACTTTTGCAAGGCACTGTATATAGCCTTAAACAGAAGTGAAAAAGGGAGGGATGCAGAATGTAGTCTGGGTACACATAGTGACTTCTTGAAGAGGTGTAGGGCTCCAGGTAGCAAATTTAACCATGTTATTTAGCAGTGAATCGCAAGCATACTCTTACCATTCATGTGGAAAGCGGACTGAGGACTAAAAAATAAATACCAATGTAAAGGATATCAGTCTTCATGTATGTATATCCACAAAGTCTACCCATTGCATCTAGGGTTGAGGGCTAGTACACTATCAGCACCATTACATTTCTACAACTGTAGAAATAGTAGCCCTTAAAGGAGCATGTAAGACATACGGCTATTAAATTGAAACCTCTTTCCGCAAATATCCCCCTCTCCCTTCCCCTGTTTCTCTTCTCCTTTCCCTGTCTCTGCCGCCTCCTCTCCCCTGTCTCTTTCCCCCTCCCCTCCCTTGTGTCTCTCCCACCTCTCCCCTTGTGTCTCTTCCCCTCTCCCTCACCTGTCTCTCCCCCTCTCTCCCATGTGTTTCTCCCTCACCCATCTCTTTACCCCTCTCCCTCCTTCTGTGTCTCGTCTCCCTCCCCTGTGTCTCCTCCTCCTCCCCCTCCTTTGTGTCTCTCCCCAATCTCCCCTTGTGTCTCACCCCCCCTCTCCCTCCCCTGTCTCCCAACTCTCCCCTGTGTTTCTCCCCCTCCCATCTCTTTCCCCCTCTCCCTCCCCTGTGTCTTCCCCCTCTCCATCCCCCATGTCTACTCCCCCCTCTCCGTCCCCTGTGGCTCCTTTTCCACTCTCCCTCTCCTTTTCCACCCTATCCCTCCCCTGTGTCTTTTCCCCCTCTCCCTCACCGGTGTCTCTCCCCCCTCTCCCCTTGTGTCTCACCCCCCTCTCCCCTTTTGTCTCTTCCCCTCTCCTGTCTCTCTCCCTCTCTCCCATGTGTTTCTCCCCCACCCATCTCTTTACCCCTCTCCCTCCTTCTGTGTCTCGTCTCCCTCCCCTGTGTCTCCTCCTCCTCCCCCTCCCTTGTGTCTCTCCGCCATCTCCCCTTGTGTCTCACCCCCCTCTCCCTCTCCTGTCTCCCAACTCTCCCCTGTGTGTCTCCCCCTCCCATCTCTTTCCACCTCTCCCTTCCCCTGTTTCTCTTCTCCTTCCCCTGTCTCTTCCGCCTCCTCTCCCCTGTCTCTTTCCCCCTCCCCCTCCCTTGTTTCTCTCCCCCCTCTCCCCTTGTGTCTCTTCCCCTCTCCCTCCCCTGTCTCCCCCCTCTCTCCCATGTGTTTCTCCCACAACTATCTCTTTACCTCTCCCTCCTTCTGTGTCTCGTCTCCCTCCCCTGTGTCTCTTTTTCCTCCCCCTCCCTTGTGTCTCTCCCCCCTCTCCCCTTGTGTCTCACACCCCTCTCCCTCCCGTCTCCCAACTCGCCCCTGTGTGTCTCCCCCTCCCATCTCTTTCCACCTCTCCCTTCCCCTATTTCTCTTCTCCTTCCCCTGTCTCTTCCGCCTCCTCTCCCCTGTCTCTTTCCCACCCCCCTCCCTTGTGTCTCTCCCTCCTCTCCCCTTGTGTCTCTTCCCCTCTCCCTCCCCTATCTCTCCCCCCTCTCTCCCATGTGTTTCTCCCCCACCCATCTCTTTACCTCTCCCTCCTTCTGTGTCTCGTCTCCCTCCCCTGTGTCTCTTCCTTCTCCCCCTCCCATGTCTCTCTCCCCCCTCTCCCCTTGTGTCTCACCCCCTCTCCCTCCCCTGTCTCCCAGCTCTCCCCTATGTGTCTCCCCCTCCCATCTCTTTCCCCCTCTCCCTCCCCTGTGTCTTCCCCCCTCTCCATCCCCCATGTCTACTCCCCCCTATCCATCCCCTGTGTCTCCTTTTCCACTCTCCATATCCTGTGCCTTCTTTCCCACTCTCCCTCTCCTTTCCCACCCTATCCCTCCCCCGTGTCTTTTCCCCCTCTCCCTCGCCTGTTTCTCTCCCCCTGTGTCCCTTCCCCTTTTCCCTCCCCAGTGTCTCTTCCCCACCTATCCCTCCCCTGTGTCTCCTTCCCCCTCCCCTGTGTGTCCTTCTCCCCTCTGCCTCCACTGTTTCTCCTTCCCCCATGTCCCTTCCCCTTCTCCCTCCCCTGTGTCTCTTCCCCCACCTCTCCCTTCCCCTGTCTCTCCCACTCTCTCCCCTGTGTTTCTCCCTCTCCCATCTCTTTCCTGCTCTCCCTCCCCTGTGTCTTCCCCCTCTAACTCCCCTGTGTCTCCTTTCCCCCTCTCCATCTCGTGTGCCTCCTTTCCCACTCTCCCTCTCCTTTCCCACCCTCTCCATCCCCTGTGTCTTTTTCCCACCTGTCCCTCCCCTGTGTCTCCTTACCCCCTCTCCTTCACCTGTTTCTCTCCCCCATGTCCCTTCCCCTTCTCCCTCCCTAGTGTCTCTTCTCCCACCTCCCCCTTCCCCTGTGTCTCTTCCTCCCCTCTCCCTCCCCTGTGTCTCTACTCCCCTCTCCCTCCCATGTGTCTCTTTCCCCTGTCTCCCTCCCCTGTGTTTCTTCCCCCTCCCCTCCCTTGTGTCTCTCCCCCCTCCATCCCCGGTGTCTCTCCCCCCCCCCTCTCCCTCCCCTGCGTCTCTTCCCCTCTCTCCCTCCCTTTTGTCACTTCCCCCTCCCTCCCCTGTTTTGCTTCCCCCCTTTCCCTCCACTGTGTTTTTTCAACCTCTCCTTCCCCTGTGTTTCCTTCCCCCACCCCTGTGTGTCCCTCTCCCCTCTCTCTCCACTGTGTCTCCTTCCCCCCTCCCCTGTGTTTCTTTTCCCCTCTCCCTCCCAGTCTCTCTTGTTCCCTCTCTTCCTCCCCTGTCTCTCTTTGCCCCCTCTCTCCCTTCCCTGTCTTTCTTTGCCTCTTCTCTCCCACCCTAGTTTCTCCTTGTACCATCTCTCCCTCCCCTGTCTCTCTTTAACCCCTCTCTCCCTGCCCTGTCTCTCTTTGCCCCTCTCTCCCTCTGCTGTCTCTCATTGTCCCATCTATCTTTCCCCTGTCTATTTTTGCCCCTCTCTCCCTCCCTGGCTCTCTTTGCCCCCTCTCTCCCTCCCCTGTCTCTCTTTGCCCCCTCTCTTCCTCCCTTGTCTCGCATTGCCTCCATCTCTCCCTCCCCTGTCTCTTTTTGCCCCCTCTCTCCCTCCCCTATCTCTCTTTGCCTCTCTCTCCCTCTCACAGATCCCCTCAGCCTCACCAGTAACCCCCATCCCCATTTCCCTGATCCTCGTGGCCTCAGCAGGAACAGCCCCCCCCCCCCCCCAGATCCCCTAAACCTTACTGGTATATCTTCTTCTGGTCTTCTTACATTGATCCTGTCTCTCTGCTTCTGAACTTCCTTCTGCAGAGGCAGGGAAGTCTGAATGGTGACCAGAAGAGCATATACCGGTAAGGCTGAGGGGATCCGGAGGGGTTCCTGGTGAGACCTCGGGGAGTGGGGCTGCGGGGGTTCCTGGTGAGGTCAAGGGAATACAGGGTGAGGCTGAGGAGAATGGAGGCTAGGGTTGCAAGCCTCCCCCTCGTTAACGGGTTTCCTCTCTTCTTTATGAAGGCGCTCATCACCGGCGTTGCAATGAGCGACTTTGGTGCTCATTGCTAGCATCTCCCCCCTCTGTGTTTCTTCCCCTCTCCCCCTCCCTTGTGTCTCTTCCCCCCGTCTCCCTCCCCTGTGTCTCTCCCACCTCTCCCTCCCCCCTCCCTCCCCTATTTCTCTTGCCATCTCTTCCTCCCCTGTTTTTTCCCCCTTCTCCCTCCCCTGTGTCTATTTCCCCCCTCCCCTGTGTGTCCTTCTCCCTCTTTCCCTCCCCAGTCTCTCTTTTCCCCCTCTCTCCTTCCCCTTCCACTCTTTTCCACCTCTATCCTTCCCCTGTCTTTCTTTGTCCCCTCTCTCCCCTGTCTCTCATTGCCCCCTCTCTCCCACCCCTGTCTCTTTTTGCCCCCTCTCTCCCTCCCCTGTCTCTTTTTTTGCCCCTTCTCTCCCTCCCCTGTCTCTCTTTGAACCCTCTCTCTTTCCACTGTCTCTGTTTGCCCCCTCTCTCCCTCCCCTGTCTCTCTTTGCCCCCTCTCCCCCTCCCCTGTCTTTCTTTGCCCCCTCTCTGCCTCCCCTGTCTCTTTCTGCCCCCTCTCTCCCTCCGCTGTCTCTCAGGTAGACAGGACCAAAATAAGAAGACTAGAAGAGATATACCGGTAAGGCTGAGGGGATCCGGTGCGTTCCTGGTGAGGCCTCCGGGAGTGGGGCTCGGGGGGTTCCTGGTGAGGCCGAGGGAATCTGGGGTGAGGCTGAGCAGATCGGAAGCTAGGGTTGCGAGCCTCCCACCCTTCTTAACGGACCTCCAATCTTCTTTACAAAGGCTCTTATTGCGGGCCTCGCAATGAGCGCCTTCGGCCCGCATTGCGAGCTTCTCCCCCCTCGGTGGGACCCACAATGAGAGGCTTTGCCGCTCATTGCAGCCCGCTGCAAAGCCCACAGCACATCATTTGTAATTGTGAGTTTGTCGGCCACTCTATTGCACATGTGCAAGCCCATCATTTTTAACATAGTGTGACCAACAAACTTACAATTATGACAACTATTTATGTGACTAGTAGTGATGTCCCAAACAGTTCGCCGGAGAACTATTCGCGGCGATTTTCGCATTTTCGCATGCGCAACGAACGGCGAACACATGCGCTTTTCGGTCCGCCCCCTATTCTTTATCATTGAGGAAACTTTGACCCTGCACCTTACAGTCAGCAGACACATTCCAGCCAATCAGCAGCATACACTCCCTTCCAGAGCCTTCCATAGCCTTCCATCTGAATGACAGCCTTCATTTTAGAATCATTCTGAAGCTACATTCATTGAGAGAGGACATATTATTCTACCTGCTGCTGATTTAATAGGGAAATATATAGCCAGGCTGTGTATTTAGCTTTCACTAGACTCATTTGATATCTGCTGCAAGGACAGCAACCCCAAAAGCCCTTTTTAGGACAAGAACATCATTTATTTTATTTTATTATTTTTTTCTGCTGATTTAATAGGGAAATAGATAGCCAGGCTCTGTATTTAGCTTTCACTACACACCTGAAGGACTCCTTTGATATCTGCTGCAAGGACAGCAACCCTAAAAGCCCTTTTTAGGGCTAGAACATCATTTATTTTATTTTATTATTTGTTTCTGCTGATTTAATAGGGAAATAAATAGCCAGGCTGTGTATTTAGCTTTCACTACACACCTGACGGAGTTCTTTGATATCTGTTGCAAGGACAGCAACCCAAAAAGCCCATTTTTTAAAATTATTTTTTTCTGTGTAATCTAATTGCATATGCCTGCCTTCTAGCGTGTGTGTGAGGCCTATTACATCTACTCTGCCCACTTTTGCCAGTGCACAGTGACACTCATATCTAGTGCAACTGTAGTGTACAGTGACATACAACAACACTTTTTTGACTGTAATCGATTGAATATCAGTTGCCTGCCTACAGGCGTGTGTGTGAAGCCTATTGCATCTAGTCTGCCAACTTTTGCCAGTGCACAGTGACACTCATATCTAGTGCAACCGTAGTGTACAGTGAAATAAAAGAACCCTTTTCTTACTGTAATCGATTGAATATCAGTTGCCTGCCTACAGGCGTGTGTGTGAGGCCTATTGCATCTAGTCTGCCAACTTTTGCCAGTGCACAGTGACACTCATATCTAGTGCAACCGTAGTGTGCAGTGAAATAAAACAACCCTTTTTTTACTGTAATCAGTAGAATATCAGTTGCCTGCCTACAGGCGTGCGTGTGAGGCCTATTGTATCTAGTCTGCCAACTTTTGCCAGTGCACAGTGACACTCATATCTAGTGCAACCGTAGTGTGCAGTGAAATAAAAGAACCCTTTTTTTACTGTAATCGATTAAATATCAGTTGCCTGCCTACAGGCGTGTGTGTGAAGCCTATTGCATCTACTCTGCCAACTTTTGCCAGTGCACAGTGACACTCATATCTGGTGTCACTGTAGCTTGCACGCATAGTACCACTAATCGTAAAAAAAATGACAGGCAGAGGCAGGCCACCCCGCAGGGGCCGTCGTGGTCGTGGTGCTGTGATTCCCTTTGGCCCTAGAATAATGCCCAGTTTTCAGAGGCAACGTACCCTGAACTTGAACATTTCTGAGGACATGGTTGACTGGCTAACACAGGACACCCAATCTTCTACAGCTTCCGCTCGGAACCTAGACGCACCATCCTCCTCCAGCTTACCTTCGGGCACCTCTCCAGTTACCACTCGCCCGCCTGCCGCCACCACCAACACTAGCACCACAGCCGCTTCACTTGAACCGTCAGCAGAGTTATTTACACATCCGTTGGAAGAAATGAGTGATGCACAAACATTAGTGCCAGAGGATGTAGATAACAGGGATATGTCCCAGTCAGGCAGCATTACACACATGGACGTACCGTCTGATGATGATGATGATGTTGTACCCGGCGCTGCTTCCTTTATTGAGTTGTCAGATACAAGTGAAGTGGTTGATGATGACGATGCGTCTGTGGATGTCACGTGGGTGCCCGCTATAAGAGAAGAAGAACAGGAGGAAAGTTCAGATGGGGAAACAGAGAGGAGGAGGAGACGAGTTGGAAGCAGCGGGAGGTCGTTGAAAGTAGCTAGTGGCACAGTCAGACAGCATGCATCGGGGTCAGCCAGACAGCACGCCAGTCAACGCATGCTGTTGCCACCACCAGAATGCCGTCATTGCAGAGCTCAGCAGTGTGGCAATTTTTTTGTGTGTCTGCCTGTGACAACAGTGATGCCATTTGCAACCTGTGCGAAAAGAAACTGAGTCGTGGGAAGTCCAACACCCACCTAGGTACAACTTCTTTGCAAAGGCACATGATGTCACATCACAAACGCCTATGGGATCAACACATCAGTACAAGCAGCACACAAAGTCAAAGCCGCCATCCTCCTCGTGGTCCAGCATCTTCAGCCACGTCAACCACTGCTGCCCTGCTTGCCCCCTCTCAACCATCCGCCACTCCGTGACTCGCCCTGAGCAGTCCCTGCTCATCTGCCCACAGTCAGGTGTCTGTCAAGGACATGTTTGAGCGTAAGAAGCCAATGTCACAAAGTCACCCCCTTGCCCGGCAACTGACAGCTGGCTTGTCTGAACTCTTAGGCCGCCAGCTTTTACCATACAAGCTGGTGGAGTCTGAGGCGTTCAAAAAATTTGTAGCTATTGGGACAGAGCAGTGGAAGGCCGAAATTTCTTTGCACAAAAGGCAATCCCCAACCTGTACTCGATTGTGCAAAAGGAAGTAATGGCATCTCTGGCACACAGTGTTGGGGCAAGGGTCCATCTGACCACGGATACCTGATCTGCAAAGCATGGTCAGGGCAGGTATATCACCTACACTGCGCATTGGGTAAACCTGGTGATGGCTGCCAAGCATGGAATACGTGGCTCTGCAGAGGAGTTGGTGACAGCGCCACAACTTGCAGGCAGGCCAGCTGCCACCTCCTCTACTCCTCCTACTCCATCCTCTTCCATAACCTCCTCGGCTGAGTCCTCTTCTGCTGCTGCTATGTCTTGCTCCACATCAACGGCACCCCCCCCAGCTCCACAGGTACTTTTCCACATCCCGGATACGGCAGTGTCACGCCGTCTTGGGGTTGACTTCCCTGAAAGCAGAGAGTCACACCGGACCAGCACTCCTGTCTGCCCTGAACGCACAGGTGGATCAGTGGCTGACTCCGCATTAACTGGAAATCGGCAAAGTGGTTTGTGAAAACGGAAGAAATTTGTTGGCGGCATTGAATTTGGGCAAGTTGACACATGTGCCGTGCATGGCACATGTGTGTAATCTGATTGTACAATGCTTTGTGCATAAGCACCCAGGCTTACAGGACGTCCTGAAGCAGGCCAGGAAGGTGTGTGCCCATTTCAGGCGTTCCTACACGGCAATGGCGCACTTTACAGATATCCAGCGGCGAAACAACATGCCAGCGAGGCGCTTGATTTTAGACAGCCCGACACGTTGGAACTCAACACTCCTAATGTTCGACCGCCTGCTCCAAAGGGAAAAGGCCGTTAACGAGTATTTGTATGACCGGGGTGCTAAGACAGCCTCTGCGGAGCTGGGGATTTTTTTTCTACGTTACTGGACACTCATGCGCAATGCCTGTAGGCTTATGCGTCCTTTTGAGGAGGTGACAAACCTGGTCAGTCGCACCCAGGGCACCATCAGCGACATCATACCATTTGTTTTATTCCTGGAGCGTGCCCTGCGAAGAGTGCTGGATCAGGCCGTGAAGAGGAAGAGTTGTGGTCACCATCACCGCCAGAAACAGCCTTATCAGCATCGCTTGCTGGACCTGCGTCAACGCTGGAAGAGGATTGTGAGGAAGAGGAGTCAGAGGAGGAATGTGGCTTTGAGGGGGAGGAGGAGGAAGACCAACCACAACAGGCATCCCAGGGTGCTCGTTGTCACCTATCTGGTACCAGTGGTGTTGTACGTGGCTGGGGGGAAGAACATACCTTCAGTGAGATCACTGAGGACGAGGAACGGGACATGACTAGCTCGGCATCCAACCTTGTGCAAATGGGGTCTTTCATGCAGTCGTGCCTGTTGAGGGATCCTCGTATAAAAAAGATGAAGGAGAACGACCTGTACGGGTGTCCACGCTACTAGACCCCCGGTATAAGCAGAAAGTGCCTGAAATGTTACCGAATTACCACAAGTCGGAAAGGATGCAGCACTACCAAAATAAATTAAAAAGTATGCTTTACACAGAGTTTAAGGGTGATGTCACAGCACAAACGCAATCTAACAGCGGAAGAGGTGAACATAATCCTCCTCCTCCCACGACCACGCCGGCAAGGAGAGGACGCTTTACAGACGTGTTGTTGATGGAGGACATGCAGAGCTTTTTAAGTCCTATGCATCGCCACAGCCCTTCGGGGTCCACCCTCAGTGAACGACTCGACAGTCAGGTAACAGACTACCTCGCCATAACTACAGATATCGACACTATGAGGAGCGATGAACCCCTTGACTACTGGGTGTGCACGCTTGCCTGTGGCCTGAGCTATCCCAATCAGAAAGGACCTTCAGTGCAGCAGGAGGTTTTGTCACTGATAAGAGAAGTCGCCTAGGTCAAAAAAGTCTAGATTACCTCACCTTTATTAAGATGAATGAGGGATGGATCCTGAAGGGACTGACAGTGGGCGATACATTCGATTAAAAAATGCCTGATAGATGAGCTGCCTTGAGCTAATAATGGTCCACAAACTAACATCAATTTTTCTGGTCGCTGCAACAATACCTAATTTTTGCATTTAAATTATTTTATTGGGAGAAGGCGTACAGCATGTAATGAAAAATAAAGCATTTTTGAACAGTCTTGCATAACAGTTGTGCAAAAATACATATTTACAATTAAGACATTTTGTGAAAGTTAGCTGGTTATTCCTTCTTATTTTTACTTTTTAGGTTAATAATTTTTCTTATTTTTTACTGTGATTGCAATTTAAGAGATACCTAAAACATGGTAAAACAGACAATAGTAAAGAGTATATCTGCAGGGAACACCAAAGTCCTATTAGCTATCATCCCTCCAGCAGTATTAGCTTATTATTTACAATATCTAACCTGGGCAATCACCCTTGGGTTACCCTAGGGCAAGCTTCAGTGAGCGACCTCTCCTTTCCTGGGATGATTTTGCTGCCGCTTGCTTCTGAAGGGTCTCCAGGGCTCCCCCACTCCAGTCCTTCCCCCAGTGTCGCTTCAACCAGTAACAAATGTTTTATCTTTGTAAAGTGACCCAATGATCCCCCTTGATAGAGGTTTATCTTTACAAATTTTGGAGAACCAATTTAAGACCGGTGTCCCCTGTTTCTGGGTCAGGGAGTGTGTGAAATGCCTCAGTCTACAGTAATTGTAATGTTCTGACAGCGGTAGCTCATGCTTGTCCCTCAGTTCCTCATAGGTGAGCATCTGGCCCTTTACTAACCAGTCTCCCAGTCTATCTAGTTTCCTTGACCTCCACCAATGTTGTGATGTTGTACTCATGTGTTTCAGGGCCTGAGGGTGGTCAAGAATTGGGGTCATTTGGGTGGATCCAGGGAACAAACCTGTGTGTTTCTTGGCCCATTTCCAGTATGATAGTGAGTGTCTGATTAGGGGGTTTGGCGAGTTTTTAAGGCTCTGAGGCAATTCTGATAGCCAAGCCACCTTGTCCCAGGTTAAGGGCCTTAAAGTGTGGTTTTCTAAATACACCCAGGCTTGTTGATGACATATAGAATGTGCTATTGGGAGGAAAGATAGGTGACGGAACAGGTATTAAACTGATAGGAATAAATAGTACAACTTAATACACCACTCCTATCTGGTGGCACCTTAGATTGCACGTTCAGTGCCCCAAATTCGAAGTGGGAGGACCAACCAAGCATCTTTTTCCATCTCCCTGTTCCAAAAATCCATGCCATATACACGTCCCCTGATAGGTGACGTAACAGGTATTAAACTGATAGGAATGAGTGGTACAACTTAATACACCACTCATATCTGGTGGCACCTTACATTGCACTTGCAGTGCCCCAAATTCGAAGTAGGAGGTCTGACCAAGCATCTTTTTCCATCTCCCTGTTCCAAAAATCCATGCCATATACACGTCCCCTGATAGGTGACGTAAAAGGTATTACACTGATGGGAATGAGTAGTACAACTTAATACACCACTCCTATCTGGTGGCACCTTAGATTGCACGTGCAGTGCCCTAAATTCAAAGTAGGAGGTCCGACCAAGCATCTTTTGCCATCTCCCTGCTCCAAAAATCCATGCCATATACACGTCCCCTGATAGGTGACGTAACAGGTATTAAACTGATAGGAATGAGTAGTACAACTTAATACACCACTCCTATATGCTGGCACCTTAGATTGCACGTGCAGCGCCCCAAATTCAAAGTAGGAGGTCCGACCAAGCATCTTTTTCCATCTCCCTGTTCCAAAAATCCATGCCATATACACGTCCCCTGATAGGTGACGTAACAGGTATTAAACTGATAGGAATGAGTAGTACAACTTAATACACCACTCCTATCTGGTGGCACATTACATTGCACGTGCAGTGCCCCAAATTCGAAGTAGGAGGTCTGACCAAGCATCTTTTTCCATCTCCCTGTTTCAAAAATCCATGCCATATACACGTCCCCTGATAGGTGACGTAACAGGTATTACACTGATAGGAATGAGTAGTACAACTTAATACACCACTCCTATCTGGTGGCACCTTAGATTGCACGTGCAGTGACCCAAATTCGAAGTTGGAGGTCCGACCAAGCATCTTTTTCCATCTCCCTGTTCCAAAAATCCATGCCATATACACGTCCCCTGATAGGTGACGTAACAGTTATTAAACTGATAGGAATGAGTAGTACAACTTAATACACCACTCCTATCTGGTGGCACCTTAGATTGCACGTGCAGTGCCCCAAATTCGAGGTAGGAGGTCCGACCAAGCATCTTTTTCCATCTCCCTGTTCCAAAAATCCATGCCATATACACATCCCCTGATAAGTGACGTAACAGGTATTACACTGATAAGAATGAGTAGTACAACTTAATACACCACTCCCATCTGGTGGCACATTACATTGCATGTGCAGTGCCCCAGATTCGAAGCAGGAGGTCCGACCAAGCATCTTTTTCCATCTCCCTGTTTCAAAAATCCATGCCATATACACGTCCCCTGATAGGTGACGTAACAGGTATTACACTGATAGGAATGAGTAGTACAACTTAATACACCACTCCTATCTGGTGGCACATTACATTGCACGTGCAGTGCCCCAAATTCGAAGTAGGAGGTCCGACCAAGCATCTTTTTCCATCTCCCTGTTCCAAAAATCCATGCCATATACACGTCCCCTAATAGTGGACGTAACAGAGATTAAACCGATAGGAATAGTACTACTTAACAGTACACACCTTATAATAACGCAGACAGAGGCAACGCGTATAATCTTCCATGCTGTGCAGTGGAAGCCCCCAGACTCTGACCTGTGTATAATCTTCCATGCTGGGCAGTGGAAGCCCCCAGACTCTGACCTGTGTATAATCTTCCATGCTGGGCAGTGGAAGCCCCCCGACTCTGACCTGTGTATAATCTTCCATGCTGGGCAGTGGAAGCCCCCAGACTCTGACTGACCTGTGTATAATCTTCCATGCTGGGCAGTGAAAGCCCCCAGACTCTGGGAGTCTGAAGAAGAGGAGTCAGAGGAGGAAGGTGGCTTTGAGGAGGTGGAAGACCAAACACAGCAGGCGTCCCAGGGGGCTTGTTGTCACCTTTCGGGGACCCTTGGTGGCTGGGTGGAGGAAGAGACCTTCAATGACATCAGTGAGGACAAGGAACGGGACATGGCTAGCTTGGTATCCAACCTTGTGCAAATGGGGAGTTTGCGGTTGTGCAAAGGGCCTTTTTGCGGTTGTTTGCGGTGCATTAAACGGGGAGATTGGTCTGTTACTGTGAAGCGGGTGTAACCCTTACACTACCTGATTGATACAACATCATACCTGATGTTTTAAAGCATGTTATTCCAAACAATTTAGGAATGTTAGGTGATTTATGCCCTTTATGGCTTAAAACCAGACTCTGCATCAACTATGTAATTTTCCGTGGGAGTTTTGCCATGGATCCCCCTCCGGCATGCCACAGTACAGGTGTTAGTCCCCTTGAAACAACTTTGCATCACTATTGTGGCCAGAAAGAGTCCCTGTGGGTTTTGAAATTCGCCTGCCATTGAAGTCTATAGCGGTTCGCAAATGTTCGTCCATTCGCGAACATTTGATGGAATTCGCGTCCGCGGTTCGCGAACCGAAAATTTGATGTTCGCGACATCACTAGTGACTAGCGACTTGCCCATCAAAAATGACGGGGCAATAACATTTTAATGCTGTTAAAACTGTTTGCCACACAATGTGAGTGTCTGACATTCTTAATGTTTATTTTATCTACAAAGAAATACAACATTTTGAATAAAACTTTTTATTTTTGTAACTTTCAACTTCTATTTCACCAACAGGTATAGAATATATATTTTCTCAATATTAAGTCTTTTAATTGTCATATATGGAATAACAATATAACAATGTCTGAAGTTTTCATGAATACATATTGTAAACCATAACATAAAAGTTTGTAACATGCAACTTGTTTTTTAAACAATCTTGAACCATTTGTTTTAGCAATACTAACATTTTGAATTGATAGTTATCCATGAATAACAGAAGATTATGTAAACTTTCTGTAAATAACTATTTAGAGCAATTACATGCTTTGTAACATTCATTTTTTTTAAACTTTTGTTAAACTAAATCGGCATTGAATCCAGAAGAAGGCAAACAATAAAAAAAAAACATTGAAACTTAGCCAATTGTATCAAAGAGGGAAAAAAATGAATTCCTTCCTGACCCCATTAACTGGTGATCGGATTACTCCCTGAATCAATACTCTGTATTTAATTATACAGTTTAATGTATTAACAAATAGTGAAACTTGTAGCAAGATAAATCCTTAACTATATACAATATACAAATGAACCAACTTTCACAACTTTGAAAATAAAATGTTAACATGTGAAATAGTAACATAAAACAATAACATTTAACCTTCAATTTAAAGAAAATGCCACCAAATTGTTTTATGGGGCCAATCATGTAAAAAGGTAAGTTCACATTGCAATCTGTTAATTTTTCTTTTTGTTTTTATTGTTGTAGTTGTTGAAAATGTCACATAAATTTTCCTAATTGAAGTAGTGGTCCTCTAAAAAGACCGCCAGATATTAAAGTTCATCCGCAGGGTATAACCACTGTTCTCTATGTTTTTTGCCATTTTATAGAGTTTCTTAGTGAAATAGTGGTCCTCTAAAAAGAGTCCGAGTGACATAAAATTTCGTCCTCGAAATAAAACCACTGTTCTTTATATTTGGTGTGGTATAACTTATTTGAAACAAGAGAAGTGTTCCTTTTTCAATGTTGTTATATATGAAGACGTTGCATTTTTTTTTTTTTTTTATCTGTCCAAGTGGTTTCCCTTACAAAGAGTCCAGCAGACTTTTAATTTTGTCTATGGGATACAACTACTGTTTCGTGTTGTCTTTGTTTTTTTAGCACTTTTTTGTTCTTGTTGTACTTTGTGCAAATGGCACATAGAGTTTCCTATGTGAAATAGTGGTCCTCTATAAAGAGTTCCAGAGACCTAAAATGTTGTCCTGGAAGTAAAACCACTGTTCTCTATGTTTTTTTGCCATTGTATAGAATTTCTTAGTGAAATAGTGGTCCTCTAAAATCAGTCCGAGTGACATAAAATGTTGTCGTTGAAATGAAACCACTGTTCTCTATATTTACAGCGCCTCATAGTACCCAACGTTTTTGGTAAAAACGCATCCATCTTCCAACAAATGACCCTGACTTGGGTTTTCTTCAACATGTACTTTAATTTCCTCTGGATTATTTCATCTTGAGAATGCAACAGAGAGTTGACCATGTGCAAACACAGGTTCCTTAAAAAAATACACACAGACTTAAAAGTTTGTCCTTGGGATTTATTGATGGTCATGGCAAATGCCATGATAATGAGAAATTGTCTCCTTTGAATGACAAAAGGCAAACCACTCTCACTTGGAGCCAAATCAATTCTTGGTATAAGAACTGGTTCGCCTTTATTGGTACCACTCATAATGTCTGCATGTATAAAATGATCCTTTAAATCCTTCACAATTTAAGTTGCAAAACATGTGGTGTCATTCCAGAGGGAGTTAAAGAACGAATAAATTCCATTTTAAAGTTTGTTTCACTATCTTTGTCAACAGCCAGAACAGAATCTGCACTGTAATAGTTTTTGGGGGGCATTGATTCATTTTAAAATTTTGTTGTTTAGATTCAAAGCATCTATATTTTTTTATGTCAATACATCAAAAACGTCTGCAACGTCTGAGTAATCCTCGTTATTGATGGTATTGAGGAAGATTGGCGATATTAGTGCTTCTTTTGAAATAATTTCTGATGGAATTTGAACAGCATCATCAGGTAAATTATTTATTTTTGGCTGTTTTCCTTCTCCAATCTGAATGAGCCAATCATTGAATTTATTTTGGCCTTCTGATTTAAGGTGTGTAAATATTTTCCACAGCTTACTTCTTTTTATACACATTTCGACAACGTCAGCCCATAATGTTTGCCTAAAATCTCCTCCTGACAACATCACCTTTCCACCAAATGGCAAACCATTAGCCATAACTTCTTTTAATAATCGATCAATACATTACAGGGCATGACATAACATCATAGTTGCCTCATCTAAATATAAATAATTTACTCTTGTGAATTTTTTTTGCTTGTAATGAATTCATTTGAATATCCGACACTGATGTTTCCAGAATGGGAACTAGCAGTTTAAATCCACTCTACACAGTTCTACCACCTTCCAACAAAAGTGCAGCAATTCCAGTGGTTGCAAATGGCAGTGCTATTTGACCCTGTGCTCGATTGCAACTCATCAACAAATTATATAGATACGTTTTTCCTGATCCACCAGGGCCATCCAGATAGAAAAACGCTCTTTGAGCATGTCATCTTCTATTGCATTTGTGATGGCATTAAATGCTTTCAACTGAAATGCATTTAAAGTTCAATTTTTTTTCTGTTTTTTTTTGGTATTCAATGTCAGTGTTATACTCATCAAAGTTAATTTCATCTATAATTCCTGGATCAGGAAGATTAAAATTGGCACAATTTAATCCATGACAAAGAAAGATTTCCTGTATTTCCATTAATGCTTTCCATAGCTCAATGGTCTCATTGTAACGTTTCAAGAAATCTTCACACATATGTAATTTAAATGTTTCCCACAATGTTAATGCATCAGGTACTTTGCAAAAGATGCAAATGAAAGCAAATTGTTTGCTTTGACATTTGACATAGTGCTGGTTCCTCGAGACATCTCTCACATTCTGTATCATCTGTCAGAAGGTTTTGATGTCTTGCAGCTAACTGGAAAGTATCATAAACTATGTCATTGCCTGTGTGTAAATGTTCATAACTTTGTGCACTGGGAACATGTAAAAGAAGTAATTTTAAACTGAAACGTTCAATGTCTCGTGGACTGACGGTATATATTTTTTGAATAATTTTATAATTATGTTTTTTTGATTGTCTCCGTTCAACATTTACAAATACATAGGGATTAGGAATGTCAATGTATAAAAATTGTCTGGCCTGAGTGTCCTGACAATTTAATTGAAACCAAGCAGTAAGCGTTGTTGCTCTATGTTCACTTTGTGCTAAAGCATTTCTTTCATTGCCTGCAGTGAAGCAAACAAATTGAATTTGTGTCAAATGGACAGCTAATCGATACACATGTGACCGATCATGCATCTCAAATTTGAGAAGACGCCACATTGCATCTGGACCACTTACATAGAGCGCATCTAAATAAGATAAAAAGTTCGTCATGTAAAATTGGATTGTCTTTTCATTTTGTGCACCTTGCACAACAACAGTTGCTGCATCATATCCTTTATATATATATATATATTTATACACATATTTGATGGATTTGATAGAAGTGCAACCTTCCACAATAATATGTGCATTGTACTTCATCAGCAAATGTGGATTCTATGGAACCACATATCTATTATCAACCTTTTGGCCACGGATAATAGCTGTTTGTCCTTCTCTTCTTTTATACAAGGGGTATCCATCACAATTAGCATAAGTCTGCATTTGAAATTGTTTTGGAAACTCTTTTATGCATTTTTTATTTTCCATACATGGTGAATTTGGATTGATGTCTCCACATGGACCATGTATCATTGTATGAGTTACAATCTCATAAAGTTTGGAATGTTTCTCTGGATTTGGCAGTTCAGCAGTGATTACTGAATCCACTCTGTCTGCCATGTTCAATTTATCTTTTTCTTGCAAGAATAAAAGTATATGTGCATGTGGCAGGCCTCCTTTTTTAAATTCAATGGTATAAACAAAAGCCACACATTTAACAAATAAGTCTACTTTAGTTATATCATGAATTAATGAATAAAGATTTAATTTGAATACTCTTGCCACCAAATCTGGTAAAATTAATTAAGCAATATCTGTCATCAATGGCCTAAAAAAATACTTAATGCTATATTTCCTCACAAAATCATATACCTGTGAAGTTGATATTATATTAGCTGAAATCCTGCAGAAGTCACTGTCTTGAAACAGGTGCAGAAATGAAGAATCTGTGAAATTATGTAAAAAGCATTTTTAATTTTTGTTGGAATAAATATATGAATAATTTAAAGTATTAATTTTAATTTGCATACATACAAAACATAAACAGGTAATCATCAATATATTTCTAAGTGAATGAATTTAAAAAAATAAAATATGGTCCTAATTTAATACATGTATTTAAATATTGAATTGCTTCTCAGTTGCTATCCCTGTTAGACAATGAGCATGAACAGAATTATGAAGTAATTTTAAAAATCATATAGATTCTTGAAATAATTTAAAACTAATATGAATACAAAACATAAACGGGTAATCATGTTTTCCTAAGGAAGGGCAAAGCAAAAAACCTCTAAGCAAACTATAGATTGTGGTGAAATATATATATATTTTTTGTCATTCTTAAAGCGTAAATGGCTAAGCATAGATGTTTTTTTTTTTTTTTGGATTATTGATTAATAAGTACGTTAAAAAAATTAATGAATAAGTGTTGTGTATGTGGAAAAAAAAAACACTTAGTCGTTGTTTTCGATAGAATATTATCATGAAATCAATAACCTATGAAGTTGATGTTCTATAATGTGAAATCCTGCAGAGGCGACTCCTGTGTTCAGGCAGGTGGAGATATGATAAATCTGTAAAATTATGTAAAAATCATATTTAATTTTTTGTTTGAATGAATTTATGAATCATTGAAAGTATTTGTTGTCCTTGCATGCATATAATAAAATTAATTTAAATATTGAATTGCTTACAATGTCCTATGCATAGTGAAATAGACAATCTATATTTTTATAATGATTTGTGATGATTAATTAATTAATGTTGATTAATTAATTAATTAATTAATAACATTGATCGATGAAAATCAATAATCCTTACAGCACTATGAAATTGCGATTCAGGCAATTTAATAGAGCTGTATATAAGCACCGAGCATATTTATTTAGATAAGTGTTTAATTTACTGAAGACTTTGATTTTGGATAGAAGCTCACTAACTGGTAACTTCTGTATTAAAATATGCTCGGTGCTTATATAGAGCCCTATTGAATTTGGTGAATGTCAGTTTACTAAGGCTGTTAATCATTTTGTTCTAAAAAATAGCAACATTAAATTATATACCTGTAAAGGTGATCTTATTGCAGATCAAATGCTGCAAACGTCACTCTGTGTAGTCAGGTGCACAGATGATCAAACTGTGAGATAAAATGAAAAGCATTGTTTATGTTTGTATCATGTTTAATTGGCATACATGCAAAATATAAGCATGGTATATTAATAACTAAATGCACTGTAAAATGCAATAAAGTGATAGAAATATTTTAGTGGTTTGAGGATCATATTCCTTTGAGACAATGTACAGCAATAGATAAATATTATTACACTGTAAAATCTACCAATTTTGTGATGCATTTTAGCACATTTTATATTCTTTAAAATTACTAATTAAGTAATTAATCATGAATATTAATAATTAAGCCTCAACACACCAAAATAAATGCATTAATAATGAAGGCTGACAACAGAAATATAACTGCAATGTAATAATGAAAATAAGTGCATTAATAATGAAGGCTGAAAACATAAATATAACAGCAATGTAATAATTAAGCACCAACACTGAAATGTAAGTGCAGTGCAAAATGTACATATCTTTTGAGGCATTTGAAAAAAAAAAAATGTTTTCTTGTTATTACTTATATTAATGATTAATGAAGTAATTAATGAACATTAAAAGTTGAGAAGCAACCATCCATGATATGTGAAATATACATCATTTGTATCCCTTTTTTACAAAATTTGTTATTATGACTAATTAATTATTAATTAATTAATGAACATTACTAATCTTAATGATTAATGAAGTAATTAATAAACATTAATAGTTGAGCAGCAACCCCGAAATGTAAGTCCAGTGTGAAATATACATATTTTCTGATCAATTTTTTATTAACTTTCTTATTATGACTAATTAATTAATTAATTAATGAACATTGCTAATTAATCAATCACTAAATATATTATAAACAGTTAATCAATAATGTAATCATAAAGTAAAGAGGTGAGTTTTTTTTGCATAATGATAATTAATTAATAATTAATAAATTAATGTCCATTAAACAATCATTAATCAATTAATAAACATATTTTAAATGGTTAATGATTAATATGTTGATAAAGTAAAGGCATTGCAAAATGGAGTAATGTAATTTTTTTAAATTATTTTTTTCTTTTAATTAATAATTAATTAATTAATTAATATACTTTACCTATTTATAATAAATAGCCAGCAATCAATATCCTGAAGAGCTAACAATCTTTTGGGGTTTTCCAGCAACAGAAAATGTCCAGTCAGACTGTCATCACCTGAGGAGAAAGTGTCAGCACTGTGGCAAGTGTGCCCTATATATAAGCTGCGTGCGACAGCCAGAACCATCAATTTAGGCCGCCATTTCAGATGCATACCTGTGTAGATTGTCGTAAACTGGTGGCGATATTGTATGTGTTACGCTCGTTGGGAGAATTTTGCATCTTTAGTAACAGTGGTTTTTAGTACCTCGTACGTGCCTTGTCAAACTGCTATGTGTCTGGAAATGTTTTGCGCGCTTCACGGTCGTGTGACTCTTTCCCTCCCCCCTCATTCTACCCCTCTAAATACGCCGCCCCTCTCCCTTTAACCTCACTTACCTGCATCTGAAGCTCCGGCTCCGGCATCCGCTCCTTCCGTGGCGCGCATGTGACGTCCCGGCATTAGCATATACGGGGTAAGCGAGGGGAAAGGGAGGGGGGGTATTTAGAGGGGTAGAATGAGGGAGAGTTAGAATGAGGAGGGGGGTTTGAATGAGGAGGGGGTTTAGAATGAAGGGGGAGGGTTGAGGATGAGGAGGGAAGTTGAGGAGGGGGTTGAGGATGGGGGGTTGAGGTTGAGGAGGGGGTTGAGGATGGGGGGTTGAGGTTGAGGAGGGGGTTGAGGGTGGGGGGTTGAGGTTGAGGAGGGAGGTTGAGGAGGGAGGTTGAGGATGAGGAGGGAGGATGGGGAGGTGGGTTGAGGATGACGAGGGAGGATGAGGCAGGGGTTGAGGATGGGGGGTTGAGGTTGAGGAGGAAGGTTGAGGAGAGGGTTGAGGATGAGGAGGGGGGCTGAGGATGAGGAGGGAGGTTGAGGATGAGGAGGGAGGTTGAGGAGGGGGTTGAGGATGAGGAGGGGGGCTGAGGATGAGGAGGAAGGTTGAGGATGAGGAGGGAGGTTGAGTAGGGGGTTGAGGATGAGGAGGGGGGTTGAGGTTGAGGAGGGAGGTTGAGGAGGGGGTTGAGGATGAGGAGGGGGTTGAGGTTGAAGAGGGGGTTGAGGAGGGGGTTGAGGATGAGGATGGGGGGTTGAGGAGGGAGGTTGAGGAGGGGGGTTGAGGGGGGTTGAGGAGGAGGGGGATGAGGATGAAGGGGTTGAGGAGAGAGGTTGAGGATGAGGAGGGATGATGAGGAGGGAGGTTGAGGATGAGGAGTGGGATTGAGGAGGGAGGTTGAGAATGAAGAGGGGGGAAAGAGACACAGGGAAGGGAGAAGGGGGGAAGAGACACAGGGAAGGGAGAGGGGAGAAGAGACACGGGAGAGAGAGGGGGACACAAGAGGGGGGCAAAGAGGGCACAAGAGGGACACAGGGGGCAGCACATTTCCCACCCTCGGCTTATACTCGAGTCACTCATTTTACCCAGTAACTTGTGGTAAAATAGGTGCCTCGGCTTATACTCAGGTCGGCTTATACTCGAGTATATACGGTATATGTGATAGCACAACATTCTCAAGCTCCCAAATCTGCAATAAAAAATAATTTATTTTATGTCTAATTACCCTGTTATATCGATCCCGGCAATCAATGTGTTAATACATGTAATATAACTTGCATGAACTAGAATATCATATTTATTGATGATTTAATATTGCATTATTTCTGGAATGTGGGTATGATCGCAACTCGTACTTTAAACCCGTAAGTGTTTGAAATCTAACCTCCATTTTTTTGTGACATAATGATGATCTCTTTTACTATTGGCTCCGTCTAAACCCGTAACCACGGGTTTGACTAATTGATCATGTTCACGGCCGCAAACGCAACGTGCGGAAGCATGGTTTACGGGTTTGGATGTGGGCCACATCTGTTGCGGGCCTGTCTAATTTTATAGCTCTGTAACCAGGGCCGCTGCGTGCTTGGAATTTAATGTGGCTGTATAGCTGGGTTTATCTTACCCCCTGTCTGTGTGTGGTCTAGGGGGAGAGGAAATAACAGTGTGACCCACCCAATTAGCTTAAAACTTCATGAACTATCATAGGGATCTAGTCCAAAACAACATATTTAAAGCAAGTGATGTGCATATCAGTAGTTAAATAAAAAAAGAATATTGCAAAGACATAAATATAATAATATATTAATATGTATTTCATATAAAGATGAAAATATGAAGAAATTGTAAAAAAAAAACTGTACATTTAGGTATTCAATAACGTAACTGAAAGAGAATTGCTTTAATAGGAGATTATAATCTGAGGCTGAAGGGTGACAAGTGCGAGGGAAATGTGAGGAAGCTCGACTAGAGAAAGGAGAGGAGGAGGGAAAGGGCTAACTCAGAGGGACATGTTACTCTTATCCACCATCAAAGTTTATGCTTTGCTGTTAACCCAATTGGCCCCTTCACTCACATGAAAACATAGGTTTCTACTGATGTAAAATAGCTATAAAACCAAGTTAACTTGAATGTGAAAATCTGTATTTCCTTCTTTTTTTACTATACAATTGTTTTAAAAAATAATGTACTGCCTTACAAGTATAGTCCTAAAGTGTTGGAGCTAGTTAAAGGAGAGCCCTGGTGCAAAAGACAATTTTATATAAAATATATATATATATATATATATATATATCACATATATACAGTGGGGGGGGAAAGTATTTGATCCCCTGCTGATTTTGAACGTTTGTCAACTGACAAAGGAATGATCAGTCTATAATTTTAATGGTAGGTGTATTTTAACATTGAGAGACAGAATAACAAAAAAAAAAACAATAAAAACGCATGTCAAAAAAGTTATAAATTGATTGCAGGTCAATGAGGGAAATAAATATTTGACACCTTCGTCTTAGTACTTGGTGGCAAAATCCCTGTTGGCAATTACAGAGGTCAAACGTTTCTTGTAGTTGGCCACCAGGTTTGCACACATCTCAGGAGGGATTTTGTCCCACTCTTTGTAGATCCTCTCCAAGTCATAAAGGTTTTGAGGCTGATGTTTGGCAACTCGAACCTTCAGCTCCCTCCACAGATTTTCTATGGGATTAAGGTCTGGAGACCGGCTAGGCCACTCCAGGACCTTAATGTGCTTCTTCTTGAGCCACTCCTTTATTGCCTTGGCTGTGTGTTTTGGGTCATTGTCGTGCTGGAATACCCATCCATGACCCATTTTCAATGCCCTGGCTGAGTAAAGGAGGTTCTTACCCAAGATTTGACGGTACATGGCCCCACGTCCATCGTCCCTTTCATGCGGTGAAGTTGTCCTGTCCCCTTAGCAGGAAAACACCCCCAAAGCATAATGTTTCCACCTCCATGTTTGACGGTGGGGATGGTGTTCTTGGGGTTATAGGCAGCATTCCTCCTCCTTCAAACAGGGCGAGTTGAGTTGAAGCCAAAGAGCTCGATTTTGGTCTCATCTGACCACAACACTTTCACCCAGTTTTCCACTGAGTCATTTAGATGTTCATTGGCAAACTTCAGACGGGCCTGTACATGTGCTTTCTTGAGCAGGGAGACCTTGCGGGTGCTGCAGGATTTCAGTCCTTCACAGCGTAGTGTTTTACCAATTGTTTTCTTGATCCTCCAGTGTAGTTCTGGGCTGATTCCTCACCGTTCTCATGATCATTGAAACTCCACGAGGTGAGATCTTGCATGGAGCATCAGACCAAGGGAGACTGGCAGTTATTTTGTGTTTCTTCCATTTGCAAATAATCGCACCAACTGTTGTCACCTTCTCACCAAGCTGCTTGGCGATGGTCCTGTAGCCCATTCCATCCTTGTGTAGCTCTACAATCTTGTCCCTGACATCCTTGGACAGCTTTTTGGTCTTGGCCATGGTGGAGAGATTGGAATATGATTGATTGATTGCTTTTGTGGACAGGTGTCTTTTATACAGCTATACAAGCTCAGATTAGGAGCACTCCCTTTAAGAGAGTACTCCTAATATCAGCTGAATACCTGTGTAAAAGACACCTGGGGGCCAGAAATCGTGCGGTTTGAAATGGGATCAAATATTTTTTTCCCTCACTTAGCTGCAAATCAATTTATAACTTTTTGACATGCGTTTTTCTTTTTTTGTTATTCTGTCTCTCGCTGTTAAAATACACCTACCATTAAAATTATAGACTGATCATTTCGTTGTCAGTGGACAAACGTTAAAAAATGCTTTTTTTCCCCCACTGTAGTTGTCGTAATTGCGAGTTTGTTGGAAACGCTATGTTAAATAATTTGGGCTTGGTCATGCGCAATGAGCGCCAAAGGCCCTCATTGCAGGCCTTGTGATGAGCACCAAAGGAGCTCATCGCGAGGCCCGTGAGTGACTGGCTTGATGGGGCTGCAATGAGCGCCGAAGGCTGAACGCCGGTGCAAGACTGGCTTGTGGGTAGTAAAGGCTCCAAATGGCTTACGAGTTACAGGCTTCAAAAAACGTACGGATTTAACGGCCAACATTTTTTTCAAGCTCGTAACTCAGAAGCCATCAAAAGACTGCCAAAAGACGCCAAGTAATTAAAACATTAACTTACAACCTCACACACAACACAGGGGGAGAGGCAGGGAGCTGGCAAGTGAGGTTGCAAGCTAATTGAATATTTCATTGGCGTTTTTGGGAGGTCTGAAAATGACTAAGCGAGGAAAGGAGGCGGTGGAAAGAGACACAGGAGTGAGGGGGGGAGACCCAGGGGAGGGAGATAAGAGGGAAAAAAATTAGGGGAGGGAGAGAGGGCAAAGAGACATGGGAGTGAGAGAGTGGGAAAGGCTCGCAATGAGCGCCGTTGGTGCTCATTGCAGAGCATTGTGATGATCGCCAAAGGTGCTCATTGGGAGGCTTGAAAGTGGCGGGTTGGCCGAGGCCTGCAAGGAGTGGCAAAGACGCTCATTGTGGGGCTCGCGATGAGCGCCGATGGAGCTCATTGCGATGCCTGTAAAGGAGATGTGGGAAAGGCTCGCAAGTTAGAGGGGGAGAGCCTTGCATTGTGTGGCAAACAGTATTGGCAGCCTTCATATTTTATTGCTGTCATTTTTGACGGGCAAGTCGTTAGTATATATTACAGACTATAAATATAAATATATAAATATATATGTATATATATATATATATATATAATTTCTGGTGGGCAAAAGAGTGATAGAAGCCCTTCACCTATCTTATGGCAAGAGAGAAACCTTTGTGGGCACATTTGCATGTCCCTGCCAAGGTTCCCAGAGTGCAGTGTAATAACTGTATTTTTTGGAATTCTGGGCATGAAACACATTTTTTAACTTGTCTTAGAAATTGAAATGTGAACACAAATGTACTATTTATTTAATATAAATTAGTGAAGCATCCGTGAATGTCCAGTAATTTATTAATTATTCATATATATATACCGTATTGGTCCGAATATAAGCCTCACCCGTAAAGTTCAAGGGGAAAAAATAGAAAAAGATAGTACTCAAATATAAGCCGCACCTGTAAAATTGGAGAGAAAAAGACTCTCATAGTGATCAGCCATTGCAAGAAATAGGCTTTCTAATTAGCACTGTAGCTTTTTTTTGCAGGTTACAGGCTTTACAGGATGTTAGAATCACTAAAACCGTAAATCGCTATTCAATACCGCAGTCTAAAGCGCGAAAATCGTAACCCTCAACTCGCAATCGCGCAAATCGGCAGTAGTAGTCGCACTCGTTACAAGCAAAGTTCGCAAATCGGCAATGATTTTTTGACGGCCGCGAATATAAGCCGCAATCATAACTCGCAAGCTCAAAAATCGGAAAAAAGCTGCGGCTTATATTCGGACCAATACGGTATATATATATATATATATATATACTAGCAAATTGCCCGTCAAAAAATGACGGCAATAAAATTGTAAGGCAGCTAATGCTGTTTGGCACAGACATACGTATGTATTTTTGTATGCTAATTAAATAAGTAATAAATTAATAAATTAATATACTTTACCTATTTGGAAGTAATCTATGCAGGAAACATTATACTGAAGAGCTGACAATTTTTTTTGATGTTCCTGCAGCATACAATGTTGGTTTGCACTGTTGTGGACCTGAGGTGTAAGTGTCAGCAATGTGTGAAGTGTGTAGTGTAAATAGGCTGCGTGCACAAAGGGAAGCCGTTAGTGTAGCTGGGTACTTCCGCATTGTGTAAGTTAGTGTTGTAAAATGGCGGCGAATGTGTATGTGGTAGGCGGGTTTGTATGATTTAGCGTCCTTGCTAATGGTGTATGTTGTAGGTCGTACAGGTTTTTGTAAAAGACGTATTTGCTTTGTGTTATTTAGCAGTTTAAGGGGTCGTGTAGCCTCGTTTTCTTTTTTTTTCCGGCATTTTTTCTCTCGCTTAGGAGATTTTTGAGTAGCTAAACTTTGTAAATTTGACCGAATTCAAGGTTTAAGCAGTGTTGTAGAGGTCCTGGGTGTCCCCCCTGGTGTGGGTAAGGTTTTTATTTTTTTTGGGGGGTGTATTTTTGTGTTTTTGTCCGTTAAGGTCGTATTTTTGAAGAGTCCGTAATGTCCTACGGGTCGTAATTGTTTTTGTGTCTGCAATTTTTTTTTCTATGTCCCTCGGCTGGTATTTTTATTTATTTTTGTGTAAGTCTGTAGTTAGTTATTGCGTGTTTATGTTTTTTTTGGCAAATTACACACCTGAAAAGGAAATACATACAATACAATACATACAATACAATACAATTAAATACATACCGTCAGGTCCATAAATATTGGGACATTGACACAATTCTAATCTGTTTGGCCCTATACACCACCAAAATGGATTTGAAATTAAACAAACAAGATGTGCTTTAAGCTTTGTGCAGACTTTCAGCTTTAATTTGAGGGTATTTACATCCAAATCAGGTGAACGGTGTAGGAATTACAACAGTTTGTATATGTGCCTCCCACTTTTTAAGGGACCAAAAGTAATGGGACAATTGGCTGCTCAGCTGTTTCATGGCCAGGTGTGTGTTATTCCCTCATTATCCCCTTTACAAAGAGCAGATAAAAGGTCCAGAGTTCATTACAAGTGTGCTATTTGCATTTGTTGCTGTTAACTCTCAATATGAAATCCAAAGAGCTGTCACTATCAGTGAAGCAAGCCATCATTAGGCTAAAAAAACAAAACAAACCCATCAGAGAGATAGCAAAAACATTAGGTGTGGCCAAATCAACTGTTTGGAACATCCTTAAAAAGAAAGAACGCACCGGTGAGCTCAGCAACACCAAAAGACCCGGAAGACCACGGAAAACAACTGTGGTGGATGACCGAATAATTCTTTCCCTGGTGAAGAAAACACCCTTCACAACAGTTGGCCAGATCAAGAACCATCTCCAGGAGGTAGGTGTATGTGTGTCAAAGTCAACAATCAAGAGAAGACTTCACCAGAGTAAATACAGAGGGTTCACCACAAGATGTAAACCATTGGTGAGCCTCAAAAACAGGAAGGTCAGATTAGAGTTTGCCAAACAACATCTAAAAAAACCTTCACAGTTCTGGAACAACATCCTATGGACAGATGAGACTAAGATCAACTTGTACCAGAGTGATGGGAAGAGAAGAGTATGGAGAAGGAATGGAACTGCTCATGATCCAAAGCATACCACTTCATCAGTGAAGCATGGTGGTGGTAGTGTCATGGCGTGGGCATGTATGGCTGCCTATGGAACTGGTTCTCTTGTATTTATTGATGATGTGACTGCTGACAAAAGCAGCAGGATGAATTCTGAACTGTTTCGGGCAATATTATCTGCTCATATTAAGCCAAATGCTTCAGAACTCATTGGACGGAACTCCACAGTGCAGATGGACATTGACCCGAAGCATACTGCAAAAGCAACCAAAGATTTTTTTTTAAAGGAAAGAAGTGGAATGTTATGCAATGGCCAAGTCAATCACCTGTCCTGAATCCGATTGAGCATGCATTTCACTTTGCTGAAGACAAAACTGAAGGGAAAATGCCACAAGAACAAGCAGGAACTGAAGACAGTTGCAATAGAGGTCTGGCAGAGCATCACCAGGGATGAAACCCAGCGTCTGGTGATGTCTATGCGTTCCAGACTTCAGGCTGTAATTGACTGCAAAGGATTTGCAACCAAGTATTAAAAAGTGAAAGTTTGATTTATGACTGTTAATCTGTCCCATTACTTTGGTCCCTTAAAAAGTGGGAGGCACATATACAAACTGTTGTAATTCCTACATCGTTCACCTGATTTGGATGTAAATAAAAGCTGAAAGTCTGCAGGTAAAGCACATCTTGTTTGTTTCATTTCAAATCCATTATGGTGGTGTATAGAGCCAAAAATATTAGTATTGTGTCGATGTCCCAATATTTATGGACCTGACTGTACAATACAATACATCCCTATCTAATATACATCCCCCTATCTAATATAAATCCCCCTATCTAATATACAATACTATCTATCTAATATACATCACCAATCTATCTAATATACAATACATGCTATCTCTATATAGCAACCCTAATTCTAAGCTAAAATGAAATAATTAAGACCACTTACCTTTGAGATGTTTCTTCAGATCACAAAACCTAGGGTAAAAAGATTTTAAAAATTACTACAACACGTTTACATAAAATAAATAAACATTCTAAACATTCTAAACATTCTAAATATTCTACTCACCTTTCCAGCATGTCCCGTCCTTCATCTTTGCTTCTCTGGCGCAGCCTGTTAAAAAAAACCATAAAATTAATACACATACATAAACATAAAACCAAGTAAAATCAACACAATCTACATTGTACTTACCTCGCTGCGATGTCTCCGGCCTCCTCGTCTTCTGCCCCGGAAGCATTTGCGCTCTTAAAAAAACCCAAAAAAACAACACACATCCGCACTCGCGGATGTCTCCGACGCTAATAAGCTTTCTACGGAGTGTTCCAGAATAAAATTGGCAATGGTGGCTTCTGATTGGTCTATCGAAATTCAGCCAACGAGAAGACGCCAATTGTGAACCAATGAGAAAGGCATACACCCCAAAATCCCACGCTGATTGGATAACGCACCTGTCAATCTTTATTTGAACCAATCCGAAGGCTTTATTGCCATCAGTGAATCACAATGGGATACACCCCCACGCGGTGATTAGCTGAAGACATCTGCGCCTTCCCATTGGCTGTAATACTGATTGACATTGACAACAGCCAATGAGAAGGGGCAAATGCGTTCACCAATCAGTACGTGGGCGTGTATTCCATCGTGATTGGCTATTGTCAGTGCAACCAATCAGAATGTGAAGATGCCTCCAGCCAATCACCCTGTTGGGTTGTATTCCATAATGATTGCCTGAAGGCATCTGCGCCTTGTGATTGGTTTAAATAAAGATTGACACGGGCATTATCCAATCAGAGTGGGATTTTAGGGTGTATCCCTTTCTGATTGGCTCACACATTGGCGCCTCCTGATTTGGTGAATTTGATAGACAGCGTTTTCAACCAATCAGAAGGCGCCATTGCCTATTTTCTTCCGGAAAAGTCTCTGGGAGCCTCATTAGCATCGGGGGTGTCCGTGAGTGCGGATGTGTGTTCTTTTTTTTTTTTTTTAGAGTGCGGTTCCAGGGTGGGGCAGAAGAGGAGGAGGAGGCTGGAGACATCGAGGGGAGGTAAGTACAATGTAGATTATGTTTATTTTATTTTGTTTTTATGTTTATGTATGTGTACTAATGTTATGTTTTTTTTAACAGGAGCTGCAACGGAGAAGGAGGACGGGACATGCTGTAAAGATGAGTAGAATATGCAGAAGATTTAGAATGTTTAGAATGTTTATTTATTTACTGTAAATGTGTTGCACTATTTATTTATTTTCCCTAGGTGGCTGATCTGAAGGGACATCTGCAAGGTAAGTGGTCTTAATTATTTCATTTTATCTTTTAATTATTAGATTATTAGATTATTTTATATATAGATAGCATTTATTGTATGTTAGCTAGGGGTAAGTGTTTTATATAGCACAGCATGTATTGTATATTAGATTGTGGTATTTATTTACATAGATTGGTGGATGTATATTAGATACATATGATGTGTATTAGATAGATAGTATTTATTGTATATTACATAGATTGTGTGATGTATAATATATAGATAGGATGTATATTAGATTTTGGTATTTATTTAGATAGATTGGGGGATGTATATTAGATAGATAGAATGTATTGTATATTAGATAGGGGTGTATTTTATTGTATTTCGTTTTATTTGTATTGTATGCATTTGTAATGTATGCATTTCCATTTCTGGTGTGTAATTTTTTTTCTAATTTTCTGTAGTGGGCGGGGGGGGGGGTGTTGTAATGTGTTATTTTATTTTTCTGTAATGTTTCTTTTTTTCTTTTTTGTGACTTAGGTTTTTTTATTTTCTGTAATGTAGATTTCTTATTTTTTGTGATTTAGGTTTTTTATTTTATGTAATGTAGATTTTTTTTTTAACTTTAGGCTTTTTTATTTTCTGTAATTAGAGTGGTGGGGGTTATTAGGGGGTAGGTAGGTAGTGTAGGTGTTGATAGGTTAGTGTAGAGGGTATTTAGTTGATATTTAATATTTTATTGGGGGGGTATAGTGCAGTTTAGTGTTTATACTTAGTGTCATGATGGTCCTTGAGGACCGTCATGGCACTTATGTGGTAATGTTGGGTTGTAACAGGCCCATAATGGTCTTAATATACCCTTATGGGACTAATGGGGTTAAATAGAGGCTTATGAGGATATGTAAGGACCCCCATGAGTGACAGGGTTAATTAGCGGTTTATGGGGGTCTGTAGTGACCCCCCTGAGTGAGGGGGTTAATGAAGTGCTTATGGGGGCCTGTATTGACCCCCATGAGTGACAGGGTTAATGAAGGGCTTATGTGGGTCTATATTTACCCCCATGAATGACAGGGTTAATTAGGGGTTTATGGGCGGCTGTATTGACCCCCATGAGTAATAGGGTTAATAAAGGGCTTATGGGGGTCTATATTGACCCCCATGAGTGACAGGGTTAATGAAGTGCTTATGTGGGCCTGTATTGACCCCCATGAGTGACAGGGTTAATGAAGGGCTTATGGGGGTCTGTATTGACCCCCATGAGTGACAGGGTTAATGAAGGGCTTATGGGGGTCTGTATTAACCCCCCATGAGTGACAGGGTTAATGAAGGACTTATGGGGGTCTATATTGACCCCCATGAGTGACAGGGTTAATTAATGGTTGATGGGGCTCTGTATAGAGCCCCATGCGTGATAGTGTATATATATTTTTTTTTAGATAACGGGTCCTTTAAGGACCTTTATGGTCCTTTAAGGACCCGTAATGTTGGAAATTAGAATTTTCATTGCAGCGGGGGTCCCCGATCGGGTGCGATCGGGACCCCCACTGCGATGGTTAATGTGGAGTTAATGCAGGTCTCCGAGCTTATCTCGGATCCTGTGGGGTTAATGCAGGTTTCCAAGCTTATCTTGGATCCCTTCTTGGGTAAGTTGTATGTGGCTGGGCTTTGAGCCTCGTTTTGGGTTTTTTCCGCCGCCATTTTTTCTCTTGCTTCTGGGATTTTCGTGTGTCTGAACTCGGGAATTTGGACTTAAATGGAGGTGTAACTTCACTTTCAGAGGTCCTGGATGCCCCCCCCCCCCTTGCTATGGGTAAGCTTTTAATGTATATTTTGTGAGTATTTGGTGTGTTTTATCTGATTTTAGGTGCGCGTGGTTAGGCCGTTATGGTCGTATTTTTCGTGCGTGTGGGTTTTTGTGCCGTTAAGGTTGGTTCTGAGGACGTTTTTTTTCTAAGTGGTGCGTGTGTGTGTGGCTGGGCAGTCCTGGGCCTTGAGCCTCGTTTTCGTTTTTTTCGGCGGCCATTTTTTCTCTCGCTTAGTGGATTTTCGTGTGTCTGAACTCGGGAATTTGGACTTAAATGGAGGTGTAACTTCACTTTCAGAGGTCCTGGATGCCCCCCTTGCTATGGGTAAGCTTTTTATGTATATTTTGTGAGTATTTGGTGTGTTTTATCTGATTTTAGGTGCGCGTGGTTAGGCCGTTATGGTCGTATTTTTCGTGCGTGTGGGTTTTTGTACCGTTAAGGTTGGTTCTGAGGACGTTTTTTTTCTAAGTGGTGCGTGTGTGTGTGGATGGGCAGTCCTGGGCTTTGAGCCTCGTTTTCGTTTTTTTCGGCGGCCATTTTTTCTCTCGCTTAGTGGATTTTCGTGTGTCTGAACTCGGGAATTTGGACTTAAATGGAGGTGTAACTTCACTTTCAGAGGTCCTGGAGCAAAGGGGAAGACAGGAGGGAGACTGGAAGGAGTGGTGGCAGGAAGAAAGGGGCAAACTACACAGGTGGGCAGCGGGGGAGTAGCAAAAAAGGGGGCAGCACAAATGAGGCTGTGGGAAGCAATAGGGGAGGGAGCTAGGGGAGATGGAGAACAGCAGAGAGCCGGAAAAAAAGAGCCCAAGAAGGCAGGCGGCGAGAGAGGCACCAGAAGGAACAGCAAGAAGGGTAGAGTCTGCAGGAAGAAGGGGATGGGGCACTGTTAGCGAAGGAAAAGGTGCAGGAGGAATGGGAAAGAGGTAGCAGAGATGAGTTTAACAGCAACTTGGAGCTAGAACCTGGGTTAATGGAGGGTACAGAGGAGCTGAGGAGCAGTAGGGGTGGTAGCATCTACCCCCTTTCTGTTTTCTATGACCCAGGTGAAAGTCCATCAGGCCGGAGCACGACACGACCGGGAGCAGATCGGGCGGAGAGAGCAGTGGATTCACCAAGCAGGAGTAGCATATGACCGCAGCGGGAAAGAAGGGTGACTCTGGGTGCCTCGCAGCAGCGGTCAGTGACACCAGTCGACAGGGGACACAGCGGACAGGAGAGAGAGGTCAGAACAGGTGGCGTTGATAAGGGAACGCGGTTAATCTATGTTTATGTTTTCAGAGGCAGGAGATCGCCGGGTGGATGGCATGGCAGGAGTGGTCGGTCAACATCAGCAGAGTGCAGGAACAGATTTACGCCCTCCCCGGCTAGGAGGTCTCGGTCAGGAAGGAGGTCACAACAGACACAAGGACTTTGGATTGCCTTACGATAGATATAGGAGGGTACAGGATGGAGATCATAGAGCTCGAGGTAAAAGTCCCTCGAACAGGAGCAGTCAACTGCCACCTCTTCAGCAGGAGAGGAGTATCAGTGGACAACTGCCACCCCCGCAGCATGGGAGGGGTATCAACGCAAAAATGACATCAGATGGTACAGCCCCCTTTGAGAGCGCGTAAGGGAGGCATAGAGGTGAGTTATCAAAGCAGACACATCCCAATCATAAGACACATGATTTACAAGTTTTCTTGTTAGGATTGAAGAGTTTGCTTTCTAAGTTTGAGGGTGGTAGAAATCTGGGCCCGGGAGCAGCGTGGGTGCCAAACGGGACAAGGGTTGGGAGTCAGGCCATGCACAGTAGTGTGGAGGTTCTCCCATTAGCGTGTGAGGCAGTAGTTGTCCCCGGGAAAGCGAGGAGGCAGTTGAGGCTAGTCATTTGGCAAAGGAGGTGGAGATCTTAATTAAGTTGGTGGAAACGGCATTGAAAAAAATCTGCATTATGCTCAATAGGTCCTATAGGGGAACATGTTTCAAAGGAGAATAGAGAGAAAATTTGGAGGAGGGAGTTTGTAGAAATATTCTCACTGTTGCCTTTGGATAATTTTATTGAAGTCAAGCACGATGAGAAGAAGGATGATGCAAAAAAGGAGGAGGAAGAGCGTAGGAGAAGGTATAGAAAAATCCCCAAGAATTTTACGAACTGGCTCCAGGCTTTTGTAATTTTCGCCAGTATAGTGGCCGGTAGTGGTATCTGGGCCTAAGCCCTGGTTAGTAGTGTGGGTAAGAAGGGTTGTTGTTTCGCTTTCAATGAGAGCCTGTAATTGGGGGGCCTCTTGTAAGTTCAAACACGAGTGTTCTGAGTGTGGGTTAGCCCACCCTCTTTTCTGTTGCTTTAGGAAGTCAAAAGGGCAGAAGCCAGGAGAGCAATCTCAAAAAGAGGAGGAGCACGGTGTTATTTGAAAAAGTTTGGCTAAAGCTTTACTCTAAGGTCCCAGGTAACAAGGCAGATGCAAGCTTATTGAGTAAGGGGTTTGAGTTTGGTTTTCCGATTCCATCAGTGGTTGTAGGCAGGTTGGAGAGGCCTCCAAATCTAAAGTCGGCTAGGGACAATCCAGCAGCAGTTAAGGATAAACTAGTTGAAGAAGTAGAAAAAGGAGGGATGGCAGGTCTGTTAGAGGTGGTGCCTATCACAGGTTTAAGGGTGTCCCCGCTGGGTCCAAAGAAGGAGCAGTGATTGTCATGATTTCATTGTTTAAGGACTCATATTGTCAGTGGTTTGTGAGTATGTCCAAGGGAGCATGACATTGTTACATTGGGATTATGTGTTATTGTGTGGTTATATGTTGCCTGTACATGGTTATTATGTATCCTAGGTATAATATATTAATGGGGAAATATGTTATGGGTTATAATATGTTAGTATTATATTGTATATTGCATTATGGAGTGATAGCTATGTTTTGATTAGTCAACCCTCCCCCATTGTATAAACTCTCAGTCAGGAGTTGCCCATATGGCCCTGAAGGTAAACACTTGAAATGATAGTAGTAAGGAACAAAGGGATCTCCACAGACATAGAGGCACCCTAACCCCAGGGGGTCTACAGGGATTCTCACTCAGAGAATCAGGGCAAAGTTCAGAGGGCAGGGAGATGTTTCTCCCTTGAAAGTCAGAGACCAAATGAATTAGGTAGCCACACCTAGTGGGCAGACCTGGGAGGAGTCTCATGGTTCCCACGTAGGGACCCTGCCTGATTGGCCAGAGGCAGTTAGGGGCTGGCTAAAGGTAGCCCCTCCTGGTAATTTTGTATGCATGTTTAAAAGATGGTGTTTTCCAAAATAAAGGTTGTTGAGAGATAGTTTTCACATAAACAAGGTGTGAGACTATTTCTGTGTGTTGTATCCTGACTTGGGGAGTGGTCTTGCTATGGGCCACTAAGCAACCTGGATCCAGTATCCTCTGCCTGTAGCGGTTGGGCCTTGCCCTCTTCAGAAGCCATCTTTTGTGCCACAGAGAACAGGAACGACATGATTCTGCTGGGGTAGGTTTGAACTAGGTTCATATCAAGCCCCCAAGAAGAAGCAGATCGTGACATTTGGCTGGCAGCGGTGGGGATCTCTGTATAAAACACAGAAGGATGGCAGCTTATGAAGAGATGTCTGCAGCAGAGGAGGAGGAAGTGTCCAGACGGTATCAAAGATGGATGGAGATAATGCCTGCAGGTTTTACTAAGGATCAGCAGAGGGAACTCCGGATACAAATCACACAGGAGGTAAAGGGGAACAGGAGAAGGGTAAGCAATGGCCCTGTCTCAGCTCCTGTGGAGGGGAAATGCTTATCCCCAGTAGAGATAGATAATGTTCTGGTGACTGGAAAGGACTGTAGAGGAATGGGCCTTCTAAATAAATGGATGGCATTCCTGGGACTATGGCCAGGTCACAGGCTAATGGAATGGCTGGAAGAATTGGTATATGAGGAGGTCGCCCTGGAAGATCAATATGCTTATTGGGTTGGACCTGTTGGGATACATCATCATTTTTCATTGGGGCTGGAAAAGGCACTTTGGGACATAGTACATGGGGATCCGGACTGGGGCTTGGGGACAGAGAAAAGAAAGCTGTGTCTGTTTGCCAAGCGCTGTCACATGCTGGGACTGGAGACAGGCTCTCATACAGCTAACTTACTTTGGCCTTTGATCCAACAGGAGCTACAGCTGGAGGTGGATTATATAGACTTACTGGATGAAGCATCCCTGGATGGTTGTTGGCCAGCCAGCTGGGAGGGCTCATGCCAGTCAGGCATGGAACAGAACCACCTAACAGGTACTACAGAGACCCAGCTAAATATTGCTGAGGCTGGGTCAGAAAATAAATGTATGGACTGGGGGGAGAATTTCGATATCCATGATTCTCAAAATAACAAGGATGCCGGCATCCATGGGGTTGACTGGGAAGAGGAAGAACTGGTCCCTATCTTTAGGGGGCTAAGTCTCGCCCAGTTAGAGGAATGGGGACAGGGGCAAACCACAGCAGTGCCGGGCCCAGGGGAAGAACTGGGGAAAAGCTACTCTGCTCCCAGTGTAAGAGAAGAACCTAATGAGCACTGGGCCCTACCATTTGACTGTGGAAATTGTAGAGAGGTTCCTTGGATGACCATTGTCCAGGAGCCAGCCACAGACCCTGGAGCAGAAACAGAAAGTAGCCCTGTTCTTTAGCCTGAACAAGAGGCAGTAGCAGCTGCTTCTCAAGGGCTGCCTGTAACTACACACCAGGCAGTCTCAGATGGAGAGACTCAGGAGGTTCCACCTGAGGATCCAGAGACCAAAGAGCCAGAGGGTACCCCAGATTGTGATTTGTCTCCTGGTCTCCCTACAATGACTCACCTGCAGCTGCCCAAAGACACTGGATGTGTACCTGTAACCCTGGAAAGAAGGGGCCATTGGCCAGGCTTGGTGGGAGAGAGGTTGGCTACTGAGCCACAACAGCTTGTATCAGAACTGCCCATTAATCCAGCATGGATGCCACCAGTCAATGTCACTAGCCCATGTTGCAACTCCAGTATCCCAGTTTATTCAGGAGAAAGCTCAGGCCTGACAAAGGGAACCTTGTACTCTTCAATTTTACCCATGGGACTGAGTGCTAATCCAGAATCAACAGGACAAGAGGTCCCCCTAGCCTGGAAGGAGAGGGCTTTGCTGGGTAAGGATCCTCCCAAGTTTATGCTGGACTTACTGGCTGGGATGTACTGTTTCCCCTGGACTAACTTGAAGGGTCCTCTATGGCAGTTGTCTTATAAGTCTCCCCAAGGGCTTGTGAAGGTGTCTATGCCACTGGGAAGGAGTGAGTATTCACCCTGGACAGGGGGAGGCAGAGAGCCACTGAGGTTATCACATGGATGGACTTTCCAGACAGGAGGACAAGTAAAAGCAGTATAGCTAGAGAATTATCCGTTAGGATGATCCTCTATGCTATACTAGAAAGGAAGGGGAAGAAGTTGTCAGGATTTATTTGTTTAAGGACTCATATTGTCAGTGGTTTGTGAGTATGTCCAAGGGAGCATGACATTGTTACATTGGGATTATGTGTTATTGTGTGGTTATATGTTGCCTGTACATGGTTATTATGTATCCTAGGTATAATATATTAATGGGGAAATATGTTATGGGTTATAATATGTTAGTATTATATTGTATATTGTATTATGGAGTGATAGCTATGTTTTGATTAGTCAACCCTCCCCCATTGTATAAACTCTCAGTCAGGAGTTGCCCATATGGCCCTGAAGGTAAACACTTGAAATGATAGTAGTCAGGAACAAAGGGATCTCCACAGACATAGAGGCACCATAACCCCAGGGGGTCTACAGGGATTCTCACTCAGAGAATCGGGGCAAAGTCCAGAGGGCAGGGAGATGTTTCTCCCTTGAAAGTCAGAGACCAAATGAATTAGGTAGCCACACCTAGTGGGCAGACCTGGGAGGAGTCTCATGGTTCCCACGTAGGGACCCTGCCTGATTGGCCAGAGGCAGTTAGGGGCTGGCTAAAGGTAGCCCCTCCTGGTAATTTTGTATGCATGTTTAAAAGATGGTGTTTTCCAAAATAAAGGTTGTTGAGAGATAGTTTTCACATAAACAAGGTGTGAGACTATTTCTGTGTGTTGTATCCTGACTTGGGGAGTGGTCTTGCTATGGGCCACTAAGTAACCTGGATCCAGTATCCTCTGCCTGTGCGGTTGGGCCTTGCTCTCTTCAGAAGCCATCTTTTGTGCCACAGAGAACAGGAACTACATGATTCTGCTGGGGTAGGTTTGAACTAGGTTCATATCAAGCCCCCAAGAAGAAGAAGATCGTGACAGTGATCTTTTGGGCTTATTCACCATCTGTCTTACACTAACGGTTGCTCAGTAAATGATGGGATTGACAAGAAATTAGCATTGGTTACGTACGTTTCCTTTAAGCAGGCGGTTAAGTTGGTCAGTAAGGCTTGCAAGGGGGCGTGGTTGGCCAAAGTAGACATCAAGTCAGCTTTTAGGCTATTACCGGTTCATCCGGAATCCCATCATTTACTGGGTTGTTTTAGCTTAGATTGTTTTTTTGTTGATCATTGTCATGTCATATATTTCTTGTTCATATTTTGAAAAGTTTACTTCTTTTCTGCAGTGGGTTCTTAGTCGGTGGACCGGGTTAGCGTCCGTTGTTCATTACCTGGACAATTTTTTATTTGTGGGATTGGCAGATTCTTCAGATTGTGGAGTTTTACTGAGGTCATTTCAAGAACTGGCTTCAGAATTTGGGATTCCCCTGGTAGAGGATAAGACAGAGGGCCCATGTAACTCTCTTAGCTTCCTAGGTATTATGAGCGACACTGTTAAGATGGAATGCAGACTGCCAATAATTGACACGCTAAAAGTTATGCAATCACTACTGGGTAAACTGAATTTTGCCTGATGTATTATCCCTATGGGAAGAATATTTTCTAGCCGTTTATCGTTGGCCACAGCGGGTGTTAGGCTTTCACATCATCATATTAGGATAGTGGCGGAACATAGGGCTGACTTACGGGTTTGGGATTTTTTTCTGCTGCATTTTAACGGTTGTACATTTATATTGGAGAAGCCAGTGTTTAATGGAGCTTTATAATTGTATACAGACGCGACTGGCTCTTCAGGTTGGGGAGAGTATTTTAAAGGAAAATGGTGTGCCAAAAAGTGGCCGGAGGAATGGTTTAAGGGCAGTTTGATAAGGAATTTAAAGTTTCTTGAGCTATTCCCGATAGTAGTAGCATTGTTTTTATGGGGGGATAATCTTAGGAACAAACACTTTATATTCCATTGTGACAATTTGAGTGTGGTGCAAGCAATTAATTCAACAACTGCCTCTTTCCCCGCCAGTAGTCAGACTGCTGAGGCGACTGGTACTGAAATGTTTGCACCTAAATACCTTAATCAGGGCTTCTCACATAGCTGGGGTGAAGAATGTCATAGTGGACGCCTCTTCTTTCAAAGTTCACACTATCCGTCTCTTTTTACCCATCTCTCTATGAGTGGCTGTCATCTATCGCTGCCTGGACCAGCCTCTCAATTTCTGGATCATTTTGCCACCTCTCTTTAAAAACACATTTGTTCAAAAAAGCCTATCATCTTTAGCCTCTTCATTTACTATGCATCTATCACTCTCCTCTACCTCACCCACACCCTTTAGAATGTAAGTTTGCGAGTTTCAATCTTGTGAGGTGCTTTAGGGTAAGCACTGTGTATATCTGATTTAAAGCTTAATAACAGGGACTTCCATTATTTTTCATTGTGGGGTTATTGTTTATACTTGTACCTAACCCCTGTATTGCGCTGCGGAATATGTTGGCGAGTTATAAATAAAGGATAATAATAATAATAATATATTAATAATGAGTTTTGCAGTATATTATAATATACCTATCTTTCACACCTCTTTATTAAGTCTGAAGCAATACCGACATGAGATGGAACCCTCAGTTTGAATATAAACAGCGATGCAGAGAGAGTGGAGACAGCATCTGACATCATCAGGTAAAATAGCGTGCTGTCATCAGGGCGCCAAGAACTGTGCTCTGATGACGCTCCAGTCTGCACCCCAGCCTGCTTGGCAAGGTAAGGGGCTGACAGTGCACAATGCTCTATATGTACAGTACACACTGCTATACACATACAATACACACTACTGTATACATACAGTATGCACTGCTCTACATATACAGTCCAGTACACTCTACAAGTTACACATCCATGTTGGGTGAACAGAGTCCAGAGTGCCTAGGGACACCCAAAATACCCAGGGACACCCAAAATCACCCCGGACTGTATGTGTAACTTGTAGTGTGTACTGTATATGTAGAGCAGTGTGTACTGTTTGTATAGAGTAGTGTGTATTGTATATATAGTGCATTGTGTACTGTCAGGCCCTTACCTTGCCAAGCAGGCTGGCATGCAGGCTGGAGCGTAGAGCATCAATAGAGCGCTGTTCTCTGCGCCCTGATGACTGTAGTACTGTAGTCCATTGTGTTATCCTTCCTTTTGGACAAACACCTCACTAAAAGAAACAAGTCTAATCCCAAAAAAAAGAAAAAATCACAAGAAATTTTGATAATGTATTAGAAAATCCAAAACCGTATTTTTAGTGTTGAAGAATGCGATCATCTTTATTTCAAATGCCTTTCTCTCTTGGATGTTTTTAAAATTGTCTCTGAGTATTTAAATTTTTAGGTGCTGGATGGAGTGATCATTCTGGCTGAAATTGTGCCCCACTGCGGTACAATACCTTCATTATGCTTTTTTATCAAATGTCTATGAAAATTCATCCTTAAGTGCAGTTCTTGGCTGGTTTCTCCAATGTAACAGCATATTTCACATAGAGTACATTGTAATATATAAATCACATTGGAGGATGTGCATGTATACAATCCTTTGATGTTATTGAGTCTTGTTGTTATGCTTGGCTGTGTCATTGTTACAAATGTGTAAACATAACTTACAGGTACTTTTGCTACAATGTTTAGTTCCATTTTCTCTTTTTATTTGTTCATTGGCCAATGTTCTGCTGACAAGTTTTTGATTTAAGGTTTTGTGGTTGTTTAAATGCAAGTATCATGATCCCCCTGACCACCAGCCCTTTGGACTCATGTGATCCGCCCAGGATGATTAGTATTTTGAGGCCGGCCAGTACGCTGGCTGCTTAATGACTTATATCAGGACTGTCTCCTGGGAACATGTGGTTGTGGGACTGGGCTCAGAAGTTTTAAAGTATGTTTTATAGTTGTCTAATATGTTATGTTGATTACCCTATGCATGTTATGTTGCTTCTCTGTGTGTTTGGCTTATGATGTTAGAATATGTATGTTGCATGTTTGGTTCATGAACACTTAACTAATTTATAACGTAGTTACACAATCTGAAACTGACAGTTTAGATACAGTTAGGTGATGTCAGTTATGTAATCCTGCTCGGTGGTTAAGGCTTCTCTGAAGGAAGTGTGTGTATGCTCCTAATAAAAGGGAGGTAACATCTCTAGAAGATATATGTATGTGTATTAAGATCATCAGAGAAGATAAGAGCTATCACTGTCTGACTGGATTAATATCTATGGAAGAAGATATCTGGAAGATATATTTATGCGTCAGTGCCAGAGATTATAGCTGCCCTGGTCCTGTACAATTAATGGAGTGGATAGTTACATAGTTACATAGGGCCTCATTCTATTACTGGCCGTAGGAGATGCGGGGCCGCAAGGACCGGCCGCAAGCTATTCTGCTATTCTATTCCCCTCCGGCCGGGGATTCCGGCAGGCTTGCGGCCAGCGCCTTGCTATTCCTTGCGGCCGCTCGTGCCGGAGGAAAGCCTTTGATCTAAAACGGCCGCAAGAGTTTCGGCCGCAAGAAAGCCCCGGTTGCTATTCTATTGCTCCGGGAACCCTCTCTGCAAGGCTAAAAGCGAGCTGCAGCTTACTTGCAGGAAAAAGGTCCCGCTAGCACCAATTAAGCACATTATAAAGCCAAAATAAATCCATCCTGCACTCTGAGGAGACTATAAAGTGATTGTAGGTGTTAGCAAAAATAGCACAACATTCCCCTATACTCAAATCCGTAAAAAGATTTCTGAGCTTACGGCCGGTTGCAAGATATACGGCCGGCCGTAAGAGGAGATCCTTGCGGATCGCAGCCTTGTGGCCGTTTTAAGGCCGATAATAGAATGAGGGCCATAGTATTTAAGGTTGAAAAAAGACCTTCAGTCCATCAAGTTCAACCTTTCAAGATCTCCTCCGATCTGCAATATGCGGATTAACTATTAATTAATTAGTTGTATTAATAAATAAAAAAATCTAATCCCTCCTGATCCCAGACACCGGCGACCGGACTTCTCCCTGTATCAATACTGCCTCTCTAATTATCCATGATAACCCTGAATTCCCTTTTTAATTAGAAATAAATCCAGTCCCCTTTTAAAGTTATCTATCGAATCTGCTGTCACCACCTCCTCTGGTAGAGAATTCCACAGATTAACCACCCTTACTGAGTAGAACCCTTTTCTTTCTTTAAGGTGAAATCTTTTTACTTCTAATCTCAAGGGATGTCCTCTTGTCAGTTGAAAACCTCTTGGCACAAATAGCTCCCTTGACAAATCTTTATACTGACCATGGATGTATTTATATAAGTTAATCATATCTCCTCTTAGACGCCTTTTTTCTAGAGAAAATAAGTTTAATTTGGTTAGTCTTTCTCCATAACTTAGCCCCTCCATTCCCCTTATTAGTTTTGTTGCCCTCCTCTGTACCTTTTCCAGCTCTAAAATGTTCTTTTTATGAAGTGGTGCCCAAAATTGTACTCCATATTCCAAATGAGGGCGCACTAGAGATTTGTATAGTGGCAGAATTATATTTGCTTCTCTGACTTCTATACCCTTCTTAATACATGCTAATATTTTATTTGCCTTTGCAGCTGCTGCTTGGCTTTGATCACTGTTACCTAGGTGGTTGTCCACAAGCACTCCCAAATCCCTTTCAATATCTGATACACCTAGATTTGCTCCATTAAGATTATAAATTGCATGGCTATTTTTCCTTCCCAGATGCATAACTTTACATTTATTTGTAATAAATCTCATCTGCCATTTAGATGCCCATTCCTCAATTTTATGTAAATCCCTTTGGAGGGAAAGCACATCACTATCTGATTTAATTACCTTGCACAACTTCGCGTCATCAGCGAAAATGGAGACACCACACTCCAATCCTACCTCTAAGTCATTCATAAATATGTTAAAAAGGAAAGGACCTAATACTGAACCCTGAGGAACCCCACTTACCACATTAGTCCAATCGGAGTATGTTCCATTTACAACAACCCTTTGATTCCTGTCTTTTAGCCAGCTCTCCATCCATGAGCAGATATTTACTGCAACTCCTGTATCTCTTAGTTTGCACAAAAGTCTCCCATGTGGCACTGTATCAAAAGCCTTTGCAAAATCCAAAAAGACTACATCCACTGAGTTGCCTTGATCCAGGTTCCTACTAACCTCCTCATAGAAACTAATTAGATTTGTTTGACATGACCTATCCCTCATAAATCCATGCTTACTCCTACTTATAATCCTGTTCAAATAGATATATTCTTGTATTTTATCCCTTATTAACCCTTCTAAAAGCTTCCCCACTACAGAAGTGAGGCTCACTGGTCTATAATTCCCCGGATTTCCTCTTGCTCCCTTTTTAAATATAGGTATCACATCAGCTTTTCTCCAGTCGTCTGGTAGAGACCCTGTGTTGAGTGAATCTTGAAAAATTAAATATAATGGTTTGGCTATTACAGAACCCAGTTCCCTCAGTACCTTTGTATGTATTCCATCAGGACCCGGGGCTTTATTAACATTTATTTTTTCCAACCTCTTTTGGATTACTTCCTGTGTTAACCAATTATTTGGCAAAGGTAGTGTAGCCCCATTATGTTGCCGTGTCCCAGCCACTGGTACCTCCCTTGTGTATACCGAAGAAAAGAACCTATTTAGCTCATCTGCCTTTTCTTGGTCACTAAATATCAGATGGCCTGTGTCACATTGTAATGTTCCTATATCTTCCTTCCTCGCCTTCTTCCCATTAATATATTTAAAAAATATTTTAAGGTTAGTCTTATTCTCTTTTGCAATACATTTTTCATTTTTTATTTTAGCCAGTCTAATCGCCCTTTTGCAAGCCTTGTTGATTTCCTTGTATTCCTGTAAGGCACTCTCTGTCCCCTCTTGTTTGTATAATTTAAAGGCCTGTTTTTTACTCCATATCTTAATCTTTAAATCATTGTTAAGCCACATTGGATGGGATTTACTCCTTTTACTTTTATTCCCACACGGTATATGCCGATGTGTATGTATATTTAGTATGGATTTAAATGTTGTCCGTTTATGGTCAGTGTTTTTACCCAACAGTTCTCTGTCCCAGTCTATACTATGTATTGCTGCCCTCAGACCGTTAAAATCTGCCCTTTTAAAATTAAGAGTTTTCGTTGGCCCCTTAAAATTTTGTTTTTTTAATTCAATCTCAAATGAGACTGGGTTGTGATCACTGTTTCCCAAAGGTTGCCCTATTCCAACATTTGATACTATATAAATATTATTTGTGATGAGTAAATCTAAGATAGCTTCATTTCTAGTAGGTTCTTGTACAACCTGGCCAGATAATGATCCCCAAGTGTACTCAAGAACCTGCTCCCCTTAGATGAACTGCTGGTCTCATTTATCCAGTTTATTTCAGGGTAATTAAAATCTCCCATTATTAGAACTTGACCATGCTTATCTGCATTTTCAATCTGTAACAATAATTGTATTTCCTCACTTTCAGCTATATTTGGGGGTTTATAGCATACTACTACTAATATTCTTTTGGAATTTGCTGCTCCGCTATTTAACTCTACCCACAAACATTCAGCTTTATCACTAGGTCCACCATAAATATCTTCTCTGACTATAGGCTTAAATTCAGGCTTAACATACAGACAAATCCCTCCTCCTCATTTACCATTGCCTCTATCTTTTCTAAATAGGTTATAACCATCCAGATTAACAGTCCAGTCATGAGATTCATACCACCACGTTTCAGTAATGACTATTTAATCCCATTTTTCATTAATTGCTAATAATTCTAACTCTCCCATTTTTCCTGGCAAGCTTCTGGCATTAGCAAGCATACACCTTATGTTATGAGTCTGTAGTTCTGAAGTGCCTGCCACTGTACTTGAATTACTTAGTACTACCACACTATTTACTATACTACCCCTCCCCCCATCTCCTCCCCCATGAGTTGTTAATTCATCCATTATACCCTCTACACTTTCTACCCCATTACTTATATCTAGTCCCTCCCCCCCACCTACTAGTTTAAAAACTCCTCCAGACTTTCTAACATCCTATCCCATAGCACAAAAGCTCCCTCATCATTAAGGTGCAATCCATCCCTGCTGTAGAGATTGTACCGAAGTGAGAAGTTAGCCCAGTGCTCTAAAAACCCAAACCCCTCCTTAGTGCACCACATCTTTAGCCACGCATTAACCTCCCTAAGTTCCTTCTGCCTCCCTGGGCTAGCACGTGTCACTCATAGTATCTCAGAAAATACTACCTTGGAGGTCCTTGCCTTCAGCTTATTACCTAGTTCTCTAAAATCATTCTTTAGGACACTACATCTTCCACTAACTTTGTCATTGGTACCAATATGTACCAAGACCGCTAGTTCATTTCCAGCCCCTCTCAATAGTTTAGCTACCCGATCCACAACATGACGAACCCGAGCACCCGGGAGACAGCAAACTGTTCGCTTGCTGGGATCTGGGTGATAAATCACCCTGTCTACCTTCCTAATAATAGAGTCCCCTACAACCAAAACCTGTCTGTTGCTCTGCCTATACTGCCCTCCCTCTCCTCCAGTAGAGCTGTTCTCCCGGATGTTAGAGGAACCAGCTCTCTCTGGCATTGCCATTCCTGAATGGACATCCCCAACAGTTTCACTCAATCTGGCAAATCTGTTGGTGTTTGCCAACTCAGAACTGGCCTGCCTCCTCCTGTTCCCCCTGCTTCCCCTTGTAACTGTAACCCAGCTACCTCCCTGGACATCCTCACTAGCCCCAGCTCCATCCACCATGCTAGGCCCAGCTAAACTGTGCTCAGTGAGCACCAACCCCCTTTCCAGTGGAGCAATATCACTAAGTGCTGCAATTCTCTGCTCTAGATCTCCAACTTGAGATTCCAGAGAGGCAACATGCTCATACCTCACAGAGGTATGGACCCTGGATCATCTATTCCAGTATTGCATACATATGACAGGATGTACACTGAGTGAGGTTGCCACTATTATTATTATTATTAATATTGTCTACAAAATTTCAGTGGGAAAAATAAAGAATATAAAATAATATATTTGTATAAAGTTTTCCTCCTTTGCACTATAAATCTGCCCTCCCTTTTCTTTGAAGTCCCTACCCCTATTTAAACTCCTACACTTTCACTAGAACTGCACCTGATACCGAAAATGTTCACAAGCTCACAAGTTAGCCTCTTCTCCCATTTATACTAACTTCTGCCTTCTCACCTGGGCACAATTAGTGCACTCTGCAATTTATCAGCCTTTACTTGTAAGGTAAATCCACTTGTAAACAGGCCCCAAAACAGCTCACAAACCTTTTATACTAGTTTAGCAATCAAGCCACACCCCTCTCACCTGGGCACAATTAGTGCACTCTGCAATGTATCAGTCTTTACCTGTAAAGGAAAATCCACTTGTAAACAGGCCCCAAAACAGCTCACAAACCTTTTATACTAGTTAAACAGTCAAGCCACAACCCTCTCACCTGGGCACATTTAGTGCACTCTGCAATTTATCAGTCTTTACCTGTAAAGGAAAATCCACTTGTAAACAGGCCCCAAAACAGCTCACAAACCTTTTATACTAGTTTAGCAGTCAAGCCACACCCCTCTCACCTGGGCACAATTAGTGCACTCTGCAATTTATCAGTCTTTACCTGTAAAGGAAAATCCACTTGTAAACAGGCCCCAAAACAGCTCACAAACCTTTTATACTAGTTAAACAGTCAAGCCACACCCCTCTCACCTGGGCACAATTAGTGCACTCTGCAATTTATCACTCTTTACGTGTAAAGGAAAATCCACTTGTCTGTAAAGGAAATCCACTTGTTATGACACCTTGTAGCGTTCTCACAGACTGTTAAAGAATTCTGTCAGTTCAAGTTTAAATATGCACCCATTGAACCTGTTATGAAGTTTCCACAACAATAAAAGCAGTTCCTGATTTTTATAATGTTGAGCCTACATTAATTTTTTTTTTAAATGCTGCATCTGAGTAATTTTGCATGTGAGCATTTTAGAGACAACTGTCTTGGTGAAGGGATAAAAAAAAAAAACTTAAAGATCTGCTGGGTGGGTTTGGCCATAACAGCCTTATCTAGCCCCACTGAAGAAAGCAGATTGTAACAACAAGGATGGGAGGTTTGAGTAATATATATATATTAATTGTGCATCTTCGTTTAGTAATGGTTGCAAATCTTTGACTTTTTCCGTATTTTCTCTAAAACTTGATGGTATGTGGTCACTAGAGGTATAAGTGAAGTAGTTTCTTATGTTTTGTATTTTAATAGGTAATCACGGGGTATTTTGATGGCAATGGTTATTTTTGTCACGGTCTCCAGGGTTTGAGCAAATCCAATGGTATCAAATAGCTTGACTATGGATGATGGCTTGTTTAGTGTGGGAGGGATGTAAACGGGAGCTGTGTAGGTAATTACATCTGTCTGTGGGTTTCCTATTTATAGATGAATGGAGAGTGCCATTGGTGATGTATATAGTAGTGTCTAGAAAGTTAACCTGTTCTGTGGAGAAAGCCATTTTAAGTTTTATAGATGAATGGGAAGTGTTGAATGGACTGTGAAAGTCTCTGAGTTTGCTTTCTTCTTCTGTCCATATGATGAACAGATCGTCTATGTAACGGTAGTATTTGTATGGTTTGTAAATGGATATAGATAAGAATGTTTCTTCTAGATTGGTCAGAAATAGATTGGCGTTTGTGGAGCCATTTTGTACCCATGGTAGTCCCCATCATTTGTAGGTAGCTTTGTTAAAAATGAAATAGTTGTGCTTAAGGATATATTCTATTAGTTTAGCAATAACATCAGGGTTATATTTATAATTTTGATTGTGTGTTGAAAGAAACTTAAAGCATGCCTCAGTGCCATCTTTGTGTGGGATGTTGCTATAAAGAGAGTCTACATCTATCATCCATGTGCAGCTTTATGTATGGGCAGGAGATGTATTGAAATAAAAATGTATGATTAAAAATTATTGTTCCGTTTTTTTAGGGATGCAGTAATACATTGGATGAACTGAAATGTAGCTATCATTTATATAACAAGATAGGTAGTATACAGCAAACAGTGTTTTCCCTATGCAACTGTCCTTTAGATTGGCAGACCTGCCCGAGCTTAATGCTTGTTAGTCTTGTGTGCAAGTACTAGCAAGGTGATTAAACATATCAGTTTATCTGGTATATGAAACATTTCAAAGAATACATTTTTGTATTGAACTACTCTGCTATTTCACAATAGGAATATGCAGCCTTACAAGTAGAATAAGTAGAAAGATGGTTATATGTTGTGTGTCTGCGTGCAGTAGTATTATGAAAGATACTTATTTTAAATGAAGGTGATCTGATCACTATAGTGGTGATCTGGCCATCTACATATGATTTTATATTTTTATTGGCCGCTACAGGGTGGATAGGGAAGTTGGAATTTATTTTGCATCAGGGGCTTTCATTCACTAGCTCCACTACTGCCTACTCTGTTATTTATATTTAACCTACTGTTAATTATTTTTGTACTTTGTTTTTTTTTGTAAATTACTTGAACATAATTAGTTATGACTAGTAAAAGCTGGGAAGCCGGCTTCCCATATGATTCTTCCCTATCCCTATTCATTATGTTTCTAAATGTGACAGAAAATATAGTATTAGTTCAGTACTTAATATACATCCATCGCCACCTGCTATGGTCCTGAAAATTTGAACAGAACCCTCAAATGTCACAATTCATCTCTGATAATGCATACAGTACAACCCCTTTGCTAATGTTTTTAATACTCGCAGCTGAAATTATAAAATGGACAGATACATGGAGGTAAAAATTGCTGCTCCTTATCATTAGTCAGAACATTCCTAAACAGTAGCTGTACCAGTTCAGCATAGACACATAATGCACCAATGTACAATGTTTATCTATTCATCTATGTGAGGCAAATAGTATTCAACAGGAGCCTCTTATGTTCTTACCTGTGTTCACACAGTTAAATTGAAAAGCTGACCTGTCTGGGGTGCCTTCAGGACCAGATTGGAAACCACTGTCTAAAGGTGTGTTAGCAGTTTAGGAATAATACATATACTTATTTTGAAACATAAAAATAACAATAAGTTAACTTTTTCTATTTCTATCTATTTTCTGCTTATGATCACACTGGTACAAAAACCTGTCATTTAAAATATATATATTTATTAAATACCCTAATTGCTAAATATTATAAAATACACTGGTTAAACAAATAGCTTTTTGCATGCTTGCAGTGTTGAATTACATTATGCAGAAATCCATCTTCTTGCATTGTGTACAAGGTACCCTGGTGATCACTCTGATCCTATTACAGTGTATTGTTAGTAGACCTGTGACATTGCAATGAGGGATATTGGAGTTACCGAAATATGATTGAAAATATATAATTTTAAATTAAATTATCAATCCTGATACCTTATTCCTAATGGAGTGATCATGTAATTATCCTGTCATGTTTAATTAAAACGTGATATACAATATATATATATATATATATATATATATATATATATATATATAAGTTAATTGTGTATCTAACTGCGCTTCTGGATTAAAAAGCAGTAAATTTTTTGTAACACACTTTTATACAATTAAATAAAAATATTTATAAAAAGCAATTGTGTTGTGTACCAAATTCAGTATTCTTAAGACAAGCAGCCTGATCCAATTTTTCAGATCCCTTTGAAATCTTTTTCTATGTCTTAATATTGTGTCTTTAGATGCTTGGCGCTTATCTTCAGTTTCTTCTTCCTTAGTGCTGAAAAATAGACAAGGAGAAAAGAGGCTCCTCTAAGGTAGTAGGTTTTGCAAATGAGGAAAGTTCTTTAAAAAGTAGGTAATCTCCTTACATTTATGTCAGATTATTCAGGCCCTCAGATCCTGTCACTGCTCTCCTTGTGCAGGGTTATGTGTGCAGTCAGCTTTATGCATGCAGTCATCAGGGAGAGAGAGGTACGGTCAATAAAGTTTTAATACAAAGTAAAAAATAATATAAAAAGCTTACATTAGGTTTAGTAATGTCCACAAATGGAAGATAACTTCCTTCAGTCCTCTGTGTCTGTATCTCCACAGGTCAGCAGCAGCAGCCCTCCACGTGCTGTGTTTCTGTTTCCTGCTTTGGTAGTCACAGGTGGAACTGTTTAATCACTCAACCGGTTTCACACTTGTGCTTCATCTGGAGTGGGTGGTTGTATTGTTCTGTTCTTCTTTTTAAGTCATTCTCTTAATTGATTTGATAATTTGGAGAGGGGGAAACACAGTAAAAACATTATCTCAAAAAGAAGGAGAGTTAATATAATATTTAAACACCATGGCCCCCAAAGGTTTAAATGTAGATTTTGACTTAAATTGTTTCATCTAATAAAATCAGCTACCAAGTCACTATCAAACTGCAATACCATGAAGTAACATTAGTTAGCAGTACAAATGGGAAAAAGATACCATTTATCCGTTCCAATCAGCAAGAATATATTAACACACAAATAATTATGTTGTTAAATAAACTACATCATGAGTGTTAGAAAACTATTTTAACACATATAATGTTTTAACTGTACCTTGTAATTTTATAAAAGTGGTATATTTGTTTTAGGTATACTATGGTGTAAAAATGTTTTTTTTATTATTAATGAACCAATTAAGAAGTTAATTGTAAATGCTGAGCATTATCAAGTCAATTAAGAGAATGACTTAAATAGAAGAACAGAACAATGCAACCACCCACTCCAGATGAAGCCAAGTGTGAAACCGGTTGAGTGATTAAACAGTTCCACCTGTGGCTACCAAAGCAGGAAACAGAACCACAGCACGTGGAGGGCTGCTGCTGCTGACCTGCGGAGATACAGACACAGAGGACTGAAGGAAGTTATCTTCCATTTGTGGACATTACTAAACCTAATGTAGGCTTTTTATATTATTTTTTACTTTGTATTAAAACTTTATTGACCATACCTCTCTCTCCCTGATGACTGCATGCATAAAGCTGACTGCACACATAACCCTGCACAAGGAGAGCAGTGACAGGATCTGAGGGCCTGAATAATCTGACATAAATATAAGGAGATTACCTACTTTTTAAAGAACTTTCCTCATTTGCAAAACCTACTACCTTAGAGGAGCCTCTTTTCTCCTTGTCTATTTTTCAGCACTAAGGAAGAAGAAACTGAAGATAAGCGCCAAGCATCTAAAGACACAATATAAATATATATATATATATATATATATATATATATATATATATATATATATATATACAGGGAGTGCAGAATTATTAGGCAAGTTGTATTTTTGAGGATTAATTTTATTATTGAACAACAACCATGTTCTCAATGAACCCAAAAAACTCATTAATATCAAAGCTGAATATTTTTGGAAGTAGTTTTTAGTTTGTTTTTAGTTTTAGCTATTTTAGGGGGATATCTGTGTGTGCAGGTGACTATTACTGTGCATAATTATTAGGCAACTTAACAAAAAACAAATATATACCCATTTCAATTATTTATTTTTACCAGTGAAACCAATATAACATCTCAATATTCACAAATATACATTTCTGACATTCAAAAACAAAACAAAAACAAATCAGTGACCAATATAGCCACCTTTCTTTGCAAGGACACTCAAAAGCCTGCCATCCATGGATTCTGTCAGTGTTTTGATCTGTTCACCATCAACATTGCGTGCAGCAGCAACCACAGCCTCCCAGACACTGTTCAGAGAGGTGTACTGTTTTCCCTCCTTGTAAATCTCACATTTGATGATGGACCACAGGTTCTCAATGGGGTTCAGATCAGGTGAACAAGGAGGCCATGTCATTAGATTTTCTTCTTTTATACCCTTTCTTGCCAGCCACGCTGTGGAGTACTTGGACGCGTGTGATGGAGCATTGTCCTGCATAAAAATCATGTTTTTCTTGAAGGATGCAGACTTCTTCCTGTACCACTGCTTGAAGAAGGTGTCTTCCAGGAACTGGCAGTAGGACTGGGAGTTGAGCTTGACTCCATCCTCAACCCGAAAAGGCCCCACAAGCTCATCTTTGATGATACCAGCCCAAACCAGTACTCCACCTCCACCTTGCTGGCGTCTGAGTCGGACTGGAGCTCTCTGCCCTTTACCAATCCAGCCACGGGCCCATCCATCTGGCCCATCAAGACTCACTCTCATTTCATCAGTCCATAAAACCTTAGAAAAATTAGTCTTGAGATATTTCTTGGCCCAGTCTTGACGTTTCAGCTTGTGTGTCTTGTTCAGTGGTGGTCGTCTTTCAGCCTTTCTTACCTTGGCCATGTCTCTGAGTATTGCACACCTTGTGCTTTTGGGCACTCCAGTGATGTTGCAGCTCTGAATTATGGCCAAACTGGTGGCAAGTGGCATCGTGGCAGCTGCACGCTTGACTTTTCTCAGTTCATGGGCAGTTATTTTGCCCCTTGGTTTTTCCACACGCTTCTTGCGACCCTGTTGACTATTTTGAATTAAACGCTTGATTGTTCGACGATCACGCTTCAGAAGCTTTGCAATTTTAAGAGTGCTGCATCCCTCTGCAAGATATCTCACTATTTATGACTTTTCTGAGCCTGTCAAGTCCTTCTTTTGACCCATTTTGCCAAAGGAAAGGAAGTTGCCTAATAATTATGCACACCTGATATAGGGTGTTGATGCCATTAGACCACACCCCTTCTCATTACAGAGATGCACATCACCTAATATGCTTAATTGGTAGTAGGCTTTCGAGCCTATACAGCTTGGAGTAAGACAACATGCATAAAGAGGATGATGTGGTCAAAATACTCATTTGCCTAATAATTCTGCACTCCCTATATATATACAGATGTCAATTCTAGGTCAATTATTACCAAACTCAAATGTGAAACAGGACAAGATGAAGAAAAGGTTGACTGTAACTACATAAGTGCGAAAGAATTTCCTTGGTGATTATGCATTAACAGATGGGTGCACTTCTTATAGTCGTCACAAAGTTCCTGATACAAACTGCTTTCTGAATTGAATGATTAAAAAATATCATGTCTCACATCAAAGATTTCAAAGGTCACAAGCACAACCATGAGGGATTATGTTCTGGCCAAGCTTGAACAAGCAAACTAAAGTACTAGTGAACTCATGGGAGATGTATTATGAGATCTTTACCAGCAACAGTTATTAAATACTTTATTCCAAAAACATATAAACTATGTATTTAATCAGTATTATGACTGGAATATTTCTCAAAGTATCTCAAATTTCAGAGAGTGCCAGAATGGACAGATTTAAAATGTCATTTTTATCTCTTAACGTTTGTGTAGTCAGTTATGCCAGGCACTAAGGACCAATATTTTCAGATACACACATAACATTGAGTCATTCTATACACATACAATTTTTTTTTTTTAAATAAAACTTGCTATTCACACCCCCAGAGCTGCTTGCATAGGCACAGTGAACCTCCCAATTGAAACACTGCATCTGGGTATGGATTTTAACCCTTTACTAACCTTCAAGCCAGCAGCAGCTCAATGCATATATCTACAGGCCAGTGTGTGGCTCATTTTTCTTCCTTCTACAGGGGGACTGCACATCCCATGATTCCTTCCCGGCACAAACTGCCATCACTGATCGTTACAATGTCTTGAAATGTATTAGCTGCCTGTGATTGTCCAAAACAAACTATAACTTGTATGCTAATTTTAGGAGAGACATCCAAGAGTGTTAACTAACAAAGGCAACTGATTGTGAAATCAAGAGATTTAGCAAACATCAGGGTGAATTTGTTAATGTTTATTTTGATATTTTTTCTTGCAAAAAAAATGTTTATCTATACTACTGATTCTCCTCTGTCAGATGCATTCATAATCCAGGAAACTTAAATATGTCTTTAACTGAAGTTCTCTATTTGTGAATGGATAGTTACTATAAGTAAGTCATGTCTAAGCTTAAAAACTGATGGTCGATGTAGTATCTACTTATTTACTCTTTTGTAGTTGCCGAGATTCGTTGACAAGTGACAAGTGATGTGTTAAGGAGTCATCATTGTCAGTTCTATAGTTTCTCTCTAATCCTGAACTGCAAGGAAAAGACAGGATATTTTTCATAAAATCTAGCTTAAAAAAGAGTCTTCTTTTTATGTCAATTCCACAGTCAAGAGTTATCTGTAAGTAGACTAGCTATACAAAACAACTATTCTAACCTCTTCATTTAAAAGGACAAACGTAAAGGAGATACATGTAACAAAAGTGGAGGTAAATTAAATTTTCAATGATAATTTCTGGAAAGAACATGCAACATATATATTTAAAACTTTGTTCAGTATTGCCGAGGCTGCTCTATCTTGCCAGGACGCTGCCAATCCAGGTAAATAATACAGAATTGGCCCGCTTCCAGACACAAGTATTTCGGTTTATATGGAGAAATAGACCCCCTAAGATAGCGAGAAAAACGATGTATGTACATAAATCCAAGGGGGGCCTATCTTGTCCTAATTTCCTGAATTACTTCAGAGCAGCCCAGCTTGCCTCTGTCCCCCTAGCTCACTCCATTCCACTCCAACCAAACTGGGTCTTTGTAGAGGAGTTGCAGATGGCCCCGCTTACGTGGGGTATTATCCTGTGGGCTCCAGGTGCAAGCGCTTTCTACTCTAGAATACAGAATCCCATAACTAAATTTACACTAAGAGTTTGGATCTGGGCTAGGAGGAAATACAAACTAACTCACCCGGTATCTCCCCTCACATCAATCTTTACATCACCCTCCTTATCAACCACCACCACTGCAGAGTCCAAGGAATATTGGACTTCGCATGGTCTAGATAAACTGGGGGCTTGGTTTGAGGGAGGTTTGATGAGAACTTCAGAATCTATGATTAGGAACTTTGAGGTACCACACCGGGAACTTTTCAACTACATTAAAATAAGAAGCTGGATTGAAGAGATACAAAGAACCCATGGGCCCCCGAGGGACTCTTGGATGTCGGTAGTGTGTAAAAGTGAGGTCCTGTCCAAAGGAATTTTAGGGTCAATATACAAAATCTTCAATAGTCCACCAAGCACTTGGAGGCCTTCCTTTGTTTCGAAGTGGGAGTGGGACCTAGGACAAAATTGGGATGGGAATAAATGGGCTGAATCCTTATCGAACCTATCTAAGGGTTCATTTAATTATAGTTTGTTAGAAACCTCTCTTAAGATTTTACACCGGACATACACAACTCCAGTTCGACTAAATAAGATATCCCAAACAATCCCAGATAGATGTTTTAGGGGGTGCCAAGGTAGGGGAGACTTTATACACACCTGGTGGAGCTGCCCTAAGGTATTTAAAATTTGGTCAGAAACGACCAGTCTAATCTCAAGAACACTCAAAACCCCACTCCAACCATCAATAGCAGTCTGTCTCCTGGGAGCTCGCTTCTCAAAACTGGGAAGGGAGGGGAATAAATTGGCCCAATTGATATTTCTAGCAGCTAAGAATACCATCGCAAGACGATGGAAGAGCAGGGACATTAATTTCCAGGAAGTAACAAACAAAATAAATTTTATTTGCATCAATGAGAGGATGACCCACATCATATCAGATACACATCACTGCTTCTTGGAGGTTTGGGAACCCTGGATCTTATTCACAAATAGTAATATATAACAACTAAGTTAAGGGAACACATTAAAGAAGCCATTCCTGTTGAGCGGCTGAGGAGTGGAGTGTGGAGCGGACGGGAAGAAATGGTGAGAGGACCCTGAGAGATATCTCTTCAGTATTCCAGAGGTACAGGGGGGGGAGGAAGGTTACCTTAAGATTGGTTGAACGGGGAATTGCTGGGGGAAGACACTCCACCATATGTTTTGTACAATGCTACTTGTTTTCTCTCTACTTTATTTTTCTTTTATCATATTTCTTGCTGCTCTGGTTCATCTATGGAAATGTGAATTTCTGCAATTTGAACAATGTGACCTTATAAGCTGTATATATTGCTGAATCTAAAGAAACTAATGTGAATATATTTGGACAGAATCACCAAAAATACGAAAAAAGAGTTGTAATGGAGTTTTTATTTAAATGGAATGGTTTCAACATGTTAGCAATACAATGTTAGTTATAAGACAACTTTTGGTCTATGTTTTTCATTATTCTTTTTTGTCTTGTCTTTGCAATTCCAGAACTTCTCAATAAAATTTACGTTATAAAAAAAAAAAAACTTTGTTCAGCTGTTTGTCAAGTGAAGTAAATGTTCATTTAAATTTCTACACAAGCTGCACTAAGCTCCACCATCACCCAATTTAATTTTTTGCAGTCAGTAAGGAAATGTACAGCGCCAGTGTGGCCAATCAGGATCTTTCCAGATATGCAACCTGAGTCTGGTGTGGGGTTGAGCAATTTTTCCAAAGCAACATCCGGTATGCAGAATAGATAAGATTAACAAACTTTTAATCACTCATGTTTCATCCTCTTTAAAATTCAAAAAGGGAAAATTGGCAGCTCTATGTCCATTTAATGCTATAACATAAAAGCAAAGTTGCCAGCCTAAACAGAAAAGACCTTTCTTTATAAATATATGTGTTGTGCTCCCATCATCTCTACCCAGCACACATCTACTCTAACAACCAAAGTGACATCATACCCACTATATTTAAACAATCCATCCCTTAAATGATCCTACTTTAGGGACAATTTCTAAATAATATAGTAGATGTATACACAAGGATGTAACAAGCACACAAGATTAGTCACTGTGTACTAAAAAAAATAGAAAAGGAATTGGGGGACTTGATCACAGTTAGCAATCTAGAGGGGACATTGCAGTATATTTGTCATAGGTTCTAATGAGGTTGCACGTGAGATATTCCTAGATTTTATATTTTTAACTGAATAAACTCCACAGAATAATATCCTGTAGAACTTGGCCTTACATATCATATATGTAATTAACTAAAAATCAAGTTTCATTCCTATTACCATTCATGTCAGCCTGTAGATCACCCACTGACAGAATACAAAAAAAGCCCAGAACTAGTTAAATTTGCCAAAATCACATGGGCCCAAGTTAATGAGATTCTATCAAACTCCCTCATTATATGGACAATTGGATTCAAAGGAATCCCTTGCTTCACTGAGTATGTGGAATTTTTCAAAGGTTGCCAAATTTTTTGCTATCGGCTCCAAAAGCTAATTAAAGAATACCGCAGATTGCTGTGTCCGAACAAATAACATTTTTTAGCCAAGAAATATATCAAACAAATTGTAGATATATATTTTGAAGAAAAATGAAGCCTTTGGTATAGAATGTAGATGCAGTATTTTATCTATGTTTATTATAGATAAAGGTTTTTAATGTACTAATATGTATAAAGATCTAATGGCACCAATTAGTACCATTAATTTGTAATTTATGTTATGTTTATTATTAAGGTCTCTTATATCATATTCCTCCAATTGACCCAGAGTTTTATTAATTGATGGTCGCATCTAAATAGTTGGTAGACCTAATAGTACCACAATGTAATATTTAATTCACCCATTGGAACTTAATTGCATGTACTGACACAAGATAATTATCACAAATATAATTACATTAAATGTAAATAACCAAATCTTCCCTCTTGGCATATTCACATGCTGTGATCTAAGCATCAATGTGGTATGATGGAGAAGAAATGTGTGCTTGTTAAAGAGTTATGAAAAGCTTACTTCAATTGCACCTCTATGAAGTCTTCTATTTCTTTCATGCACCATATCAATGAAATTGTGCCATTCACACAGATTAAGTGATGAAGCAACTAGCAACCTAATGTCTCATCAATGACTGAGGGACCTTCTCATACACAGTAACAAGGTAGATTATTATTATTAGATTACTACGGAGGGATAGGTGTAAATAGAAGGATTCCAACAATTAAATCGGTGGCTCCGTTAGACCTCAGTGGTATTCTCATCACCTATCATAACTTACCTATCACTGTATTGTACAAAAGCTGTTACACTAATTTTACATAATATATAATGCCATAAGTTATGTATTAGATACTGTTTTTTCCTGATTTACTATAAGAAAATTTCCAATATGTTATTTCTTCAAATAATACATATGTATATCTCTTGAACATTGTGATATCTGTTACTGATGATGAGTAGCTCTCAAAAAAAGACATTTTGTTGGCAACCTCTTGTCTAGGCAATTTAGGCACATATTGTTACTGCCACGTGAGTTTGATCAGGTTATGTTCAATCATTCTTTCAAGTGTGCATAAGGTTGCCTTCATCTGTCCATAAGTACCCACCGACAAAGAATGGAAATCACTTGGAATCACATATAACAACTAAATTATATAAACTTGTAGTGGTCTTACATATTCCATAGCACGGTACCTAGTGCAAAAAGTGGTGAGATCCTGTAAGACAAAATATACTCACAGATACAAAAGAAGTTGAGAATCTTTCTCTTGAGAACCTATAATTTAGAGAAGATGATGGGGAAGGTTAACACAAGATGTAAAAGGAAAACCTTGCGAGAACTGATAAGTTCAAAGAGAAACGTAATAACAATATAATAACAAGTATCTTTGATTTAGGCAACAGAATTTAAAGGATATTGTTATGTGGGTCCTACAGAAGCACTTTAAAATATAGAATATAAAAGTCCTCTAAAAACTAATGGTAGTATGTAAAAGTTAAAACTGAGAAGTGCTTTCGGGGAGGATTTGGAGATCTCTGAGATTTAAATTCTGTAGTCATATCCTTTACTAGTATATCGTTCTCACTTTTGCATATATTATATATTAAAATGCTTGACTGTTCCTAAATATTAATGGAAGATAACTTGTATAAATTGAGTCATATGTGAAGCTAATTTATTCAAATTTTAGGAGATGTAATCAAATGGCAACTAGAAACTAGTAAACGGGATCAAGTTTGACAGCAAAACGTAATTACCTTTGTTTGATTTTGTTTTTTGTTTTTTGCCACTCCAACTATTTGTTCATAAACATTTTCATGTAAATCCCATGTCTACAGGCGGGTTGTGTCTTTGTTTGAGGGGTCTGTATATACTTTGCTAATGATTGTTATTAAATAGTTAACTCAAGATAACATTTATATTTTGTAGACCAAGAATTTACTTTTCTTGGTCTAATCAGAAGAGATTATTAATTATTTTGTGATCTGAAAGAAGAAAAAACACTTGAAGAACACCTTTTTAGTGGTTATAGATTTATTATCCACTAACAAATGGAGTTTAAAACTTTAAACTTTATTAATTATATAAAAAATATAGGTAAAATTAGTTTGCAATAAAAACTGAGTTGGTTTACACTTAGTAGTGGCGTCTTTTTCTCAGGACTTATTATTTGTACTTGTATTTTATTACTTTTATTCTTGCTGTGCCTTTTTAAACTTATATAGCTCCAATCATGATTTTGCTTTTATTACATTTGGGAGTTTTCAAAGTGCTTAAAAAAGGAACAATAGTGTTTCTTTATCTCTCAGATAAAGTTTTTGTTTTAAGGAACTGATAGTGTTTAATTAGTCATTAGTGTATTTCCACAATGTGACTTTCTTTGTGTAAAGTGTAACAAAAAAAATACTGTATACTGTAAAAATACTGTAAAAAAAGTACTGGATGACTTTAAAGTGCTATAAATCAGAAAAGTGACAAAAATCCTTATGGACAGGTTGTATTTCTTTAAATAGTAGTACTGTGCATAATTCAAATGCACTATACTATTAAATTTGAAATTGAGAATATCAAAGAGAGCAAGTGGATTTGGCTTAGTATCTTGTTTTTTTCCTTAGTTTCTTATTTGTTAGTTTTTGTTTGTTCCTTAAATTCTTATTTATTAGTTGTGCCTAGCAACTTGCCCGTCAAAAAATGACGGTAATAACATTTTAAAGCTGGGAATGCTGTTTGTGACACAATGTGAGTGTACTCGGTGGTTCAACTATATAGACCCCTATAGCACACTAATGAACCCATGTAATAACACTATAAGTGGAATGAGGGTCATCCAGGACCCTCATGACACAAAGTGTTTGAAGTACAGTATGTTAACCCTATCTCTTATGAGTGTCTATACAGACCCTCATAAGCCTCTATTTAACTTCATTAGTCCCATAAGGTTATATAAAGACCCTCATGGGACAGTTAGAAGCCTAAGATTAACCCCATAAGTGCTATGAGGGTTCTACAGGACCCCCGTGACACTAAGTACAAACACTACACTGCACTAAACCGCCCCAAAAAACATTAAATCTAAACTAACCCCCTCTACAGTAACCTATTAACATCTACACTACCTACCTACCCAACCTACCTGCTAATAACCCCACCCCACCCAACTAATTACAGAAAATAATAAAACCTAACTCACAGAAAGTAATAAAAGCTAAGTTACAGAAAATACAAAATCTACATTATAGAAAATAAAAAAACCTAAGTCACAAAAAAATCTACATTAAAGAAAATAAAAAACCTAAGTCACAAAAAATAAAAACACATTACATAAAAAAAAAAAAACATTACAACCCCTCCTAGCCCCCCCCCCTCACCCACACACACACACACACACTAAAGAAAAAAAAACAAAAAACGTTACACACCAGAAAAGTAAAGGCATACAATATATATACATTACATTACAATACATTACAAAAAAATACAATACCTCCCTATCTAAAATACAATAAATCCTATCTAACATACATACACCGCTCTATATAAAATACAATAAATCCGATCTAACATACATACACCCCCTCTATCTAAAATCCAATAAATGCTATGCACATACCTAAACTCTAAATGTAAGCTAAAATAGAATAATTAAGACCACTTACCTTTGCAGATCTACCTTCAGATCAGCAACCTAGGTCAAAAGGAAAAAAAATAGTAAAAAAATACAATAAAATAAACATAATATACATTGTACTTACATCCCCGCAATGTCCACGGCCTCCTCCTCTTCTGCCCCGGCTGGGCCCTGGAACAATCTGCGTTGCTAAAAAATAAAAAAACAACGGAGGTCCGCACTCGCAGACCTCTCCGAAGCTAATGAGGCCTCTAGAGCCTTTTAGATTTAGGTTTTTGGTATGTATATAGGATTTATTTTATTTTAGATAGAGAGGATGTATGTATGTTAGATAGGATTTATTTTATTTTAGATAGAGGGGATGTATGTATGTTAGGATTTATTGTATTTTATATAGAGGGGGAGTATGTATGTTAGATAGTATTTATTGTATTTTATATAGAGGGGGATGTATGTATGCTAGATAAATCTATATTTTAGATAGGAAGGTATTGTAATATAATGTATATACTGTATATACTCGAGTATAAGCCGGGTTTTTCAGCCCTTTTTTTAAGGCAAAAAAGGGCCCCCTTGGCTTATACTCGAGTCACTCTCCCCCCCCCCCCCCGTGTCTCTCTAACACTCCCGTGTCTCTCTAACCCCCCCCCCGTGTCTCTCTAACCCCCCCGTGTGTCTCTAACCCCCCCGTGTGTCTCTCTACCCCCCGTGTGTCTCTCTACCCCCCTGTGACTCTTTCCCTCCCCCTCCTCAACCTAAACCCCCCTCAACCCCCCTCCTCTACCTAAACCCCCCTAAATACCTCCCCCCTCACTTATCTGCTTGTGCTCCCGCCTCCGCTCCTTGACCCTGCACCGGCGCGCATGTGACGTCACATGTGCGCCACGTCATTAGCATATACCGGAGCACAAGCAGGTAAGTAAGGGGAGAGGGGGGAGGTGTTTAGGTGGAGGAGCGGGGACCCCCAGCACTGGGAGGTTAATGTTAGGTACCGGTGGCGGTACCCCCCCTGCCGGCCTTAATGTTTGTGTGCCTCGGGCCCTTTAAGGAGCCGTGACAGGGAATGGATGGGTTTTAAATGCAGAGGGGGACACGATCGTGACACCCACTGCAAGGCTCAATGTGGGGAAATTACGGGGGTCCCCCATGGAGACCCCCAAGGTTGTACGTGTTTAGCAGTGTATTTTGCGGTCCTGTGTCATGGAGCCTTGCTTTAATTTTTTTTTCTCTGCCATTTTTTTTGTCTGCCATTTTTTTTGTCGGTTAGGCAATTTTTGAATGGCGAAAGTGGTCAAATTGGGGTCAAATTGGAGTTCAATCTCACTTTCAGAAGTCCTGGGTGTCCCCCCGTGCTGTGGGTGAGTGTTTTTTTCCTGATTATTGTGTTTTTGTGTGTGTTTTGGTGTTTGCGCGGTTATGTGTTTGTTTTACAGGTCGTAATTTTGGGTTGCAGGGTAATGTTTTATTTCTAAGTGCCGCAGGTCGTAATTGTAGGTTGCAGGCAATGAGGGACAGAAGGGGAAAAGAGATGCAGGGGAAGAGAGACGCAGGGGAAGAGAGACGCAGGGGAAGAGAGACGCAGGGGAAGGGAGACGCAGGGGAAGGGAGACACAGGGGTAGGACAGGAGAAGGGGAAGAGAGACACAGGGGAAGGAGAGGAGAACAGGAAGAGAAACACAGGGGAAGCAGAGGAGGAGGGGAAGAGAGACACAGGGTAAGGATAGGAGGAGGGGAAGCACAAGGAGCACAAGGAGCGCCTTTGGTGCTCAACTCCAACCGCTCCTTGCCTGGCTGCAACGGCGGCTCTCGCTTCTCTTGGTGCTCGGTTGCAGCCGCAACTGCGGAGCTCGCTTTGGGAGGGTTGCAGTTGCTGCTGGCTCGCTTTGCGAGCCCGCAGTTTCCCCATTGCGAGCAAGCCCGCAGTTGCCTGGCTGCTGAGAACTATATATGTGATATTAACCAACAACGTGACTCATTATGTTATATTTTTAAAGTTTTAATAATTAAAATGTCCTGGCTTAATCCATATAAATCTTATGGATTCACTAATATGAATCCACTACATACCTCAAGTGCTTTGCTGGAAGTGCTGAAAAACTCTAATGTTGTACACGCTATATTGCTAGTGACTGCACTTGTATTAAAGTGCTTAGTGCTGTAGTTAAATACCCAATTGGATTGTCCTAAGGTCACTAGATATCTATAAATGTCCACTTTTGCAAGCACAATCTCTAAAAGAACCATATATATATTAATGTTTTGCTCATGGAGCGCCATTGTGTGAAGCTGGCACAGCGTCTGACGCCTGAGAATGATGTCACGACGATCGACGCGCGTTTCTATGAGATCTTACATCTCATTCATCAGAAGAGGTCTTGTTTTTGAGGAAAGAGAGAATCGGCATGCAGCATATCAGTTGGAAAGCTGAGATCTTCAGGCAATTCAGAGAATGCATCTTGCACTACTACAGGAAAGTCACTGTGGGCCTCATTCAAATGTGATTTTGCCAATTGAATAGGGCTCCATATAAACACACAGCATAGTTTTTTAAAGACGTTTTTAGTTAGTGAAGACCTTGCTTTTGGATAGAAGATCACTAACTAAAAACATCTGTAAAAAAAATATGCTGTGTGCTTATATAGAGTAATATTCAATTGGCCAAATCGCATTTTAATGAGGCCCTGAGTATGGTAACTCTCAGAGGGCCTCATTCTAATGCTGGCCGTAGGAGCAGCGTGGCCTCAAGGGGTGGACGCAAGCTACTTTGCTACTCAAATCTCTTGCGGCCGACAGCTCCGGCCGTCTTGTGGCCGACACCCTGCGTTCCCTGCGGCCACCCCCGCTGCAGCTTACTGCAGGGAAAGCCTTTGATCCCATGCGGCCGCAAGAGATTCGGCCGCATGAAACCCCACAATCCTATTCAAATTCTATGATTACCTCGACGCCAACCACGCAAAACAATTAAAAACCACCGCAGCTTACTTCCACCGTGGAGTCACCCTGTAGCTGTCGCAATTAAGCCCCCCGCTGGCTGTAGGGCACCCAATCATGACCCCTGCAGTGTTCCTACAGTGTCCCTACATCACCCCTATAATGCAGGGGCCCGATCAGAACCCCTGCAGTGTGCACACATTAACCCTATAATGAAGGGGTCTGAACAGGAACACTGCAGTGTCCTAACATTAACCCTATAATGCAGGGGTCCGAATTGGACCCCTGCAGAGTGCACACATTAACCCTATAATGCAGGGGTCCCCATTGTGACCACTGCAATGTGCACACATTAACCCTTGCTACGGGGGTCCGTTCGGGACCCCTGCAGGCTCCCCACATTAACCCCTTGCCTTGCTGCAGAGGGTGCCAATCATCACCGATTGCGACCCCTACAGTATCTATGAGATTTAAATTTCCTGCCGCGGACTTGAATTCAAAGTTCAAGCCTGGAGAACTGTGGGGTTTTAAGTTCCCGCCGCGGGTCCTTAAAGGGCCCGCGGCACACTAATGGTTACCACCTATTTAACCCACAATTGGGCCTATTTAACTCTAACTGGACCTATTTAACCCTCTCTAGACCTATTTAACCCTAACTGGGCCTATCTAACCCTAACTTGGCCTATCTAACCCTAACTGGGCCTATTTAACCCTATCTGGACCTAATAACCCTAACTGAGCCTATCTATCCCTAACTGGGTCTATTTAACCCTAACTAGGACTATATAACCCTAACTGGGCCTATTTAACCCTATTTGGACCTAATAACCCTAACTGGGCCTATCTAACCCTAACTGGGCCTATTTAACCCTAACTGGACCTAATAACCCTAACTGGTCCTATCAGACCCTAACTGGGCCTATTTAACCCCTAACTGGGCCTAATAACCCTAATTGGGCCTATCTAACCCTAACTGGGCCTATCTAACCCTAACTGGGCCTATTTAGCCTTAACTGGACCTAATAACCCTAACTGGACCTAATAACCCTAACTGGGCCGATCTAACCCTAACTGGGCCTATTTAACCCTAACTGGGCCTATATACCCCTAACTGGCCTATCTAACCCTAAGTGGGCCTATTTAACCCTAACTGGACCTAATTACCCTAACTGGGCCTATCTAACCCTAACTGGGCCTATTTAACCCTAACTGGACCTATCTAACCCTAAATGGGCCTATTTAACTCTATCTGGACCTAATAACCCTAACTGGGCCTATTTAATCCTAACTGGGCCTATTTAACCCTCACTAGGCCTATATAACCCTAACTGGCCCTATTTAACCCCTTCTAGGCATATTTAACCCCATTTCTAATGGGGGTCTATACAGACCCTCATAAGCCTCTATTTAACCCCATCCGACCCATAAATGTCTATGAAGACCTTTGATCCCATGCGGCCGCAAGAGATTCGGCCGCATGATACCCCACAATCCTATTCAAATTCTATGATTACCTCGACGCCAACCACGCAAAACAATTAAAAACCACCGCAGCTTACTTCCACCCTGGAGTCACCCTGTAGCTGTCGCAATTAAGCCCCCCGCTGGCTGTAGGGCACCCAATCATGACCCCTGCAGTGTTCCTACAGTGTCCCTACATCACCCCTATAATGCAGGGGCCCGATCAGGACCCCTGCAGTGTGCACACATTAACCCTATAATGAAGGGGTCTGAACAGGAACACTGCAGTGTCCTAACATTAACCCTATAATGCAGGGGTCCGAATTGGACCCCTGCAGAGTGCACACATTAACCCTATAATGCAGGGGTCCCCATTGTGACCACTGCAATGTGCACACATTAACCCTTGCTACGGGGGTCCGTTCGGGACCCCTGCAGGCTCCCCACATTAACCCCTTGCCTTGCTGCAGAGGGTGCCAATCATCACCGATTGCGACCCCTACAGTATCTATGAGATTTAAATTTCCTGCCGCGGACTTGAATTCAAAGTTCAAGCCTGGAGAACTGTGGGGTTTTAAGTTCCCGCCGCGGGTCCTTAAAGGGCCCGCGGCACACTAATGGTTACCACCTATTTAACCCACAATTGGGCCTATTTAACTCTAACTGGACCTATTTAACCCTCTCTAGACCTATTTAACCCTAACTGGGCCTATCTAACCCTAACTTGGCCTATCTAACCCTAACTGGGCCTATTTAACCCTATCTGGACCTAATAACCCTAACTGAGCCTATCTATCCCTAACTGGGTCTATTTAACCCTAACTAGGACTATATAACCCTAACTGGGCCTATTTAACCCTATTTGGACCTAATAACCCTAACTGGGCCTATCTAACCCTAACTGGGCCTATTTAACCCTAACTGGACCTAATAACCCTAACTGGTCCTATCAGACCCTAACTGGGCCTATTTAACCCCTAACTGGGCCTAATAACCCTAACTGGGCCTATCTAACCCTAACTGGGCCTATCTATCCCTAACTGGGCCTATTTAGCCCTAACTGGACCTAATAACCCTAACTGGACCTAATAACCCTAACTGGGCCAATCTAACCCTAACTGGGCCTATTTAACCCTAACTGGGCCTATATACCCCTAACTGGCCTATCTAACCCTAAGTGGGCCTATTTAACCCTAACTGGACCTAATTACCCTAACTGGGCCTATCTAACCCTATCTGGGTCTATTTAACCCTAACTGGACCTATCTAACCCTAAATGGGCCTATTTAACTCTATCTGGACCTAATAACCCTAACTGGGCCTATTTAACCCTCACTAGGCCTATATAACCCTAACTGGCCCTATTTAACCCCTTCTAGGCATATTTAACCCCATCTCTAATGGGGGTCTATACAGACCCCCATAAGCCTCTATTTAACCCCATCCGTCACATAAATGTCTATGAAGACCCTCATGGAACAATTAGAAACCTAATATTAACCCCATAAGTGCCAACAGGGTCCTCCAGGACCCTCATGACACTAAGTACAAACACTACACTATTCTCCCCAATAAACCACTACATCTAAACTAACCACCCTCTACCCTAACCTATTAACCCCTACATACCTAACACTACCTACCTAACCCCTTATTAACCCCCACCCCACTAATTACACAAAATAAAAAACCTATGTTACAAAAAATAAAAAAGAACATTACACAACCCCCACTACAAAAAATAAAAAAAGGACATTACTCAAACCCCCACTACAAAAAATTAAAAAAGAACATTACACAACCCCCACTACAAAAAATAAAAAAATAATTACGCACCTGCAAAGAAAATACATACACAAATATATATATATATATATATATATATATATATATATATATATATATATATATATAACATTACAATACAGCAATAAATACATTACAGATATACCCCTAACTACAATACATTTCCCCCTATCTACAATACATATCCCCCTGACTACAATACATTACCCCCTATCTATAAAACATTATACCCTATCTACAAAACATTACCACTATCTATACAACATTACCCCATCTATAAAACATTACCCCCTTTCTATACAACATTACCCCATCTATAAAACATTACCCCTATCTACAAAACATTACCCCCATCTATACAACATTACCCCCTATCTATAAAATATTACCTTATCTACAAAACATTACCCCATTTCTATAAAACTTTACCCCCTAACTATACAACATTATCACATTCAAAACCCTAAATCAAACCTAAAATATAATAAATAAGACCACTTACCTTGCCTAGATGCTCCTTCAACGATGATGGGTTTCCTGCCTCAGGTCTCACCCCTAGGGAAAAAAAGAAACATCAGATTAGTCAAAAATAAACACTGCATAAAAAACATTAAACATTCTAAATATTATACTTACCTTTCCACCATGTCTCTGTCCATGTTCTTGTCTTCTGGGCCCCTGGAATAAATAAAACATTGCATCATTACACAAATACACACCACATTAAACACAATAACCATACTATATATTAAATTTACCTTGCCGCAATGTCCCCGTCCTTCTCCTCGTCTGACCCAGCTGGGCCCTTAAAAAATCTGCTGCTCTAAAAGAATTAAAATTAAAAAAATAACGCAGCTCCTCCCTAGAGGAGCTCCCCGGCGCTAATGAAGCTTCTAGCACTTCTTCCGGTAAAAAAAAAATGGAATGGCGCCTTCTGATTGGCTGTAATGGCTGTCAATCAAATTTCAGCCAATCAGAAGGCGCCTAGGTGTGAGCCAATCAGAATGCTATACACCCCTATATTCCATTCTGATTGGCTGATGGACCTGTCAATCAGAAGGCACTTTCAGATTAACAGAATGGGATACATACCCACAGGGTGATTGGCTGAAGGCATCTGCATCTTCTGATTGGCTGCTATCTGATTTAAAGTGACAACAGCCAATCAGGAGGTGCAGATGCTTGGAGCCAATCACAATGAGATACATCCCCATGGGGTGTATCTCATCCTGGTTGGCTGAAGGGAATAGCGCCTCCTGATTGGCTGTTGTCACTGTCAATCCGATAGTAGCCAACCAGAAGGCGCAGATGCCTTCAGCCAATCACCATGTGGGTGTGTATCCCATTCTGATTGGCTGAAGGCAATAGTGCCTTCTGATTGGTTTAAAAATGATTGACAGGTCCATCAGCCAATCAGAATGGAATATAGGGGTGTATCCCATTCTGATTGTCTCACACCTTGGCACCTTCTGATTGGCTGAAATTTGATTGACAGTCATTGCAGCTGTTTGTTTTTTACCAGAAGAAGCACTGGAAGCTTCATTAGCGTCTGGAGGAGCTCCAATTTTTTTTAATTGTTTTTTTTAGAGCAGCAGGTTTTTCAAGGGCCCAGTCGGGGCAGAAGAGGAGAAGGATGGCGACATTGCAGCAAGGTACGTTTAATAAGTAGTATGTTTATTGTGTTTATGTTGTTTGTATTTGTGTAATGATGTTATGTTTTATTTATTCCAGGGGCCCAGCCGGAGACGACAAGAAGAAGGACGGGAACATGGTGGAAAGGAAAGTTTAATATTTAGAATGTTTATTGTTTTTTATGTAGTGTTTATTTTTGACTAATTTAATGCTTCTTTTTTTTCTAGGGGTGGCTGATCTGCAGCAGGAAACTCATCATCACTGAAGGAGCATCTAGGCAAGGTAAGTGGTCTTATTTATTAAATTTTAAGTTAGATTTAGGGTTTTTAATGTAATGTAGATTGGGGGTAATTTTTTATACATAGGGGGTAATGTGTTATAGATTGGCAAGGGTTAATGTGGGGACCCTCCGGGAGTCCCGATGTGGACCCTGCAACATGGGGAGGTTAATGTTAGCTGCTGAGTGGGTTCTTACAGTACCCCCACGGCTTGGGGTAGCCATTAGTGTACCACGGACCCTTTAAGGAGCTGCGGCGGGACTCGTACAGGCTTGGGTATCTTTAGGGTCAAATATATATTCAATGCAGCACTGTACAGTGCTGTAATTGATAGGGGACCTTAGGGTGACATGAGGATGACATGTAGTACATTGGATAGCTGGCACATCGCCGCTAGCCAATACTGTCAATTGTGGCCACAAGTCCGCCGGGCTTGGAGAACAGGTTACTGCCTTGGGGGTCATTCAAGCCCGGAGTCCCAGGCTTGGATGACCTGCAAGGCAAAAACTCGATCTTCAAGCCCGGCGGACTGCGGCCATAAATGACAGTATTGGCTAGCGGCAATGTGCCAGCTAGCCAATGTACTACATGTCATTCTCATGTCCCCCAATGTGTCCCTCGTCATTTATAGTGCTTGTACAGTGCTTCCTTGAATTTATTTTTGACATTTTAGTTTGGCAGGCTTTGAAGCCTGATCTGCGGGCTAACAGCTGCGATCAGGTACAAGCCCTCCTAAGCTAACGGCCGATTGCCTGTCTTGCGATCGGCCGTAGGAAGAGGTGGCTTGCAGCCCCTTTCCTTTGAATAGCAAAGTAGCTAAGGGGCCGCAGCACCCTAGTAAGGCTTCGCTGGGATACAGCCGTTTTGTGGTCATCATTAGAATGAGGCCCCTAGTGCATAGTTATATTTTTCTTATCAATCTCTCCTTGTGCTGTCTCTTAACAACTGACATAGGAAGCCAATGAGAGCGGTTTTGTGATGTCATTCTCTCCATGTTTTACTTTGCCTTCTCATTTCAGCTATCTTCCCTCCTTTTTCTGCTACAACCAGCTTTCTTCCTTGATATATATTTTTTTCGTTCTTTCTTTTGGTCTTCCCATCTCTTTCCATCTAGGGTCATATTTAAGCCTGGCAAAGAGTACAAAAAGAATAAAGCTGTACCTGACAATACAGCACTGTGCATTGGCATAAAAAGTCAAATTATGCACTACTTACAATGCTAACAAATGTCAGAATATGGATAAGGTAAATTGAAAATATGTAATTAAATTACTTTTAAGTATATTTATACACAACTAATTTTGGGAACAGAATGATATATAGACTGCAAAAATATAAGAACACACATTTATTTATTGCTCCTTAGTTGTTGTCAGTTGATCAAGGTTCCATTGTGCAGTTAGTTAGTAAAATGATTGTCTGTAGGTATCGCTTGGATTTGACCATGATTACATGTTTTTAGCATGACTGTGCTAAACAGGAACGGGACCAGTGCAAGTGATGCAATACACTGCAACCCTATTTTGGGGGGAAAGGACCAGTGCTGACTTAAAATAAATATATATTTTTTCCTATTTACATTTTTTTTGCGTAGGGATTAAAGAGACACGTAGGGGGGTAGAGAGACACCGGGGGGGGGGGTTATAGAGACACAGTGGGGTTAGAGAGACACGGGGCGTTAGAGAGACACGGGAGGTTTAGAGAGACACGGGGGGAGAGTGACTCAAGTATAAGCCGAGGGGGCCCTTTTTAGCATTAATAAAAGGACTGAAAAACTCGTCTTATACTTGAGTATATACGGTAATTAGATTTGTTTGACATGACCTATCCCTCATAAATCCATGTTGACTCCTACTTATAATCCTGTACAAATAGATATATTCTTGTATATTATCCCTTATTAGCCATTCTAAAAGCTTCCCCACTACAGAAGTGAGGCTCACTGGTCTGTAATTCCGCGAATTTGCTCTTGCTCCCTTTTTAAATATAAGTATCACATCAGCCGTGTGTACTTAGAGTCCCTTGGAATGCAAAAAAGATCCCAATAAATCAGTGCTTCAGAAAACCAAGAGGACTGTTCACTAGAAGGTATGATCATGAGGCTGAAGCTCATATATTTTGGCCATATCACAAAATGGCAGGATTCCCTACAGAAGACTCTGATGCTGGGAAGGATTGAAGGCACAAGAAGAAGGGGACATGAGACACAGAGATGGATAGACGAAGTCACTGAGGCAATGAACATGCACTTGATGGAACTCAGAGGGTACTGAGTTGCTGCGGTACTTAGGGTCACGGAGAATCAAAAGTGACTGAACGACTAAACAACAACTATTAGTGTTGCATTTCAAATAATAATGGTAAGATCTACAATGCAATAACCATCATGTATCATATATGTTGAAATATGTTCATATTGATTCACAGGTATCAGTAGATATTTGGGCAGAATAGTTATAATAATTTGATTTACTTAATTTTAATTTTTTGGAGATTTTCTTTGCTACAAGCTCTCCTAAAACTGCCCCACCCCCACCATATTTTCTGAGATACTACCAGTGCCACATGCTAGTCCAGGGAGGCAGAAGGAGCTTAAGGAGGTTAATGCGTGGCTATAAAAGTGGTGCAGTGCAGAGGGGTTTGGGTTTTTAGAGCACTGGGTTGATTTCTCACTTGGGTACAATCTCTATAGCAGGGATGGATTGCACCTTAATAATGAGGGAGCTTTTGTGCTAGGGGATAGGATGGTGGAACGGCTAGGGGAGTTTTTAAAATTGTAGGTGGGGGGGGACTATATAGAAGTATTGGGGTAAAAAGGGTAGAGAGGAAAAAGGGATGAATTAGTTACCGATGGGGGAGGAGAAGGGGGGAGGGTTACAATAGACAGTAGGGAGGTATTAATAGGTGCCTCAAATACAGTGGGAAGCACTGCACAATGGCAGAGCCATAGCAACATAAAGTGTATGCTTGCTAATGCAATAAGTTTGCCTGGGAAAATGGGCGAGCTGGAATTATTAGCAGTACAAGAAAAATGGGGCTTAATAGGCATTACTGAAACATGATGGGATGAATCTCATGACTGGACTATTAATCTGGATGGTTATAACCTATTTAGGAAAGATAGGGGAAATGGTAAAAGAGGAGGAGGGATCTGTCTGTATGTTAAACCTGAATTTAAGCCTATAGTCAGAGAAGATATTTATGCTGGAACTAACGGCAACATTGAATCTTTGTGGGTTGAGCTAAATAGTGGAGGAGCTAATTCTAAATGCATATTGGTGGGAGTATGCTATAACCCCAAATATAATTGAAAGTGAGGAAATACCATTATTGTTACAGATTGGAAATGCAGCTAAGCATGGGCAAGTTCTAATAATGGGAGACTTTAATTACCCTGAAATAAACTGGATAAATGTGACCAGCAGCTTAGCTAATGGGAGCAGGTTCTTGAGTACACTCAGGGATCATTATCTGGCCAAGGTTATACAAGAGCCTACTAGAAATGGGTCCATCTTGGATATTTTCATCATCACAAGTAATATTGATATAATATCAAATGTTAAAATAGGGGAACCCTTGGGGAACAGTGATCACAACACAGTCTCATTTGAGATTGAATACAAAAAACAGAGTTGTAAGGGGCCAACTAAAACTCTAAATTTTAAAAGGGCAAACTTTAATGGGCTAAGGGCAGCAATACTACATATAGGCCCTCATTCAATTGCGATTTGGCCAATTGAATATGGCTCTAAATAAGCAGTTAACATATATTTTTTAAAGAAGTTTTTAGCTAGTGAAAACCTTGCTTTTGTATAGATATTTACTAACTAAAAACTTCTTTAAAAAAAAGATGTTAAGTGCTTATTTAGAGCCCTATTCAATTGGCCAAATTGCAATTGAATGAGGGCCATAGACTGAAATTGCAATTGAATGAGGGCCATAGACTGGGACAAAGAACTTACAGGAAAAAATACTGAAAATAAATGAACAACATTCAAATCCTTACTAAAGAAGCATACTCATCGACATGTACCATGTGGAAATAAAATGAATAGGAGTAAATCACATCCCATGTGGCTTAACAATGACGTAAAGATCATGATATGGAAAAAGAAACATGCATTTAAATTATACAAGAAGGAGCGAACAGAGGCAGCTTTATGTTACTATAAGGACATCAACAAGGCTTGCAAAAGGGCTATTAGACCGGCTGAAATAGAAAATGAGAAGTCAGTTGCAAAGAAAAGTAAGACTAACCCTAAAACATTTTTTAAATATATTAATGGGAAGAAGGCGAGGAAAGAAGCTATAGGAACATTACAATGTGACAAGGCCGTCTGATAATTAGTGACCAGGAAAAGGCAGATAAGCTAAATAGATTGTTTTCGTCTGAATACACAAGAGAGGTACCAGTGGTTGAGACACCACAACAAATTGGGGCTACAATACCATCACTAAATAATTGGTTAACGCAGGAAGAAATCCAAAAGAGATAGGAGAAAATAAATCTTAATAAAGCCCCAGGTCCTGATGGAATACATCCAAGGGTACTAAGGAAGCTGGGTTCTGTAATAGCCAAACCATTATATCTAATCTTTCAAGACTCCCTCACCACAGGTTCTCTACCAGATGACTGGAGAAAAGCAGAGGTGATACCTATATTTAAGAAGGGATGTAGAGCAAATCTGGGGAATTATGGACCAGTAAACCTCACTTCTGTAGTTTGGAAGCTTTTAGAAGAGTTAATAAGGGACAAAATACAAGAATATGTCTATTTGAACAAGATCATAGGTAGCAGTCAACACAGATTTATGAAGGATAGGTTATGTCAGACCAATTTAATTAGTTTCTATGAGGAGGTTAGTAGGAACTTGGATCAGGGCAACTCGGTGAATGTAGTCTTTTTGGATTTTGCAAAGGCTTTTGATACAGTGCCTCATGGGAGTCTTTTGAGCAAACTAAGGGATACAGGAATTGCAGTAAATAACTGCTCATGGATCGAGAGCTGGCTAAAAGACAGGAAGCAAAGGGTTGTTGTAAATGGAACATACTCAGATTGGACTAATGTGGTAACTGGGGTTCCTCAAGGTTCAGTATTAGGTCCTCTCCTTTTTAACATATTTATTAATGACGTAGAAGTAGGACTCGAAAGTAGTGTCTCCATTTTTGCTGATGACACTAAGTTGTGCAAGGTAATTAAATGAGATAATGATGTACTTTCCCTACAAAGGGATTTGCATAAATTGGAGAAATGGGTGGCTAAATGGCAGATGAGATTTAATACAAATAAATGTAAGGTTATGCATTTGGGAAGGAAAAATAGCCATGCAATTTATAATCTTAATGGAGGGTATCAGATATTGAAAGGGATTTGGGAGTACTAGTGGACAGCCACCTAGGTAGCAGTGCTCAATGCCAAGCAGCAGCTGCAAAGGCAAGTAAAATATTAGCATGTATTAAAAAGGGTATAGATGCAAGGGAAGCAAATATAATTCTGCCCCTATACAAATGTCTAGTACGCCCTCATTCGGAATATGGAGTACAATTTTGGACACCACTTCATAAAAAGGACATTTTAGAGCTGGAAAACGTACAGAGAAGGGCTACAATACTAATAAGGGGAATGTAGGGGGTTAAGTTATGAAGAAAGTATTTTCGCTAGAAAAAAGGCGTCTACGAGGGGATATGATTACCTTATTTAAATACATCCAGGGTCAATATAAGGCTTTGTCAAGTGAACTTTTTTATAGCAAGAGATTTTCAACTGACAAGAGGACATCCCTTGGGGTAAGAGGAAAAAAGGTTTAACCTTAAACAAAGAAGGGGGTTCTTCACACTTAGGGTGGCTAAACTGTGGAATTATCTACCAAAGGAGGTGGTGACAGCGAATTCGATAGATAACTTCAAAAAGGGGTTAGATATATTTCTTAATAAAAAGAGCATTCAAGGTTATCCTAGATAACAAGCGATGGAATATTGATCTAGGGAGAAATTTGATTGCCAGTTTCTGGGGTCAGGAAGGAATTTTGCTTTTTTTCCCCTTATGAGACAATTGGCAAAGTTTCAATGTTTTTTTTTTTCTGTTTCCCTTCCTCTGGACCAATTAACAATTAATAACAAATTGTCCACATATTAAAAAGATCAAGAGAGAACAAAAAAGGTTGAACTTGATGGACTAACAGTCTTTATTCAACCTCAAATACTATACTAATATTAATTAATTAATTAATTAACAACTAATTAATTAATAACTAATCGGCATATTGCAGATCAGAGGAGATCTTAAAAGGTTGAAGTTGATGGACTGAAAGTCTTTTTTCAACCTTAAATACTATGGGCCTCATTCTATTAGCGGCCGTAAATCGGCCGTAAGGCTGCGATTCCTTGCGGGGGTTCAGTTAACTCGCGATTCTATTATACGGCCCCGCAAGGATCTCATCTTACGGCCGGCCGCATATCTTGGAACCGGCCGTAAGCTGGGAAATATAAAAACTCAAAAATAAATTCAAGCCTGCACTGTACAGCTCTGTAAATGCTAGGGATCATATTGGGGGACATGAGGATTAAAAGGAACCCACTCTCAAGCTTGCACATCAGCCCAAACCCAAGTTCAAATTAACTGTTTATTTTCCGGCTGCGGCGTGGGCATGTCTGAGGTGCTCCAAGCACTCTGGACTTTTTACATGGATATTTTACGTATATTAAAAATCAAATATTTTACGGATAATTATGTGCTATTTTTTCTAACACCTAAAATCCCTTTATAGTCTTCTCAAAGTGCAGGATGGCTTTATTTGAGCTATTTTATGTGCTTAATTGGTGCTAGCGGGACCTCTTTCCTGCAAGTAAGCTGCGGCTCGCTTTTAGCCTTGCAGAGAGGTTTCCCGGAACAATTGAATTGCAAATAGGAATTTCTTACGGCCGAAACTCTTGCGGCCGTTTTAGATCAAAGGATTTCCTCTGGCGCGAGCGGCCGCAAGAGATAGCAAGGCACCGGCCGCAAGCCTGCCGGAGCCTCCGGCCGTAAGGGAATAGAATAGCCGAATAGCTTGCGGCCGGTCCTTGCGGCCCCGCAACGGCTGCGGCCGCTAATAGAATGAGGCCCTATGTAACTATGTAACTATGTAACTGACTCACACCAAGGACTATTTTTCATTGCTCTCTTTCCTTTACTTGTGCACACAGCCTGCTCATACGAGACTCTGAGATTGTCAATCTGTAGTGATGTCCCGAACAGTTCGCGGGAGAACGGTTTTCGCGTTCGCCGCGAACGGCGAACACATGCGCTTTTCGGTTCGCCCCCTATACTTTATCATAGAGGAAACTTTGAACATCATTTATTTTATTTTATAAAAATTTGTTGTGTAATCTATGCCTGCCTGCCAGCGTGTGTGTGTGACAGGCTAACACCTAACAGCTTATATTGTGCTTATTTTCACTACTCATACCTGGTGGTGTAACATACATTGAAAACAACCATTTTTTTCCTGTAATCTAATTTCAGTTTCCTGCCTGTGTCAGGCTCACAGCTTATATTGTGCTCAGTGACATAAAACAACACATTTTTGACTGTAATAGATTGAATAGCAATTGTCTGCCTACAGGCGTGTGTGTGAAGCCTATTGCATCTACTCTGCCAACTTTTGCCAGTGCACAGTGGTACGTCATATCTGGTGCAACTATAGTGTACAGTGACATAAAACAACAAGTTTTTGACTGTAATCGATTGAATATCAGTTGCCTGCCTACCTAGGTACAACTTCTTTGCAAAGGCACATGATGTCACATCACAAACGCCTATGGGATCAACACATGAGTACAAGCAGCACACAAAGTCAACGCCGCCATCCTCCTCCTGGTCCAGCATCTTCAGCCACGTCAACCACTGCTGCCCTGCTTGCCCCGTCTCAACTATCCGCCACTCTGTGTCTCGCCCTGAGCAGTCATCTGCCCACAGTCAGGTGTCTGTCAAGGACATGTTTGAGCGTAAGAAGCCAATGTCACAAAGTCACTCCCTTGCCCGGCAACTGACAGCTGGCTTGTCTGAACTCTTAGCCCTCCAGCTTTTACCTTACAAGCTGGTGGAATCTGAGCCGTTCAAAAAATTTGTAGCTATTGAGACACCGCAGTGGAAGGTACCCGGCCGAAATTTCTTTGCACAAAAGGCAATCCCCAACCTGTACTCGATTGTGCAAAAGGAAGTAATGGCATCTCTGGCACACAGTGTTGGGGCAAGGGTCCATATGACCACTGATACCTGGTCTGCAAAGCATGGTCAGGGCAGGTATATCACCTACACTACGCATTGGGTAAACCTGGTGACGGCTGCCAAGCATGGAATACGTGGCTCAAATTTGAAGTGGGAGGACCGACCAAGCATCTTTTTCCATCTCCCGCTTCCAAAAATCCATGCCATATACACGTCCCCTGATAGTGGACTTAACAGGGATTAAACCGATAGGAATAGTACTACTTAACAGTACACACCTTATAATAATGCAGACAGAGGCAACGCTTATAATCTTCCATGCTGTGCAGTGGAAGCCCCCAGACTCTGACCTGTGTATAATCTTCCATGCTGGGCAGTGGAAGCACCCAGACTCTGACCTGTGTATAATCTTCCATGCTGGGCAGTGGAAGCCCCCAGACTCTGACCTGTGTATAATCTTCCATGCTGGGCAGTGGAAGCCCCCAGACTCTGACCTGTGTATAATCTTCCATGCTGGGGAGTGGAAGCCCCCAGACTCTGGGAGTCTGAAGAAGAGGAGTCAGAGGAGGAAGGTGGCTTTGAGTAGGTGGAAGACCAAACACAGCAGGCATCCCAGGGGGCTTGTTGTCACCTTTTGGGGACCCTTGGCTGGGTGGAGGAAGAGACCTTCAATGACATCAGTGAGGACAAGGAACGGGACATGGCTAGCTTGGTATCCAACCTTGTGCAAATGGGGAGTTTGCGGTTGTGCAAGGGACTGTTTGCGGTGCATTAAACGGGGAGATTGGGCTGTTACTGTGAAGCGGGTGTAATCCTTACACTACCTGATCAATACAACATCATACCTGATGTTTTAATGCATGTTATTCCAAACAATTTAGGAATGTTAGGTGATTTATGCCCTTTATGGCTTAAAACCAGACTCTGCATCAACTATGTAATTTTCCGTGGGAGTTTTGCCATGGATCCCCCTCCGGCATGCCACAGTCCAAGTGTTAGTCCCCTTGAAACAACTTTCCCATCACTATTGTGGCCAGAAAGAGTCCCTGTGGGTTTTGAAATTCGCCTGCCCATTGAAGTCTATGGGGTTCGCCGATGTTCGCGACATCACTATCAATCTGTGAATTCTGATTGGTTAATAACTATACCCTGGAAATGTTGAGCAGGGTGACATCAAATACTCAATTCTGATTGGCTGAAATATGATTGGCACATATATCTACTAATCAGAAACTGCAAAAAAATTTATTTAAACAAGGACAGTGTGCCAAAAGTCACTATTCGGCACTCTTCCGAGAACGAGCACTGTTTTTAAAGCAGCAGTTTAATGAAATGTGATACATTGATTAATATTACATGACTTCCATGGTGGAGGTAAATATTTAGCATGGGGTTAAATTTAGTGTGCCATATAGGTCTATAGGGATCGCCATGGTTATAGTTAGATGGGGATCTCCAGGAATAACTTGTGGCAATGGGGTATGCCCTGTGTTCCCCCAGCTTATAGTTTGTGGGCAGGGAATCCCTGTTTACCCCATGTTTATAGGAGGTATTGGGGAGAATCCTGAGGATCCCAGCAATTTAGATAGTGGGTATTGGGCGCTAATGGGGGTGGCGTTACTAACCAATGAACCGCTATCTTGATAATAACATCATATTTGAGGCCTGTATGCTTCACAGAGGCATTGTTTGTGCCTATAAAGGTTGGTGAGAGCACATGTAGGATTTTTGTACAATCTGAGGACTTACGAGCACTTAGTGTTTAACGTGTATCACTCTGATTTTAAAATGTTATTGCCTTGGAAAAATGTTAATGGGACAGCTATACATTTATTGCAATTTTTGGACATTTTATTTTAGCAGTCATGTCTCATATGACTAGTTTCTGTGTTTTGGAATAGCTTGATAGTGATTTACAAGTCTGCTTCACTCATAAATCAGAAACTCCAAGGCATGGAATGGAGCCCATAAACATTAGCAGGTAAAGTCTAGATCTGAGGTTTTCAAACTCTCGTCTGTAGACTTTATTCAGGGGGTCCTGAAATTCTTAGGAATACAAAACAATTCTGAAAAAAAAAATTGTAAGAGCAATAAAATTGGATTATCAATACATGGGCCAGTATAGCATAGCATATTGCAAATGTTATTTGACGACAATGAACAGCGATAAACAATAAACCTTTGAGATAGCTGCCACTCTGATACCATGAACATGGTGTGTATGGAACATTGTAGTTTTGTTACTGCATGACAAGATCACAATGCTCATGAACCCTTATAACAGCTTTCAAGATTGTCAAGAAAGAGCCAAAATGCAGGTACAGCTTGTATTATTCTGATCTGGGTCCAAGCAGAGATGTAAAGAAAGTTGTATAGACTTGAGAATATGGAAGCACCCATCAACTAGGGAACAAAAGTGAACCATTAGCCTCACATACTATTTCATCTTTCATCTGGTATTTTTGGATTAGAAAGAAAGCCTGTTGATTGTGCTGTTTTTTTGTTAATAACAATGAGACTTAAAACGAGACGAATCAGTACTTTAAGTAATTTGAAGATTTAAGATCTTTTTTGCATGGCATAGCAAGAAGTCATCAGTGACTATGTGCAATTTGCAAGTGCTGAGATCAAGGACATCAAATGAATTGGCAGACAGGATTGTGTTTGGAAGATAAGTGCAGAGAGATAAATATCACCACTGGGGCTTTGTTACACCCCAGTTATAGAAATGACATATTTCTTAGTTGGATATTAAAACCCAGATTACCTCTGTCTGCAGTTAAAAAAAAAATGTACTTGTTTGCGAAATATGTAAGAACTAATAATATTAGAAGCTGGGTAAGCCATGAACATAAAAGCTTTTTGTGAAAATCAGATTTTTTGAAGACTTTATGAGCAGAAAAAAAAAACATGTTGTGTTTGTTTACTGAGAGTTGAATCATAATGTTTTTTTTTTATTTATGCATCAGTGGAGTGAGGGGTGAAGGAGGAGAGAGGCTATAAGGCTATAATAGTCAATTGGATCTGACTGAAATTGACATCATGCTGCTTCCCCTCACTAGTCCAGAAGCAGTCTGCTTGCATCAGAAAATGTAATAATTGCTTTCCATACATGTAAACTCCCCTCTCACACTTTCACTAATCTATTGTGGATGCCTCCAGGGCCTAGCAGTTATTACCAGCAGTTCAGAAAGTTTGTACATGGAGATATAAACTGGCTTGTAGTCCACAATGGTGACAGCTGCTACCCTTGAAACCATGTCATACTGGATGAGTATCCCAAATGACAGACTGTCCATAAAAAGTATGAAAAAGAGGATAACACATATGGTCATGGAAAATACTAAGGCATTAATGGGGGTGAAGAAAGATAACACATATAATCCTGGCAACACTTAATCACTGATGACCGGAAATGGAATGGGGACATTACCTCTTAGGCAGTCATGTATTTCGTTTTTTATTGTTGCCGAGATTAGAATTGCAATTTATATTGTATTGCATTTATATATGTATATATAAAAAATATATATTAATATATATTCAGAAGATATTATTACACTATATATATATATATATTCTCTCTTAACCTATGCATCACCCCCCCCTTCCCTTTCTTCCCCTTCATTAATTTATTCCTTCTCCCCCTGTGACTTCATTCTTTTCCTCTATGCATCTCCTCCCCTACTCCTTCTCACTCTTCCCCTCAAGTCTTTGATTTTCCCTCCAAATAGTAAAGTTTACAGCAGCTTACCTGGCAGGAGAGCTGCATAGTGCAAGTCAAGGGACATCAAGAACTGTGCAGGCATGTCCATGACATCACAAATGCACAGCCCACTACTTCCTACTTTTGAATCAACACCTCGTGAACCCATCTCCTTGTGGAAGAAAATGAATGGTGAGGAATAGAAGGGGAGTAATTTGCTACACACTGACTGGAGCGGGATGGGGGGGTTGAGGAGGAGGGGGGAGTTCAATCTTAACGAATAAGAAAATATCAACTATAGGGGAGGATAGAGTTGACAATAGAGTAGCTGGGTTGTTCTCTCTCTCCATTAGGAGAGAAGCTAGGGGCTTCCCCCTCCCCACCACCTCTTCTTCTTCATTCCCAGTCCAGTCTGAGGACTGTTAGGGGAGGAAAAGGTAGCCCTTGGGTCTCTCCCAACAACTGGTGGTAGAAACCAATCTATCATTTCCAAATATCAGGCTTTAGCCCTGTATTACCAAGTGGGAGTGGTGTGGTCCACCCTTGGTATTTTAAGTTTAGGTATGAATGGAACGAGTGTGAGTAAGGTACCAGACCTGAATGAACTGCCGGTAGGTTTAAAGGCTGTATGGGAGGGAAAAGGAAGCTGTAGTCAGCTAGATGTTACTATGTGGTTTATATAGGATTAAAAATAGTGTCACATAACCTAAATGGACTCAACTCCCCCTCCAAAAGAAAAATTGCGTTTAACAACTATACTAAGCTGAATATAGATATTTTATGCTTACAAGAGACACATCTTAAGAAGGGCAATGAATCCTACCTGTCAAATAATATATTTTCCAAAAGTATACACTCTACATTTAAAAATAAGTCTAAGGGAGTCTCAATCTTTTTTAATAGGAGACTCAATATTAAAGAACAGGGCAGTATAATAGATCCCATGGGGAGATACATAGTCTGGAGGGGTGAGGTGGAAAGTAGACCAATAACATTTGCTAATTTGTACCTTCCCAATAAAAAACAGTGTAGCTTTCTAAAGAAAATTTTAGCAGAGATAAAAAAAGTGGAATATGGGAACCTCCTGATCTGTGGTGACTTTAACATGGTCATGGACCCGGAGCTTGATAGACAAGGTAAATGTAAGTTGACGTTATTAAATAATTTAAGTAAAATCACAGCAGATTTCTCAGGTATAATGAAGGATAAGGAGTACTTCGATCTATGGAGACTAATGCACCCAAGCGACTGCCAATTCACTTTTTACTCTAATAGATTTTCCCTCGTCATCTCGAATAGATCACATTTTCTCCGATAGGGCCACGATAAGTTTGATTAAAAAAATAGAAATAGAACAGGCCCCCTGGTCGGATCACTCAATGAACCTTTTGGTTTTATATGATACAGTAAAAAAAAAAACAGAACAGGAATTGGAGACTGGATACATCACTATTAAAAGATCAGGAATTTATGAAAGAACTAAAAAAAAAAACTACGAAATTCTTTAAAATAAATGAAGGAACCGTGGGCTCACATAAAACAATATGGTGCACATACAAAGCCTTTATTAGAGGCATATTAATTGCCAGATCAGCAGAAAGAAGGAAACTAAGAGGAAAACCCCTAAAACTGCTGTATATGGAATTAATAAAGCTTCATCAGATTAACAGGGGAAAATATATCAAAGAGATAAGTGATAAAATATGCATTATAAATAAAGAAATTAGGGCAATACTGCAATTACAAGCCGATAATTTACTGTGGCGCTATTGTCAAAATCACTTGAAGTTCGGCAGTAAAATGGGGACATTTTTGGCGAATAGACTCAAAAAACAACGAGAGCAAAATAGAACAGCCAGAATAATTGACCTGAAAGGAAAATATCAATATCATCCAGATAAAATTGGGGAGGTTTTTCTAAACTTCTATAGAAAGCTATATAATTTGGAAAAGGACTCACAACTTACAGGCCCCACTAAAGTGGATATATCAACATTTTTGGATGGGATAAATGTACCATCCGTCTCGGAGCCAGAAAGAATCTATCTAAACAGCAATATTACAGAGTTAGAGGTCTGTGAGGTCATTAACAGTAATAAGAGAAACAAAGCCCCAGGGTTAGATGGGTTTGATGCAGCCTTCTTTCAACTTCTTCTTCCAGAGATTAAAGAACCCCTATGTAATGTATATAATGATATTAAAATATCTGGGGAGATCCCAAGAGAAATGTCAGAATCTAAAATAATAAACTTATTAAAGGAGGATAAAAACCCAGATGATTGCAAAAATTATCGACCAATTACTTTGATAAATATAGATTTGAAGACCTACTCAAAAATTTTAGCAAACAGACTAAAAACGGTCATTCATAAACTTATACATACAGATCAAACGGGCTTTGTTCCAGGGCGTCAAGCCTCGGACAGTACCAGAAGGCTCCAAAATATACTCGCTCATGCTAAAGCCAAGGAAGTGCCCATATTGGCCCTGTCATTAGACGCAGAAAAGGCGTTTGACAGGGTCAATTGGGTATTTCTAGAGGCCGTCCTGGTGAAATTCGGGTTGGGAGACTTTGCCCTGAAGGCAGTTAAAGCGCTTTATGGGGAAACAAAGACGCGCATAGTCAATCCTGATTTTGAATCAGTATGTTTTAGTATAAGCAATGGCACGCACCAGGGCTGTCCCCTATCCCCGCTCCTATTTATCCTGTTTCTGGAACCGCTGGCAATACGTATAAGGGAAGAGGCGGATATCAGTGGAGTCAGAATAGGGAAACATGAGTTTAAACAATTAGCATACGCGGACGATATAGAAGTAACATTTACAGAGCCTGTAACATCATGTCAAAAGTTCTTGGACATTCTGGAGGAATTCAGTAGAATTTCCTACTTTAAAATAAATCAAACTAAGTCCGTGGCTTTGAAAAGAGGATTAAAGATAGAAGATAGGGATGCTCTAGAGCATATGCTACAGTGTAACTGGCATTCAAATAGTATCACCCACCTAGGAATCAAATTCTCATTCCAATTGGGTAAATTGATTAAAGCTAATTTAGATGAAACCATGAGTAAAATAAACATTACCTTGACCAATTGGAAACAACTACATTTATCATGGTTAGCTAAAATTGCAGCTATCAATATGAATATTATCCCAAAAATCACTTACTGTCTGAGATGTATTCCGGGAGCGCTGGCATATAACTACGTCAAAAAAATACAAGTGCAGCTAGATAAGTTTATCTATGGTGGGAAGAAACCCCGGGTGGGAAAAATAATAGCAAATCAAAAGGTCGAGAAAGGTGGGTTAAATTCCCCCTGTATAATAGATATTTACCAACAAATTTGTATAGCACATCTTATTAGCTGGAATTTAGTAAAGGAACAACCTAGATGGATGGAAATTGAGGAGGCCCTATTAAGAAATATTAAGATCCATTCCGTGTTGTGGCTGCCTAGCTTGAACGAGTCAGTGATTAGAGATCTCCTGAAGAATTTGGTTTTCCTAACCAAATTTTGGTATAGAAATAGACTATAGATGCAGCTAATTAACCTTCCCTCACTGGCTGCCCCAATTGATACATTGGAATGGGGGCGCTCTAACCCAATAATTACATCTCTGAAAATCAAGGGTGACACACCCACAGCAAAACTGTTCGAAGATGGACAACTTATAGACCTACAAAGGATGTGTAGGAAATTTGGAGATATAAAATTGACTTGGCTAGAATATGAGTGTATTAAAAAAAGACTAGTAGTCTGCGGTTACAGGATCTCACAACATTTAAAAACAACTAAAATGGAAGATCTTGTGATAAAAAGAGATAATTTATAAACTATTTTGAAATGTAATAAAATTATAAATGAGAACAAATTCAGGTTTGATGTACTGGGAATCAACTATGGGAGAAACCTTTGAAGCAATGGTATGGTACCAAAGCTTAAGAATGGTAAAAAAAAGCAGCAGGTCTGCCAAGGTATATAGAAATGTTTTTTAAGCTTTCGAATAATTGGTACCTCTCTCCTGAACGTATGAATAAAATAGACCCAAAAAATCAAAGTACCTGCTGGAGAGGCTGTAATCAGTTGGGAACATCGTTTCATATGTGGTGGGAGTGCCCTAAAATAAACAGGTTTTGGATAGATTTGTGTCAATTAATAGAAGAAATATTAGCTCAAGAAATTAGGTGTTCCCCTTCATTGGTACTGTTCCATAGGAATTTGGAGGAATTCCTTGGTTCAGATGGTATCTTGATATGTCATATTCTGTTAGTAGCCAAAAGTTTGATAGTAAAATCTTGGAAAAATACCCATGTTCCGTCAAGAATACAGCTGGTGGCAGCAATACGAGAAAATAGAGGGATTATTGATCCCATAGACAAGAATTGGCTGATGGAAACAGGTACCCGTTTCCCTTGGCAGAAGTGGGATAAATTTGCAAGTTCTATTGGAGTATAGACAAACAGGACAGGATCATAATTTAGCAATTATAAAAGAGGTAGAAGGGGAGAAGGAAAAAAGGGAGTAGTCAAGGAAAAAGACTATAAATCATATAATAGGTAGATTAGGAACCCAAACTCTTATCCCTCCAGCAACAACCTATTGGTAGCACATCGGTCTGGTACAGTGTGAATGGTTTATGTGTTTCTTTTTCTTTCCTTTTCTTCTCTTATTTCCTTTTGATATTAGTTAAAAAATCTGTAGATATAATGAGGTTAAAAGGGGGCATACCATGAATGTAGCGGAGAGGCAATATTCCCCAGGGTATCTCCGCTTATAATCCCAGTGAGGCTCAGGAACAAGTAAATGGTAAATCCACAGGCAAGGTTTCCAACAGGTAAAAAAATAGCAGTATCCCAACCGCAATCCCAATAACTGGACGACACACAGTTTCAGGAGCAGAACTACATCTTTAATGACAGGGAAACTCTTTTTATGCCATGGTGCCCTCTGAAGGGCTACACCCACATAATTATCACAGCCAATTATCTACATGGTTCAACCCCCACGTCTCCTCCCCTCAGATAACAGGTAACACAATTAAAACAGACCCAATTTTAACCACATTCTGGATGTACCCCAAATACAGGGGGTACACCTTTAAGTCCCACACCATTCAATATCTCTCACCCAGGGGAACAACATATACAAAAATGGCATGAATCAGACCAGGGGTTCAAAAGTTAGTAAAAGTATGTTTTTACACATAACACACAGACATTGCACATATCCCCCATACAATACACATATAGGACAATAGGTGAGTCACACCTCCCTGGCAACTTGGATACAATCAGACATTAATTAGATCATTCTTCTTTGTTCTTATCAGAGAATGAAAACACTTTGGAAAATGCAAGGATCCTTTACAACTTTCTTATCTCTTGAGTCTCTGTAATAGGATTATCTATTAGCCTAGGTCTGCAAAAGTCTGGCTAATATTCTACAGAGCATAAACCCAACATACATTTCTTTTAACACAAGTACAACATACAGTTATGCGAATGCAGCTTATTCACAGTAAATTGCAGGACAGCCCAGTGCCATCCGCTACACTGCTCCCCCTTGCCCACAAGCCGGCATACACAGTCTGATCCACCACGGATCGGCTTGGGGATGTCCGGGGACTCACGGATCATTTTTCCAGGTCAGTTTGTCTTGACAACCCGTCGGCATTCCCATTCTGTTTACCCGGGCGGTACTGGATATTAAAGTCAAAAGGCTGCAGCGCCAAACTCCAGCGCAGCAGCCTGGCATTGTCCCCAGCCACCCGGTTTAGCCATACCAGCGGGTTGTGATCCGTGAGTAATGAAAAGGGCTGTCCATATAAATACGGCTGCAGTTTCTTTAAGGCCCACACCACAGCCAGGCATTCCTTCTCGATGGCGGCGTAGCTTACTTCTCGAGGTAACCGCTTGCGACAGATGTAAGCCACGGGATGTTCTCCGCCATCGGCCCCGACTTGGCTCAGTACTGCTCCCAATCCGAACACAGAAGCGTCTGAACCTCCGGGAGTGTGTTGTAGTCCTGGGTGCGGGCCTGTTGTCGGGTGACCACAGGGTAAGCTTCTCCTGTGGTGGTGGTCTGGGGCTCAAAAGCAGACGTGAGCCTCCCCAGATCGTTCCCCAATAAAACCTCCGCTGGTAACTGCGGCATCAACCCCACCTCCACATGCCCTGCCCCCGCTCCCCAATGCAAATGAACCCTTGCAGTGGGTAGCCGGTATACTGCTCCCCCGGCTACCCTGACGACCACAGTCTTGTTAAGTTTAGTCTGGTCTGAAACCAGGTCACTTTTTACCAAGGTGATGGTAGCCCCTGAGTCTCGCAGCCCTTGGACCGCTTTACCCTCCAGGTATACAGTCTGCCTGTGATGCTGCCGATTATCAGCATTGGCCTGGACTGGATCTGCCTCGTGCAGCACCTCCCATTGTTCCACGGTTGTAATGGGAACAGCTGAACCATATGGCGTGGCTACTATGTCCTGGTAGTGGTGGGCTGTGGCTGCTCTCGGTGGTTGTGGTGGGCCTGGAAGTATCCAGGTGGACCGGTCTCGCAGCTGGGGACATTCCCTTTTATAGTGTCCCCATTTCTGGCAGTGGTGACAGGGGCCAGAAGCGGGCTGGCGGAAACGTGGCTGTGCAGCGGGCGGTGGTGGTGGTGGCCCTGGACGTATCCAGGTGGACCGGTCTCGCAGCTGGGGACATTCCCTTTTATAGTGTCCCCATGTCTGGCAGTGGTGACAGGGGCCAGAAGCGGGCTGGCGGAAACGTGGCTGTGCAGCGGGCGGTGGTGGTGGTGGCAGTGTTCTCGGTGGGGCTGGGGTGTAGCTGGTTCCCCCAAAGGTTTTAAAAGGAGTCTCTGGTGTTACAGGTTTTTGCTGCCTGCGTGCATCTAGGTACTCATCTGCCTTCCTGGCAGCTTCGGTGAGGGAGGTAGGGTTTCGGTCTCTTACCCACTCTTGTACCTCACCAGTTACTCCCTCATAAAACTGCTCCAGCAGCATCATCTGTATCACATCCTCCATGGACCGTGCCTTGCTCGCTTGTACCCACCCAAGTGCTGCCCTTTGTAGCCTGCATGCCCACTCTGCATGTGAGTCTTTTTCCACCTTCTTTAAGTCCCTGAATCTCCGCCGGTATGCTTCTGGTGTTATAGCATACCTGGCCAGAATAATTTCCTTTACTTTGCTATAGTTCCTTATTTCCTCATTAGGTACAGTACGATATGCCTCGGCTGCCCTCCCCGTTAGCCTTCCTGCCAAAATCGGTACCCAGTCCTCTGTGCTGATTCTATGCAGGGCACACAGTCTTTCAAAATCCTGCAGGAAAGCGTCTATATCTTCCTCTGCCTCCACATACGTTTTAAAAGCCTGGTATGGTATCTTAGGCTTACCTTCTTGTGGCATATTTATTGCAGAGCTGCGTTCTGGGGCTCTTTGTTTCCTCAACATAAATTCCTGGACTTCTGTCATGGTCCTTGAAATAATTTCTGTTGAAGGTTGTTCCCCATAAAAAGACAGCCGAAATTGTACCTGCCTCCGGAACTCCACTTGTTCCGAATTTTCTCCTGAATCCCCCTGTTCGGGAACCGAATCTCCGTCCATTCGGTACTCCTCCATCAGCTTAGTAATGAGTACCGCTTTCTTCTTATTGCTGGCTTGTATACCCCTTGCCTCCAGGAGGTCTTTTAGCGTGGAGCGTTTTTAGTGTGGCAAAATCAATCTCCATCCGTACTCCATTTATGCTTGTTCCTCTGTGAGTCTGGATCCCAGCGCTGCCAACCAATGTAGCGGAGAGGCAATATTCCCCAGGGTATCTCCGCTTATAATCCCAGTGAGGCTCAGGAACAAGTAAATGGTAAATCCACAGGCAAGGTTTCCAACAGGTAAAAAAATAGCAGTATCCCAACCGCAATCCCAATAACTGGACGACACACAGTTTCAGGAGCAGAACTACATCTTTAATGACAGGGAAACTCTTTTTATGCCATGGTGCCCTCTGAAGGGCTACACCCACATAATTATCACAGCCAATTATCTACATGGTTCAACCCCCACGTCTCCTCCCCTCAGATAACAGGTAACACAATTAAAACAGACCCAATTTTAACCACATTCTGGATGTACCCCAAATACAGGGGGTACACCTTTAAGTCCCACACCATTCAATATCTCTCACCCAGGGGAACAACATATACAAAAATGGCATGAATCAGACCAGGGGTTCAAAAGTTAGTAAAAGTATGTTTTTACACATAACACACAGACATTGCACATATCCCCCATACAATACACATATAGGACAATAGGTGAGTCACACCTCCCTGGCAACTTGGATACAATCAGACATTAATTAGATCATTCTTCTTTGTTCTTATCAGAGAATGAAAACACTTTGGAAAATGCAAGGATCCTTTACAACTTTCTTATCTCTTGAGTCTCTGTAATAGGATTATCTATTAGCCTAGGTCTGCAAAAGTCTGGCTAATATTCTACAGAGCATAAACCCAACATACATTTCTTTTAACACAAGTACAACATACAGTTATGCGAATGCAGCTTATTCACAGTAAATTGCAGGACAGCCCAGTGCCATCCGCTACAATGAATATATAGGAAAAAAAAGAAAAATGAAAGAAGAGAGGGAAAGAGAAAAAAGAAAAGTTTTGTTACTATATATACAGACGTCTTTATTGAAAACACAAATATAGGGAAAAGTGCGGGAAAGCAGATAGTTAAGAAAGAGAAGTGATAAAGAATAATAGACCTTTCTCTAAAAGAGAGGGTAGACCTCGGTCCCTATATAGAATGGTTAGCGAAAAACTCTCTCACATAATGTTGGAATTAACTTTGGGTGGGGGGATGGCGAAAAGCCATTGATATAGATGCAAATATTAGAGAGGTGTTAAGATCTGTCAAAGTATCTAAAAGAACTCACAGCCCTGGGTCTAAAGAAGTTAAGTTGTAATATAGGGGATACAGATGTGATATTGTTTCTCTGTATATATATGTATATATATGTATATATTGTTTAAATCTGGTTTGGAGGTATAAGTTACCCCCGTTAAGAGGAAAATACGAGGGGAAAGGGGGGAAACGAGAGTATTATTAGAAGAGTGTCATGAATCGTGATTGTTTGTCTGTTTTATACTTTGTATCTACGTCTTGTTTTTGTACCTGTATTCTTTTGACTGGAAAATAAAAAAAGAAGGGCAATGAATGAATGGGAAGAGAGAGGATTGAGGGAAGACTGGCTAAGCTTGAAGCAGTTAAACTACATGGCATAAAACATCAGCTATTAAATGCATAAGGAATTGCCATATTTGCACTGTTATGGGGGTGCCACAGATATTTTTACATTTTAAATATTAATAATAATTTAAATAAGCTAGTTAGATAGAGTAGACATTTGATTTTTAAGTTTACGTTTTCTTGCCTATATGTACTTTGCAGTAAAGCACTAAAATGTAATGTCTTGTGCTTTATTATTCTGCTGTATTACTTAAATAAATAAAAATAATATGAACAATGGCATGTTGCCAAAATAATCATGATAAATCAGTAAAGAAAGTAACCGGGGTAGGATGAGGTGTTCAGTCCCAGAAATACTGAAAGCTATGACCCTGATTCAATTGCAAGCTTGCATCTCAAGGGATGTAGGCCGTATGACTGCTGGCGTGCTGCGGGTGCCCGTTCGTCACCGAATCTGAAGCAATTCAATTGAGCAAGGGCTCAAGTTACGTGCCGAAGGCTCAAGCCCGTAAAGCCGTCCTATGGCCAGCAAACTGTTAATGGGCTGGCCGGGATGCAATCCTCTGTTACAATCCAATCATGGTATAATGTAGTGCGACACAGGCCTCTCAGCCAATAAAAAGCGGTCTAGCCACAGATGATTGACAGAGGGAGATTATAAAGTTGTGTTCCTCCCGCCCATGTGTTGCATTTTCTTCCGAAGCAGCATGCATGTCCGGGAGTTGGAGGTTGGTTATAGATAGAGAGACAGTAAGTGATTTTTGAGAGCAGTAATTTGCGGTTTAGTTTATTTCTATAATACTATTTACGATTTTGCACTTAATCCTTGTTTACACATATTTACAGATTACACATAATAGCAATACACATAATTTAAAGAACACACATAGAGACACATAGAGCTAGGTCACTCCATACACACACATCCATCTCATCCCCCAACAGTTAATAAATGCACATAATACACAAAACAAAAATTCCTCATACATATACAGCCAAACTTTTTTTGATTTATCGTTATATTCCTTTTGGGATTTAAAAGGAGGGAGGAGTGGAGAGATAGGGAGAAGGAGATGAGGCGAGCCGAGGAGGAGAGAGAGGAGAGAGAGGTTGCCCTGGGGAGTGGTGCAGAGGAGTGGAGAAGAGGAAGAGAGGAGTGGAGGAGAGGAGTGGGGGAGAGGAGGAGGAGGTTGGGAGTGTCGGAGGAGAGGAGGAGGAGGTGAGGAGTGACAGAGGAGGAGGTGGAGGAGGAGCAGGAGATGGAGGAGGAGCAGGTGGAGAAGGAGCAGGAGGTGATGGAAGTGGAGAGGAGGAGGCGGGTGGTGGCAGGGCAGCCCTAGCACCAGGCACATTTAGATGAGGGGCAGAGGGGGAGGGGCCTTTTCCCAGGGGGTGGTAGTTCAGAGGAGGGACCACCTCAGGGACAGGTCAGGGAGGCAAGGATACCCGTCCACAGTCGGGAGGGCAAAAGGCGAAGGGAAAGTACAGGGCCCTGAACTACAGGCACCAGGAGAATGTGGTGCTCCTTGGTGCCATCCATGGCAGCCTTGTGATCCTTGTGAGGGGGGAAGAAGTCATTCCTGAGAGTCCATGTATTAGTGTGCCCACTGCAGCCTATGCAGTTACAGACTGCAGCCGGAATCAACATAGCGTTAGGAGCCAAGAACAATCAAAATGAAGAACCAAAGAATAGATCATATCTAGCAAATGATAGCTAATTTGAGTTGCAATTAGGAGAATCATTCAGGTTCAAGCCTAGATGTCAGATAGTTAGGAATGAACACATAACAATGTATGATTCATCATACTAATAACATATACCTTTCTTTTCTGTGTTTCAGCATCAAGGAGGTCTGGGTCCAGTGGTGAGCCAAAGGTAGGGGTATCAGCTCCATCGGAGCAGGAAGTGGAGGAGCAAGCCCCCGCCCAGCAGGAACCGACGCAGGTGTAGGAGGAAAGAAGAAGACCCTAGGGCCCAGGGTTTGGAGGAGGAGGATATCATCTGGATAGTGGGGTCACCAGCAGAACCAGCAGCCACACCACTGGGATTTGAAACCACTATCCCCCTCCTCCAGAGACTCAGCATCTCACCAGGGCCCTCCCACTGGAGGGACCATCTGGACAGGCAACCACCTCCTCCTCCCCTTAGCAGTGCGTTGGACTGGTCACCACCAACACCACTGCCCTTATTTCACCAGACTCCAACCGGGCCCCAGACCTTCAGCACTGGGACACCACCTCCACTTCCTCACCAGGCCACGTCCCAGGGGCCTCCACCCCAGCATCAAGCCAGGCTGCGCAGGCAGAGGTGCTGGCCCTCATGCAACAGCAGATGGAGTGTCTACGTGGGATCCAGGCCAGCATCTCCGCCAATCATATGGAGGTCATGCGCAGCCTGGCCAGGAGCAATTGACGGGAGAGGAGGCACCACTTAATAACAGAATCCTACATGGCCGGGCGGCCAAGATGTAGGCAGATAAAAGCGCATTCCAGGAGGTTAACGCAAATGCCATGTGAAGCGCATTGGTCCCCAGCCCCGCCTCCACCCTGGAGGTATTCCCCCGCCACTCGCAGCCCGACCCCTCCTCTCCTCCCCCCATGCCTCCAACAACGCCACTGCATGTGCCTCTGCCTCCTGGGTGGTTACGTCCCCCAGCCCACCCATCACCACCATGACAAGAGAGACAGCGGCCAGACATGGGGGATTGGGGCCCTGTGGCTAGGTGGAGGAGAACCTAGGGGCTGCGCAGATGTTGGTGCCTTCTCAGCAGCACTCGTCAGTGACAATCTATTTGTCCAACTGTTAACTTATCTAGCCTGGCCACAGAGTCTTGGATCTTGGTCTATGTGATGGTGATATTTTGTGTGCAGATGGCTACCTCCCATCACACGGTCCATAATCCTCTTCTCTGTGGACATGTAGGGTAATGTTTAACATTTCAGCAATTGATGGTCACTGAGGAATGCTGCTGACAAGAGATGCTGCAGTCCCTATCTTCTTAAGGCCTTATTTTATAGGTTGTTTTTTTGTTTGTTTGTTTTAGGTATAATTTTGGTCCATGAAGGCATCTTCTGCATCTGCAAGCATTGCAAATGAGCTGTATGAGGTTTAAGGTTTTCACAGTGCCTCTCAGGTAGACATTCCTTCAATGACAGCCCTGCCTTAACTATTAGCTCCCATAATTATAAAGCTATCATATAGCCAGATATCAAAGTCTCACAATTACATGTTAATGACAGCCAGCATTAATATATGCACTAGTGAAGCATGTGATCCTGATCTCAATATCAATCTGAGAACAGGTAATTGTGTCTGATGTACAGTGCCTTGCAAAAGTATTCACTCCCCTTGGCATTTTTTGTGTTTTGTTGCCTCGCAACCTGGAATTAACATGGATTGTTTGAGGATTTGCATCATTTAATTTACAGAACATGCCACAACTTTGAAGATGTTTTTTTTTTTTTATTGTGAAGCAAAAAACAAATAGGACAAAATAACAGAAAAAGTCAATGTGCATAACTATTCACCCCCCCTAAAGTCAATACTTTGTAGAGCCACCTTTTGCGGCAATCACAGCTCCAAGTCGCTTTGGATAAGTCTCTATGAGCTTGCTACATCTTACCACTGGGATTTTTGCCCATTTCTCCTTGCAAAACGGCTCCAGCTCCTTCAAGTTAGATGGTTTGCGCTTGTGAACAGCAATCTTTAAATCTGACCACAGATTTTCTATTGGATTGAGGTCTAGGCTTTGACTAGGCCATTCCAACACATTTACATGTTTCCCCTTAAACCACTCAAGTGTTGCTTTAGCAGTGTGTTTGGGGTCATTGTCCTGCTGGAAGGTGAACCTCCGTCCTAGCCTCAAATCACGCACAGAATGGTACAGGTTTTTCTCAAGGATATCCCTATATTTAGCACCATCCATCTTTCCCTCAACTCTGACCAGTTTCCCAGTCCCGGCTGCTGATAAACATACCCAAAGCATGATGCTGCCACCACCATGTTTCACTGTGGGAATGGTGTTCTTTGGGTAATGTGATGTGTTTGGTTTGCGCCAGACATAGCGTTTTCTTTGATGGCCGAAAAGTAAAATTCTAGTCTCATCAGACCAGAGCTCCTTCCTCGCTGTGCCATTTAGTTTTTTGCTGAAAGTAATGGCTTTCTTCTGGCCACTCTGCCATAAAGCCCAACTCTATGGAGCGTACGGCTTATTGTCATCCTATGTACAGATACTCCAGTCTCTGCTGTGGAACTCTGCAGCTCATCCACGGTTACCTTAGGTCTCTGTGCTGCCTCTCTGATTAATGTCCTCCTTGCCCGATCTGTGAGATTTGGTGGGCGGTCGTCTCTTGGCAGGTTTGCTTTTGTGCCATTTTCTTTCCATTTGGTTATAATAGAAGTAATGGTGCTCCTGGGGATCATCAAATATTTGGATCTTTTTTTATACGCTAACCCTGACTTGTACTTCTCAACAACATTGTCCCTTACTTGTTTAGAGAGTTCCTTAGTCTTCATCGCAGTGTTTGTGTTAGTGGTGCCTCTTGCTTAGGTGTTGCAGCCTCTGGGGCCTTTCAAAAAAGGTGTATATATGTAATGACAGATCATGTGACACTTAGATTGCACACAGGTGTACATCATGTCACTATTTATGTGACTTCTTTAGGTAATTGGTTGCACCAGAGCTTTTTACGGGCTTCATAACAAAGGGGATGAATACATACACACATGCCAATTTTCTGTTTTCTATTTCAAAAAAATAGTTTTTTTGTATATATTTTTCTCATTTCCCTTTACCAACTTAGACTATTGTGTTCTGATCCATCACATAAAATTCAGATTCACAAAACATTGAACTCAAGGCTGTAATGTAACAAAATAGGTAAAAAGTCAAGGGGGTGAATACTTTTGCAAGGCACTGTAAGTAGCATTGAATCTGGCTGGTGACGTTTGTGTCCTCTCTATATTGATGGGTATTTCCCCCTATTACTGATATCATGGTTAGCCTTTAACATGTGCTAGCAGCTGTATAGCTGATGGATGTAATATCAATGTTGATGAACAATATCATATGGAGAAGGTGATGGTACACCTTGACCACTGACGCTGGTCACAGCTAAGCATTTATTGTGAGATGACACATTATTATTAATAGTCATGGCCAGTGAGTTATCCAGAGAACTAGCTAATAGTTAATACTGCTTGCAGATAGGAATCAGGTTGGTATATTGTTACAGTTACAGTATTTAGCACTGTACTGTAAATGCATGTTGATTTTCTTTTTTTTATCCTCCTCCGCCTTTTTTTTTACCACTTTTTTTTAGATTTGCTTTGTCAACACACTATATGTGTTAAACTGGATTGGATTACACAGTCCAGAGGTTTAATCATCTATTTCATTGAGCAAATCTAGACAAGTTGCAAGCGCTATGCACATTAATGGTTTCTTCAATTAAATGGGGTGATTTCTGATGATCCTGTTTTTCATCAGATTCCGGTTGCAGTGGTGTAATGACCACATGTGACTCTGGTAGGTGCTATGCATCATGCTTATTCTAGACCAGGGGTCACCAAACTCGGTCCTGGAGGGCCGCACCCAGGCCTGGATTTGTGGATATCCTTGCTGCAAGCAGGTGATACTATTGCTTCTTCCACCATCCTGATTGACTCACCTGTGCACAGAAAGGAAATCATCAAATCCAGGCCTGGGTGCGGCCCTCCAGGACCGAGTTTGGTTACCCCTGTTCTAGACTATGACATTACGCCCTTTAGGTATCCCCTTTTTCTCACAAGCCTCTTACTTTCCCGGGATCCGCCCACACCCCACCCATGGTATTAATGCACAGTCTTGTCCATTTCTGACTGCTCTTTGTGTATTAAATAAAGCTTTGTTATACCATTATCCCCATGTCAGTGTGTTGTCAATGGTTGGGGTTTTGGGAAATTTACATACATCACATTTGTGTCACATTCCTATATCTGTAAAGTAATGAGCCCTAGTTACTATGCAATAGATTAATACATAACATAACGATAATAATAATAATAGTAATAATATCATTAGATATCATAAAATAATATATTATATCTAATAATAAAAAAGTGTTAATACACATGCAAATACTAATTTGTAATACTGTGGAGTATCAGCATTCCCCTGAAGGCCTGATAACAATATGACAGGTGATAATGTAAATTGATTGATAGCAAAACACTTAATGGGAGGTCATCAAATGACAATGGGTATACATTTTGGCACGTGCCCACCAGCAATGGCGTGGGAATTTCCAGGATGGGCGTAGCGGAGATAGAGGTGAGTTGGCTGTTGCTCCACGTGCCTCTGCACGGCCTCCACATTTTTTTAGTTGGGACCTTTCCTGATGGGTTAGAGTAGATTAGTGTGGTGTATGTTCCCTGGTCCCCTTCAGGATTGCTAAGTGGTGGTGAGGAGGCTTGTGTACCTGAATGAAGCAGTGAGCTATACCATGTAGGGCCACTGTAGGTGGGCAGGTCATAGTAGAGCAGAGTCAGACACAACTGAGGGACTGAACAATCATATGTGAAATGTTCCCCTGGTACTTGATATATGCCATGTGGCGGTGTAATTTGTATACAAGATGATCTTTTTATTTTTAGGGTCCTCCTTAGAGCCTCAGTGAGTGAGAAAGGGTTAATATGTCAGCCATTTCCATGCATTTGTGTTGCAATTTCATGAGGTAGTGTGTCTTTAATAGCTTTCAGCATTTTGCAGCATGGCTTTTCATATTAGCATATGCATGACCATTACAACCTATGAGAAAAATAAAATCAGATTTTTTGCAATATTTTATATTTGGGAGTTGTTGTGCAAGTAACTGTAATGCCTTCCATTGCTTTGCCCATATTTTAAAGTGCATTGGTGTCTTTTTATTGCCATTTGCAGAGTTACAATCTAGTCTGTAAACCCTTTGCGGGTCCTATTTAGAATCCGTAATCTTTGGGGTGCCATTTGCCATTTGCTCATCTCCACCAGCGCAATGAGTGCCTTTGGAGCTCCTTGCCTGCATTGGCTGGCTCACTGAGCGAGTCTGCAAGCGTTAGCGACAACCCGCAATGCTCACAAGTATATATATGTGATTTCCATGTTATATTGATCCCAGCAATCAGTGTGTTAATGCATAAAATCAAACTTGCATGTAATAGAATATCATATTTACGGCTTTATCAATATTGCATTATATCTGGAATGTGGGTCCGATCGTAACTCATAATTCAAGCCCGTATGACTTTGAAATCCAACTTCCATTTTTCATTGAAGTCCTACAGGCTTGAACATCATCGCTGACGCAAGGATGTAACTCGTAGTTAGAAACAGCCAATGGAATGTGGTTCCGATCGTGACTCGTGGTTCAAGCGAGTAGGACTTCAATGAAAAATGGAGGTTGGATTCTAAAGTCATACAGGCTTGAACCACGAGTCGCGATCAGACCCACATTACATTGGCTGTTTCTGACCCCGAGTTACGGCCTTGCGTCAGCGATCATGTTCAAGCTCGCAAATGCAACTTTTAATAGCATGGTTTGTGATGTGCTATATCGGGCCAGGACTTGCGGGCACGGCCAATTGAATAGCACCATAAATTGCAGCCAATTTGGGCTCGCAGCAGGCCCGCAGATGTAAGTCCTACCTAACTTCCAATGCCTCAATTGAATGAAGCTCAAAATATGTACAGAATAATAAAAAAAAACAATGTAAAAAAATTATGAATTGCAGTTAACTGTTTTGCTTGCTTTTAACCAACATTTGCAAATATATCACAATTAAAAGGAGAACACACACTATTTATGAGTGCTCTAGGTCAGGTTTTTACACTTTCCCTTCAAACATTACCAGATAACAGTATTAAAGGAAACCCGACTACTGAAATTTGTTTACTTTATCAATCATTATCGCTGTGATAATATTTCCAATATTCTTACTGTTCCCTTACATGAAAACCTTTTCTTAAAGTGATAGTACAATAGCTGTAATATATTTGGAAAAACAACAGAAGTATGGATGAACCAGAAAATAATTTTAAATTATCATAATCCATGCGGCTCTGAGTGAGTGGTTTGTTGAAGAAAGAAATACAGGAATTCCTATTAGAGTGATAAAAGGCTATAAAGTCTAGCTGTTTGCTAAGCATAACAGTGTACAGTATATATGTTATGTAGAAGAAGGAAGTGATCAACATCGGCAAAGCCATTGAAAGGTTTAGCAATATGGGAGAGTAATATACTACGGCTTTAAATATGTGAAGGTTATTGGACATGTTTCAGAGCTGTATCAATGGGATGAAGAAAAACAGGGTATGAAGAGTTAAAAAGAGAATTTGAGTTGAAAAATTTAGAATATAATCACTTCTCATTTTTAGAAGATTGTAAAAGAAGAGATCTGGGATGATAGCAAGGTATATCTGCTTTTTCAGAAATTGATTTACTACTCTATTCTTGAAGGGGTAGGGAACATTAGCCATAGTGAAGAATATGTTAAATATGTTAGTAAATGTAGTGACAGTTATATAGGCTAGCGGTATGACATGGGGAGAGAGAATGTCAGGGATGTGTTTATGCATAGGCCCAAGAGACCCAGTCTTAGGGCACCACATTTTCAGTGGGCAGCAGGCTGCATGAAGCTGTTTGTATATGCACAGTAATGTCTATATTCTGTGATATTTCTGGCTGTAAGTGTAAATGCCACTTTCTAATATGTTATATATGTACATAAACACACAGATATAGAAAGGAGAAAGGATGAGCTGCAAGTGGGGTGTGGGGGTCCAAAACATTTGAATGACCTATGGCAGCATAGAACCTAAATACAGCCATGAGGAATGTGATCAAGATGGCAAGTATTAGATGGAGAGGAATGGGGAACAACAGACATTTTCTCTTCTGTGACTGTTGAGCAAAGGAGAGGTGCTATGTTAAGACTAGCTAACCGACAAATGTAGTTTACCTTGGCCTGGAAAAGGTTAGCAAAGTCTTGTTATTCATGAAAAGATTACTTGTAGATAGTCGTAGTAAGTAGCATTTTGGGTTGGATTTCTCTGCTTATAAAAAAGAAAATAGTTATCTTCAGTTTTGGTAGAAAGCAAAGTTAAAACAGAACATAATTAATGTGTGGCATAAGAAAATACAAGCGAGTGGAGGAATCTATCAAAGGTCTGATATTAGAAAGATGGGATAGTGGACAACAAAAGTGACAATATATTAAGAAAGGAGTTTAAGGCACCATTGTGGTTCTGTACAAATATTCAGATTATTAGAAGAGTAATATTTGACACCTCAAGATTTATCTGACATGTCATTCTTTAGTATACAGGTCCCATTGGCATAAGTTGCTTATACTTAAATTATTGTGGTGTAAAATATTTCTTATGGAGCAAAAGAGAATTGGGAGAGGCAGTGAAATGGGTAGGAATTTTTAAACTTTGGAGACAACTAGATACATTTGAAATGTTTGGCAACATTGTCACTTATGTAGTACTGAAATTCCTCTTGAAAATAACATACATTAAATACTTGAAAAGATAAAGTTTGTCTTTTAAAAAGACATGGACGGTTTCTGGATTTCATTAGGAATATAATATACCTATGTACAGTGCCTTGCAAAAGTATTCACCCCCCTTGGCATTTTTCGTGTTTTGTTGCGTCACAACCTGGAATTAACATGGATTGTTTGAGGATTTGCATCAATTAATTCACAAAACATGCCCACAACTTTGAAGATATATATATTTTTTTATTATTGTGAAGCAAACAACAAATCGGACAAAATAACAGAAAAAGTCAATGTGCATAACTATTCACCTCCCTAAAGTCAATACTTTGTAGAGCCACCTTTTGCAGCAATCACAGCTCCAAGTAACTTTGGATGAGTCTCTATGAGCTTGCCACATCTTACCACTGGGATTTTTGCCCATTCCTTCTTGCAAAACGGCTCCAGCTCCTTCAAGTTGGATGGTTTGCGCTTGTGAACACCAATCTTTAAGTCTGACCACAGATTTTCTATTGGATTGAGGTCTGGGCTTTGACTAGGCCATTCCAACACATTTACATGTTTCCCCTTAAACCACTCAAGTGTTGCTTTAGCAGTGTGTTTGGGGTCACTGTCCTGCTGGAAGGTGAACCTCCGTCGTAGCTTCAAATCACGCACAGAGTTGTACAGCTTTTTGCTCAAGAATATCCCTGTATTTAGCACCATCCATCTTTCCCTCAACTCTGACCAGTTTCCCAGTCCCAGCTGCTGAAAAACATCCCCACAGCATGAGGCTGCCACCACCATGTTTCACTGTATGGTGATGGTGTTCTTTGGGTGATGTGATGAGTTGGGTTTGCGCCAGACATAGCGTTTTCTTTGATGGCCAAAAAGTTAATTTCTAGTCTCATCAGACCAGAGCCCCTTCCTCCATACATTTTGGGAGTTTACCATAAGCCTTTTCGCAAACTCAAAGCGTGCCATTTTGTTTTTTGCTGAAAGTAATGGCTTTCTTCTGGCCACTCTGCCATAAAGTCCAACTCTATGGAGCGTACAGCTTATTGTCGTCCTATGTACAGATACTCCAGTCTCTGCTGTGGAACTCTGCAGCTCCTCCAGCGTTACCTTAGGTCTCTGTGCTGCATCTCTGATTAATGCCCTCTTTGCCCAGTCCGTGAGTTTTGGTGGGCCGCCGTCTCTTGGCAGGTTTGCTCCTAGGGATCATCAAAGATTTGGATATTTTTTTATAACCTAACCCTGAATTGTACTTCTCAACAACATTGTCCCTTACTTGTTTGGAGAGTTCCTTGGTCTTCATGGCAGTGTTTGGTTAGTGGTGTTTCTTGCTTAGTTGTTGCAGCCTCTTGGACCTTTCAAAAAAGGTGTGTATATATAATGACACTTAGATTGCACACAGGTGGGCATCATTTCCCTAATTATGTGACTTCTGAAGGTAATTGGTTGCGCCAGAGCTTTTTATGGGCTTCATAACAAAGGGGGTGAATACATACGCACATGCCAACTTTCTGTTTTCTATTTCTAAAAAATAGTTTTATGTATATATTTTTCTAATTTCACTTCACCAACTTAGACTATTGTGTTCTGATCCATCAAATAAAATTCTGATTAACAAAACATTGAACTTAAGGCTGTAATGTAACAAGATAGGTAAATAGTCAAGGGGGTGAATACTTTTGCAAGGCACTGTATCTTTTTACTTTTGGGTACTGTAGTTTATTAAGAAGTGCTTAAATGCTCTGCTTTTTCTGCCTTACAGTCTTACAAATAGTTTCTCACTGGTTTCTCCCCTCTGCAGCTCAAGTACAGTAGCTGCACTCTCATAGTAACCATTCAGCAACAACATTCCGTAATATGTTGCTGAGAGATGGTCACTGATTGGCTTATTTGAATCACTGCACCTCAAGTAGCGAGTTTCCAATCTTGTAGGGTACTTTGGAAAAAGCACTTTCTACAAATATTCTAAGCTCAAAACAATGCCCTCCATTTTCTGAAGTTTGCTAATATTGTATTTTCCTTGTTCTTATCCCCTGTACAGAGCTATGGAATATGTTGGCGCGTTACAAATAAAAGTTAATAATAATAAAATAATAATAATTACAATGGAAGTGAAACCTTCCATTTCCATTTAAGAAAGTTCTACACAATTTGTTTTGTTGCTTTGCAAACTTAGGGCCATATTCAACTCCAAGGCCGCTACTCGATCCCAGATGGTCAATGTCTGGGGTGTTTGTTGCTGGCTCCCATTCGTCTCCGATTGCAATGCTATTCAATTGCTCAAGCCCGCAAGTTACTGTGCCAAAGCCAAAACCGTAAACCATGCACTTCGAATCAGCCAATAGAAAATGAGACTGTTATTATTACATCAGTAAAACAATCAATCAATTAGGTTCAGGGTCCAATATATGACCAGACTTGCAAACCCTCAAAATAAAGAATTATGAAACTGAATGCCAATACTGTTCTAGTCCATGTGGGTGGCCTGATATGTATTAACTCATTGATACCAGAGATCGATTTAACCCCGAAATGAAACATGAACATAAAGTAAAACTCTTGCCAATTTGCGACCTTGAGACTGTTGTGCAATTAATGTCTATCATCTCTTTCCCCATTAATTACAGTGCAGTACTGACTTTGTATTTGCATTTACAGTGCTATGAATAGGTGTTTAACCCCCTTGCGGGTCCTCTCTAGCACTCGTAGGATTTTCTCCTTCATTTGCCATTTACGGGTGTGAAAACATTTGCGACCTTGGGGAAATTAAGCAATTGAATAGAGATTTGCGATTTTAGCCCTGCAAAAGGGAAAGATCAAAGGTTCCTGGAGGCTGTAAGTTACGGGTTTGACCATCGCAATATTTTCAAGGCTGTAACTCATAACCTGTTTGGAGCCTGCAAAAAGACACCAATTGAATAACAAATTAACCTGCGACCTCAGTTTCGGGCTACCGGATCGCCCAAAACCTCAATTGAATATGGCCCTAGGTGGGAGGAGACTTTAAATACACAGGAAGTTTGTATCTGCACATTGTAAGGCATATGCATCTGTTATGGTATGCTTTTGGAATTCCCATTACTTTACAATGCCACACCCTGTTGAAACAGAAACTGCAAAAAGAAGTTGCACTAGTCAAAATGATGAGATAATGGGTTAGAATTACGGCTGTGTCTTGTGCAAGATAGTGAGATATTTTGGAAATATTTTTAGGTGAAAACAACTTGATTTGGTTATTAATTGTATGTGAGAAATGAAAGAGAGAGCAGGGTGGAAGCTGAAGTAGAGGGTGGGAAGATTAAGAGCTCAGTCTTTGAAATGTTGAGTTTGAGTTGACATCCAAGAGGATATGTCGGAGAGGCAGTTGGCGGCCCTGGTCATGAAGCTTGATGCTGTCCATCCTCTCTGTCTGCACAGGTATACAGTCATCTGTCTTCTTGCAAACAGAAACAAATGCATGAGTCTGCACCTCGGGTACAGAGCAGCACCCAGCCCTTAGTCTGAAAGTTATATATGTATTTCTTAAAGTGAAGCAAATCACAGCACAAATTTACTTTTGACTTCTTAATAGCAAGAGTAGATATTAATTGGTATTTTTCATACATATATAACCAGTGCATTTATTAGTGGTATTTTTGTATATAAAATTAAAACATAACTAACAAAATTTGTGAGCAATAAACAGGTATTGGGGTACATATCACTTATTTTGAAATATTTATAAACTGGTTTGATAAAGACAAATATATGTAATATAATATAAATGGAAGGATATAAGCATGACACATGCATTTAAGTAATGTGTGTAACTAAACATTACAAATGTATTTACATGTATATTTTTATATTCTCCCATGTGCTTCTCATGCCCAAATCCTAAGGCGGTTTAAAGACCTGGTTTTATGGATATCCTGTGAGAGCACAAGCCGGAAAGGCAAAATGACTGAGCCTTAGGTTAAAATGGTCACTTGCGTGCAAAAATGTTACCATGGCAACAGTTGATGCCACTGAAATATTAAGCAGGAGGAAGAATGAAGATAATACAAAGAGCCTAGAGAAAGATTACCAAAGAAGTAGGAGGCTATATTATGACAATTAGTTTTGTATAAGTGGCGGGATTGCTGTTAAATAATAGACCATGGGTGGTATTCTCCAGGCCTCAAGTAATTGTTCTGGTTTTAATCTGTTCAATAAATGACTGCACAAGCAGAAATATATCCAAATTCTGATACCTCTCACCTGCGCTGGCATTAGATGCTGTGGTATCTTTCTAATTAGTAAGAAAATACCTCTGGAATGCCTCTGTCCTTTTTCAAGTTGGACCAATCTCTACATACTGCTATATAAATTGATGAAGTCTCATATAGCAAGTGAAAAAGTGCACATCATATTTGAAAACCCTGTAGTTCAGGAACATATTTACATGTTTGTGCAGTCTTGTAACATATAAACAGTCTTTATTGTCAACAGTCGGTGCATAGAATGTTCCATTTGTCTTGCTTCCTGACATATTGGATTCTGAAAGGCTTTTTTGACATCTTATCAATCAGTGGAGGGAGACAGGGAGGGTTTGTTAGCTTCTTACCTTTTAGAATTTAACACCTTTTTCCTGCCCATGCCCCTAGGATAACTTCATCCCCTCTTCCTGCTCAGACACAAAACCTTTACCAAGGTATCATGGATGCCTGCAGGGAATAGCTTTGTGACATTTTCTTGCCTATTTATGCTCTACCCTTGTATTAAATGTCCTGCTACTCCCATCTTTCCAATGTATTTATTGTTGGCAACAGATTTAAAAAAATACTCAACACTAATTCTAGTTGGCCATTATCTTTTAGCATTTGCAAATGCATTTTGATAAGGAATTTTAAAGACAGGACAACCCAAAAGGACAACCCGAAAGCTGTTGATAAAATGTTTATTCATTTAACACAGGAGATTGTTTTTGTGCTAATAATATTATAACCGGAAACAATGATTGCAGCTAGTATGCTAGGGAGAGCAAACAAAGTAACAAAAAATGCAATATGATAAGTAAAGTGTTACTAAGAAAACTGTGTTCTTTTAAAACAAAGTATATTGCAAAACTTTTTTATTTGTATTTTACTGTAGACTACACCATAGAATGCGAGAGAATGATAGTGACCCTTTTATATAGTCCAATGACCCCTTAGACTTAATCCATTGCAGAGGTTCTCAGACCCATGTCAAATCATTTACAAATAAAAAATATTTTATTATTTATCAAAGGAAGTTCTGAAATGGAGATAAAACATCTAAAGCTAATAACTGCAGATTCAAGTTAGCTTTACAGATATAGACTCCGTAACTCTAAAAAATATCAGAGTTTGAGATTTTAATGGGAAGCTGATGCCACACATTTTCTCAGGAATTTAAGCAATAATTTTTGTCCTGGTTAAAGATTGCAATCTGTAGATTATTATTTATTATTATCATTTATTTGTAACGCGCCAACATATTCTGTAGCGCTATACATGGGTTACAATCTAGGTAAAAACAATAGCAGTATTTACACATTGCAAAGGATAGATGGCCCTGTCTTTGAGCTTAGAATCCAGTATCCAAAGTGCTTTCTCCAACTCACATTTCAAGATTGAAAACTCACAAACTTACAATCTAAAGAATCTAAAGGAATCTGTAGATTCAGTTGAATGCTGAGGGAATTATTTGTTCTGCCTCTTTTCTTGACCTGTTAAATGATACGAAGTTGGATAAATCTTTGGAGCACATTGTATGTGAACAATATTTCGAAAAGTTACCATTTTTAGAATGCACACATGTCTGGGAAAACACGGCTAATAAGTGGACATTTTAGGATGGTTCCTCCAAATGTTGTTTCGTTTAGCAGTCCAGACTAGAAAAACTTCAAATACTTCCTGCTGAAGTTATTTTTTGTGTTGGTTTCCAGTTAATTTCTAAACCTTAATTTATGAGATTTCCATACAAAAAAGACAACTTTCAAACATCACAATACGGAACAGTGTGACAATACATTGTTTAAGAAAATCCAAACATTATATTCAATTCAGCAGAACTATGGATTAGAGTGCTTCAAATAAATAGAAAGTTGTCCTTGATAAAAACTGTTCGCTGCACCAGTGAAAATGAGGACAATCTTCTTCTATAGCTGTGAAACTGTGAGTAAAGTCAGTAACAGGAACTTTTGCAATATTTAAAACATGGGTAAAATGTATTACCCCTTCTGGATCGCTAACTTGTCATAGTAAAGGCGCTTGTATACCTCAATGAAGCTGTGAGCTATGCCATGAAGGGTGACCCAAGATGGGCAAGTTACATCAGAGTAGTCAAACAAATCATGGTCCAATGAAGAAGGAATTTGCACCCCATTCCAGAATCTTTTCCAAGAAAACCATATGGATAATCACAATGAGGAAAACAGACACAACTGAAGAACTGAAAAACAACAACAAAATGTATTAAAGGGTGTAGGAGCATAATTAGGCCAGGAAAAGCTTATATTACAAAAAAAAAAATGTTGACACCTTTGCTGGTCCATAGAGAAAGGAGCATTTACATTTCTGCAGGAGCAAGATTTGCAATTTGCCTTGCAATTGCCTGTGGGGAGTATTTTTCAGATACGAAAAGCTCAGATGACATAACAAATCCTTCTCCCTCTTCTTCTGCTCCTATCTCCCTTGTTCAGTAGACAAAACCACACACAATCAGACCCCATGCAAGGAGCAAGTGTATTAGACAGAAACATGGAACTTCCTATACTCATTTACAGGCTATTAAAACTTTCCCTAAAAGTGATTTATGCTCATGATTTACACAACTGCTAATATTGTTGCTCTGTTAGACAGAGGTCCTTTCACTTGTATGCAATATGTGCTATGGTTTTACATCTCCAATTCTTTTCAGCATTTCATGTGCGAACCACTTTTTAACTACATAAAACCCATTGGTCTTTCATTTAAACAAATATAATCAAATGTTGGCGATTTATAAATAAAGAATGATAATAATAATTGGGTAATTAAAATGACATAGAAATATTTTTTTCTTTGTAGCATCAAAGAAACGGTATTTGAAAATGTGTCACAGTGTTTGTTTTTTCAAATAAAGGTCTCAGAGCACAAAAACGTATTTAAAAGTGTAACGGCTCTTGGGGACTCGGCCAGCTAATGACATCTGCTCACTTAATTTTCTGTTAATGAAAAAAAAAAAAACATTTTTGTAATAGCTATAATGTATTCTTTTAAATGCTTAAAAAACAGTTGTGTCCTATGTCCCGTGAAGATAAGGTATAAACATGCCTCATAACTACTATTTGTGAACATAGCAAATGCAATTTTGCTTTTGCTTTGCTTTTTTTTCCCCTTATGAGACAATTGGCAAAGTTTCAATGGGTTTTTTTTTTCTGTTTGCCTTCCTCTGGATCAATTAACAATTAACAATAATAATAAATAGTCCACATTAAAAAGATCAATAGAGATCTAAAAAGGTTGAACTTGATGGACTAACTCTTTATTCATCCTCCAATACTATACTATTAATAATTATTTAATCAATAATTTAATTAATAACTAATCCGCATATTGCAGATCAGAGGAGATCTTAACAGGTTGAACTTGATGGACTGAAAGTCTTTTTTCAACCTTAATTACTATGTAATGTGATAGGCAGTAGGTCTCTACTTGTCTTCTTTCTCACACTAGCAAATTGGTGCACCTGTAACTAATAATCTCATCACAATTAAGTGCAAATATTTTAGAACATCACAAAAATCGAGTCTTGTATTATTCACACTTTCCCTTGACACATGCTATAACATGATGTCACCTTCTCAAACGAGGCCTATGAGGAAGTGAGGTCATGTAACAAAATAAAACCACTCTAGTTTTACAGTTTATTTCCCACAACACCTCTTTTCTTAGTGTATTCATTTATTTGACAAATATATGTAATTTCCTTTTGTCGTGAGCATCAGACTGGCAACCCAAAATGCCATTTACACAGACTATGAATCTTGCTGCCGGGGGAAGCAGTGTTGACAAATTCATTAACGGAATCTGAAGTGAAATTAAATAAGGTCCTTGGGAAAAGGCAAACACATAATTAGAGGATTCTGTGGATTAAAATTCTCTTAAGGACTTTATATTTCATTCTGGGCAATGAATACCCTTATAAAGTTTCACCTTTTTTGATGTAGGAATTTCATTTTACACTCTGTTATCGCAGTTCTTTTGTATTGTACATTATTGTGCACAGTAAAAGAATTGAAGAAAGAAATCTTGGTTTTACAATTTACTTTAAACTAAATGGGACACTGTAGTCTAAAAATATCTATCGTACTTTTAAAAGATTATATTTTAAACATTACAAAAAAAAATTGTATGAAAAATTTGTGGTCTATAATTGTAGAAAATATATGTTTGAAGGACCACTGTAATATCCTAATAACAGGAGACAGATGTTTTAAATTAGGTATTGATCATTAATACAACATATTGTCAATGATTTAAAAAAAAAAATCATCATTTTTAAACTAATTTTTATATACCAAATGTGGTTGCTGCTGGTCTCCACCCATTATAAGGTCAATATGGGGAGGCAGCTTGGTCTAGCTGGCAGTGTAAGATTTTCACGCACAATATTATATCAAGACAGCAATATTCATTGCCTGGAGACCAGCTGTGGTTTCCCTTGGCAACAAGCTTTTGCTTTCAGAGAAAGCCGATGAATCAGGGTTTAGCTTCTTATGTAATCAGTTTGTTCTTAATGCCCTTTAATGTGATTGCTTAACTCTGAACACAGCTACATCCCCAGTTATAAGAGGGTGTGCAGACTTATGCAACCAAAATAATTTTTTTTTTTTTTTTTCCCTCCACCTAAAAGATTTCAGTTTGTTTTTCAATTGAGTTGTACAGTTTATAGGTCACTTTAAAGGTGGAAAAAGTTCTGAAATTATTTATCTTTGTCTCATTTTTTTTACAGCACTGAAACCTGATATTTTAACAGGGGTTTGTAGACTTTCTATATCCACTGTATGTACTAAATGGATCAATAATGGCACAAAAACCTGTGCTAGAAATGCTACTAAAAACGGCCTGTATGCCAACACTCTCTAAAGTGTGTTTAATGCAAAAATATAAACATAATGCATAAGTGGACATCTGCTAGTCCAACTAGATATCATTAAAGCAAATACCTGTGATTCAAATTATGACAGGTGGTAGTTTCATTGAGTAGTTTCTTGCAGAATGTAAGCCTGCCAGATATACTTCTATAAGGCCCGACGGTTCCATTTCGCCTACATACTGGACTTCCTCATGGACTAGAGAATAAAAAATATATGGGGGGCTATTTATGCCTCATACCCCTAACTTCCTGAATTTAGAAGGCACCAATAGAAGAAGTGGATGTTGCAATCGCGTCACGCAACGTGATAAGTGTTAAGCACCTGGGACTTCAATATAGTCAGATACATATTCACATACTTAAAGTTCTAATTAAAATTGCCACATACTCTATTAGCTACTCACATCCTTTGAGTTTCCCGCCCACAATCACTATTGACAAGCCAAAGACGCAACAGAGGACTAGCCTCTCCTTTGCTTTTCGGACATCTCAAACATTACGAGTGCAACATACTTAAGGTTACCCAAATTTAATATTCTATTAGAAGTTTACAGTCTAACTCACAAATTAAGTCATACCCGCAAATAGAAAAAGTATAACATTTCTGACAGATATATTATAAGTAGTAAATAGGACTCGCAAAGGATTTTAACTTCTGATAGCTGTAGCAGCAATTAAACACACACTACTTATGGGAAAGCATGGAAAGACATTAGAATTAATTGCAGAACAGTCTCAAATTCACAAATATGCAATTAAAAATTATTTTTAAATGTTTTTTATATGTAATAATGATCCTTGCACTTAAGGGGTTAATACATCTCGTGAAACCCACATGGACTAAACTAGATGCTCTAATTCATTGTCTAGAGTGCTAGCCTGATGGGAAACATTATTCATTGCCTCTCATTAATGCTTAGTCTTCAATTGCAAGTTACGTCTAACTTCTGTTATTTACTGACATCATGATTACGTTCTCATTTTCTAATGGTTGTGTCTAAGACGTAAATTACGGGCATGGTTAAATATTGAGAGCTCATATAATCATGCTGCCTGAAATCTTATGAAGGCTTGGTTTATGTACGATGGCTCAGACTTAAGTTGCAGGTTACAGATAATAGAAACATCTAGGAGTTAGGATAAAAAAAACACCCACAGCCACATATATGGTTTGAAGTAATTTCCAGCTTCTAATAGAATAGGGCTCTTAGGGCCCTATTCTATTGCCTAATTCATAAATGTAAACACACTTAAAACTGCTCTTAAACATGCCACATATTCTATTAGCTACTTGCAATTCAATTATGAGTACCCGCACAAATCACTATGAGCCAGCCAAAGACGCAAAACTGGCCTTAGAACTCCATTGGTTTTAGCACAGCCCGACTATAATGAGCTCTAACTAATTAAAGTTACACACAATTGATATCCTGTGACCCGTAGCTCTAGCTATCAAAGTCTGAAACTGAAAAAAGGATCAAGTTTCTGTTAAAAATATTACGAGTCCTAAATAGGGCTTGCAAGAGCTTTTTCAAACACTTATGAAACACACAATACTGTACTTTAAAAGCACAGGAAGACATGGAAAGACATTACAATTACTTGCACAACAGCCTAAAACCCACAAATATGCAATAACGTTTTTTTATTTTTACTGTTATTTCTGAGGGGTTTATACATATCATGAAATCCATATGGACTAAAACAGGTAATCTAATGCATAGATTATAATTATAGATTGCTTGATTGCAAGCCCTATTGGCAAATATTACTTATTGGCACTAATTAATTCTTAGCCTCTGATTGCAGATTACGTGCAACTTCCATGTTTTACTGATGTCGTGATGATTACGGGTTAGAGGCATTTGCATGTTTCTAATAGGATAGGGCTCACACTTCACTCGTAAATGAAGTATCCCTGAAATATGTAAGTCTTGTCTTGCCAGTAAAATGCAAGGTGTAGAATTACATGACTACTCGTAACATTACACCAAACGCTGCAATTTAAATTACTGATGAGACACAGCTCAAGGAGTCAACAGAAAATTAGAACGTCATGATATTGTATGAGTAAGTAAACGAGTAAGAATAAACACCTGCAAATGTGAGTAAGGATTTTGCAAGTAGATAAATACATTTGCTGATATGGCTAGTCTTCCAATAGACAATACATTAGAGCATCTGTTTCTAGTACATGTGGGTTTCCAGATATGTATTAACCTCTTGAGTACTGTCTTCTGTGTTACCCTGGATGTTGTATAATGATACAAACCTAATAATAAAAAGATCATATAAATTCTGTGTGTGCCTAAGGGGTTTTTAAGCATCAAATTCTGATGCACTTCTATGCATTTTGTTCAGTTTTTTAGTGGTTTACTGTGTCTTTAACTGCTACTCCAGCTCTCAGATATGGTTTCAAAAACATTTGCAGGTGCTGTTTGGTACCCATGAATTTTCTTCTAGATTTTTGAATTTACAAGTCATACTTAATTTGCGAGTGATCAGTAAAGTCTCAAATGAATACAGTTTTTTTGTGTAAAACTAACAAAGAGTAACTCTTATTATTAGGGATGTAAAAAAACTGGGGAAGCATCCCTTAATTTGTGAGTAAGGCTTGTTCTAGACCATTATAAGTAGCTTACTCTCAGTCATGAAAAAGGGTCAGTTGAACATCTAAGTAAAGTTACCATCCATGGAATTGATTGAGGCCGTAATGTATAAAATATGTTCCTTGGAATGCATAATACAGCATTTTTAGACTAAAGTGTCCATTTGTTAAATCTGTTTAACTTCCTGTACAATCAAGTAAAGATTGGATTATCAAGCATTTTTGTATATTATCCTTTTCTCTGGTACAGGTCTTGAGGTTTGCCTGGTGTTGGTCCTTCAGGTGTTACCTACCAGTCCTCAGGGGTAAAGAGGGAAAGGGTGAGACCAACAATGTAATCTTATCACTACCAGTCATAGATAGGTTATTGATGAAAACATCTGCTGTTAAAATGTACTCCACTCAAAACTGTGCAAACTATGAACATTGTGTGTACCACATGTAGTTGCATCCAGTTAAAAGGTTCTGGATGTCAAAGACAGTCCTCATGTCCATTGGCTGATATCCAATTGGCCCTCACACCAAAAAGTTTGAGAGCCACTGGTGAATACAACTATCTCTCTGATAAACATTTTTCCCCAGCAACAATTTCTCAGATCAAAATATTTTTATGAAAGCTCTTCCCAGTAAAATATCATACACAGTATATAGGCAACAAATTATCTTTCTAAATAGTGACTATGAAGCATATGAAGGAGTCATTTTTAACATTAGAAAAATTGCAGGAATAGCAAATGACCTGAAGTCCATTAATCTTACTTTTTATGATGCAGCATAACATTCTTTCCATTTTTATAAAAAGATATTGTTCCTCTACCACCCTTGCCAAGAAAACAATGATTATCCCTCTGCAGGTTACAATTAAAAAGGATAAAGTTAAAAAGGGTTGAACACTTGTAGGGCTCAAGCTTGATGCTGCAGTGTACCCTGAACTCCTCATCCTATATACAGATATCCCATGAAGACCCACCGTTGACGCCATTTTCTTTGATTTCAATCAAACACAGTAGAGCAGTTGCAGCTTTCCTGGAGCAGATGTTACCAAGGGAACAGTCATCAAATAGTACCTAGAAGAGAAGTCTCTAATTCACTATAACACTGGATACAGCAAGGTATGGGTTAATGTCTATAAACGTGCAGAACTCCTTAAGTGAGAATTAACTTCCACTTCCAAATAGATTTGGGAGCAAACTGGTGATTTAACATATATGAACAGTAATCTTTTATGTGGGTGTGCCTATCAAGACTTTTATAGAAAGATATACAGCAATTTATATGGAAATAAAGCTTAACACAGAGTGGCTTATCACCTCTTTTTCTATACCACTTTAACACATTGATTACCTTAACTTGTATTACTATTCATTGTCATTTGATCTAAAACAAGGTTCTCTACAGTAGAAGTAGTAAATAGGCGAACCTGGGTCCGAATCAGGACAGCCAGACTATTTGTTCAGAACATCCACATCATTTTTACATTATCTATATATCCCTCCTAAAACTTCTATATCATTAAATATGCTTTTTAAAATTATTTATCTATTTATCAATTCATATGTAATCGTCCTTCCTTTATAATTATCAATGTCATTATATTGCATAGTACAGTATATCAGTCTACATAAAACATATGGACTCTGGACCTTGACTTAATTTTCACAAATTCACTTGTGTACGAGATCATCTATAAAATTAATTAATAATTAAAGCATTGGATTATTACTTGCTGATGCCCATTATTTGTTTAGTAACATATACATATTATGCTAACCAAGCAATAGATTAAGCCCAAACTTTTTGCTTAAATATGAATTGTAATTTAAGACATAAAGCTGATGGATTTTGTTAAGTCCTACATAATGTAGACCTTAACAATATCCTTGATAGGTAGTCCATGGCAGTGCCATTAGCATACTAAAATACTTTCCTTAACATGTATGTCATTAGGAGACATATGGAGAGAAATATGATATCTATTGTTAAACAGCTACCTTATAATGATGTCTGGAAGGCCATCCACCTTTAACTGATATTTCATTTATACCATGAATGAAGGTGAAATGTTTCATGAAAAAAAAACAAAAAACTAGGACAAAAGAGTAGTTTTTATAGATAAATGCAGATCTTTTGAATACTAAATTCCTTTATTTAACAACACAGAAATGTCACAAAAACAACTTTACCGGGCAACTTTAATGTGTATTTTTTTTACAGTTTTGTACATGCCCCATAGGTGATTTTTTTTTCTCATAAATACACTGTTTTCCAAAACTGCTTTTTTTTCCATAACTGCACAAGCATACATACACCTTACACATAAATCTGTTAGAAAATGTAATAGATTACAGCACAGTTCAGAAATAGGAGAACACTGTGAAGGGAGTACATATCAGTGGGCCGTAGGATGTTGATTAAAAAAACGAATCTTAGTTCCCTTGTGTTTATGAAAATGGAATCTTTCTAACATCCAGTAGGAGCTGTCTTTTATTCACTAGGAACATAGTAGATCTCAGTGTGAAACTGCCAAATTTAATGATAAACAAAATCTGGAACATTTAGCTTCTACATGGAACCAACTGTTTGAAATCACTATGCATCTAACCATGATCAAAGACCCACTACTGTTTTTTTGCTGTAGATACCCGACCCTAAATGGTATGTTCATTTAACATGTTTATTCCCTCATTATCGGATTATAGATGTAACCAATGTAAATATTTTTATTCTTTCGATTTAATTGTAAGAGTTACATGCCAAGTTTTTAAACACAGATAAGCATTGCTTTTTCTAATATAGAATGTGATATGGAAACATACACACTAATAGCGTGCATTTTTAATTAATACATTTTTTCTCTAGTGCACAGTGAAAATAACATTTCTTCTTAGTACTGTCAACCTTCTAATCTCAATATACATTATATCTGAAAATTATGTTTGACTTCTTGTTTCAAAAGAAACTATAAAATATAAGTATAAAATATACATAAATTTTAAGAAAATGTAGAAATTTCCAAAAAAGGACCAACATAATCATTTTTTTTTTTAAATTTGTTTAACAAACATGTTTTTGATATAATAGAAGCCAGTAAGCCATATGCTGGTTGCTTCTAGAAATTTGGTATTAACAAAAGCAAAAAAAAAAAAAAAAAGATTGATATATAAAAAAAGAAAATAAAGTAGCCTCATTCATTGTCATAATGTTTCCATTGCTTTGATTTGACATGTAAAACACCACAATTACAATATATAGGTCCATCAGTTCTTTAAAACAAAAACACATCAAGACATGCAACATTAGGGTATTAGACAGTGAGTACATTGTAAGGAATATCCTTGTAGATATTGTACACCTAATGTAGCTTGAACTGACTCGTTTATATTTCTGAAGGAGCAATCATGTTCTTTCTTTTAAATGCAAAGCAAGATTGCCAGCATATGTGCAAATAATGCCTTGCTCAATTTTTGCATTAAATCACTAATTGTAACAAGGCAAATCTATGTAGCTGATCGATAAGAGAAAGGATCCCTAGAAAAATTATTACGATTAAATGTTGGATGTTTATTAAATGGGATTGACAATTGTTTTTTTTCTAGGCCCTAACAGTCATTTATTATAATATTCTTTGTTTTTTAAAAACATTTAAAAATAAAAATAAAAATAAAACATACAAGACTAACTTGAAGGATACATATTCCAAGACTCACTTGTAGGACTTGTAGGATATGTATTGTTTTTTCATATAATCACTGCATTATTTTAACTATATCTGTTGAAGATAAATTCAAATTAGAATTATGCTACATATTGTGGCAAGAGAAAATTATTCAAGAGGAATCATATATTAGGATTAAACTGGGATATCTAGGTATGCTATAAAGCAATATCTTAATGGTTAGGCAATACCAGACATAAAATGATGCAAATTAATAAGGCTGACACACACCTGAGACAATTGTCTGCAGTTGCTATAAAGAGAGGCTAATTGCTTTTTAATTATATGCATTATGCCTATGTTGTACTCATCATATATTTGCACTCCCCTGTGGCATAAGGGAGTGAGATCATTAGAGTGACATTTTTTTTGTTTCCAAGTTATCTGTATATCGCTAAATATTCCCAATTCATTTGCACCATGAAAGTGAGGAATTGCCTAACCTGTGCTGGATGTATGTATATATATATATATATATATATATATATATATATATATATACATATATATATATATATATATATATATATATATATATGTATATATATATTTATATATATATATATATATATATATAAATGTGTATATATATATATATATATATATATATATATATAATTTCCAGAGAGAAGGCATTTATATTTTACAGTGTTTACAGTTACCATAGAAAAACCTAATCAGAAGGCATGTACTCAGTTACATGGTCACAGTACATTTCTGTTTCCCTGAACAAATAATTCAAAAGACTGGTCCTATTGGATGGACTATAATACCATATCCTGATTTGACACAGGCTGAAAAAGCACAGAAAACTGTGCTCTTGAGGGATATCCTTTTGAAAGTAAAAAAAGTACCCAGCCATTCCAATGTGAGATTCTGTTTTGTGCATTGGGCTTACAAAGGGAAAACGGCCCAATGAAAAAAGGGTGGTGCTTGGCAGATAAGGTTTTATGGGTTTACTCTCCTTACAGTCGCTACCACTGGACAATAATTGATGGATGGATCATAATTTTTTAAAGGCAAAGCTTCACCTAAACATAAGTGGCTCTTATATGAAGAAATACACTTATAACATTTCAAATATATGTGTAAAAGGTATAGCACTTGCCTTGCATTGCTACAAGATCTCTGTGTGTAAGGTGATGTGAGGTGCAGGAGAACTCAGAACATGAATTTAACTGTCACAGTATAATATCCAGCTGCAGTTTCATTGGCCCTTGAACTTTGGATCAAATCAGCTCAGCATTCTTAGTGTCAGTGACACAAATGAAGTTTATAATGGCAGCTTCCATTCTCCACAAACCCATATGGAGTTTATAATGGCAGCTTCCGTTCTCCACAAACCCATATGGAGAAGTGGCAAACTAGGCAAGTTCCATAACTTTTACATAGAAACTTAAGTTTAGGAGGAACTTGCCCTTTCACCTTATGGAGTTACTCATTGATTCTCGGTGGATGGACGCATGGCAAAACAGTGCTGCTGCTGACTAACCAGCTGGCAAAATAATGTTTAAAGCTAGAATTTATTGCTCCAGATTAAAGTTGCAGAACCACACTGCTGCGTACAAACTGTTAATCTTCATATAGATGCTCAGACATGATTGTCTCCGTGTGTCTAAACGAACAAAATACAAGCTGCTATCTGTACAGTTTACAGTACTGAAACACATATTTGGAAATGAAGTATAGATATGTTTTACATCATTTTACAGCAGGGGTTTACCCAAATTGTTTCCTTTTTCCAGTAATTTTAAAGTAAACAACAATTTCACTGTTAATTATACCTAATTTACAGAAAGAACCTGTGTATTAAACGTAAGTAAACTGGACGAACCCTAGGTCAGGTTATTTTTTCTTTTTTTTTTTTAATTCTTGTTTTTTTTGCGGAACCCCCTGTACATAAATGAAAATAGTGTCTCAGTTTCTTTTTCAGTCGTGGACTTTTCAGTTCCCAAAACAAGACCAATGCTTGTCATTCACTTCAGAGTGCCTTGAAAATAAGATATACAACTGCTTAAAAGAACCATCGGAAAGCTTCAGCGCTGGGGACCGGTGTTCTCTGCAAAAGAAATAAAAAATGTTTACTTCTTTCTGTATAAGCATAAAGTACATTTCCATAAAGTAACACCAACAATACATATTTTTACCTTACATTGTAAACTATAAATGCTACATATTAAAGGCACATGGAATGCCCCAACTTATATGAGCCATTTAAAAGAGCATGTTTGATATATACTACAAAACATTTTTGGATGATCTAACTTTATTTAAAGATTTGTTTCTTTCTTGCACCAAAAATAGGGTATTTGATGTTCTTTTAAATGCTTGAAAGAAACTGTTGCATTCCATTTCCTTTTAACCATATATGTTTTATTTTCTTAAGAATTCAATATGGATAAAGCATGAGATAAGTTATTAAATTGCATGATGAGTATCCCCTCTGCAGTGATTTGGGTGCACTTGGAAAACAAACATTTGTATTGTTTAAATCCCATTAGATAATATGGAGTTCTATGTCCCTTAAAAGTCCACTGTAGTTCTCAAACAGAAGATTTTACTAGTTTATTTAGTAGCTGATTTGCAGTAACATCAGTATTTGAAATGTTGTGTATATATATATATATATATACATATATATATATATATATATATATATATATATATATATTGTTTTTTTCTCTCAGCCTGTTATTAGGCATCCAAGGGGTGGGTGATGACTTGCCCAGGACGCTATACTAATTTTGACTGCTCTAGATATGCCTGCTGTAGTCACTTTAGGGGAAAAAGGAAGATAAAACTTAAGTCCGAAAACAACCACAGAAGTATGCAAGGGATGCTAGCATTGTTAAAGATGTTTTACACATTTTTATTGCAAAAAAATATATATATAAACAGATAGCAGATAACAATCCATCTAATGTCATTCTAAACTTATGTGCGAGAGGTCAAACATATATTTAACTCTCATTTTATTCTTCACACAGATTTTAAGGCTTGGCAAAATCAGGTAAATGGCAAATCTGTCTAATTTATTAAAAACTTTAGCCTACATACAATGTAAAGGAATCATCTTAATGCACATAAATACAACTGCTATTGAAATTTGGCAGCGTTATTCTACTCATTACTTACCACAAGGAGAAAATGGTTTATAATTGCTTGATGCTAGTATGCAGCCCAATAGTCTTATTTGTTTCTCAAAATGCTTGGGGAGGGGGTCACACTTCATTACAACATTGGGATCATAGTTTTTGACACCACAGGCAAGCACACCAAAGCGGCTAATTAATATTAAAGAAAGCGTATTTGCATAAACAATGCTGAATATCTCCATAATTATTCCCTTTATACAAGAAATGGCTAGTACAAATTATAAACCTAGTTAGCACTAGGTGATTGGGTGCTTAATTGAAACATGCTGCATTTTCTATAAGTGTCTCTTACACCACTCTTAACAGAATAAGAAGTAAAAGTGGTACTTAATATCCTCTATTAGGGATAAAAAAAATCCTCAATCTACACTAAGATATGGGAAAGCAGGACTGTAACCAACTAATGAGGTATCCCCATGCAAAATAAACCTTACTGCTTCCTTTAGGGAACCCTGGCACCACAGCATGTGGAATCCATTGATGGAAACCATCAGCCTCATTCAATTGCTGCAAGTGGAGGAAGCAAGTTACTTTGCTATTCAATTGCCTTCTGTTTGTGGGCTCCAATCGAGTTACGTGCTGCGCGCTGCGATCCATTGAGATTTGTAAGCTACTTCCCTCCAAGCCTTTGTTCGTTCACGAGAGTTACAATCGTTAAAATCGCTTGCTCTATTTTTCCTGCGCTAACCACTTCGTCAAGCCCGCAAATGGCAAAATTCAAACCACAGGTTACCGGGACTAAGGAGGTCTCACAAAGGGCTTACTGACAAATCGGAGCACTTTAAATGCAAATATAAATTCAATACAGCACTGCAAATGTTAGGGAACACAATGGTTGACATTAGAATTAAAAGCACAACATTCTCAAGCTTGCACATCGCCAAAATATAATATTTTATTTCATGTTTAATTTCCGTCCAAAGTCCTACGGACTTCATCCTCCAAGCCCGTAGGACTTTGGAATCCATTTGGCTTGAATAACGGGCTCGGAGGTCATTCAAGCATGTAGGACTTTGGACAGAAATTAAATAAAGTACTGTATTGTGGTGATGTGCGAGCTTGAGAATGCTATGCTTTTAATTCCAATGTCACCCATTGTGTTCACCATCATTTACAGTACTGTATTGATTTTATATTTGCTTTTAAAGTGCTACGATTTTTCATAGCAAATGCTACTGTAGAGAGCATGGTTTCCAATTCTCGCAACCGGCACCTAACTTGTGGGCCCGGCCGATTGAATAGCAGAGTAAAAGTAAAGCAACAGGAGTACGCAATTCAATCGCAGGAAATCGCCTACCTGCGAGGGAGTTACGGCCCCAAATTGAATGAGGCTGCATGACTGGAGACAAGTCACCACAGTGGGAAGGAGCCAGCCTTGCCCCTGGTTGGTGAATGGACCTTTTGGGTCCTGGAACTGAGCTTTTTTCCCAATGCAAGTCATTGCACTGAAACTTGTGCGTTGATTGGCATAATTTTTTTTATATTTTTCTCAAATACAATCTCATAAGAATTCTACACTTAGAAGTTGTCCTGTTTGTTTTTGCATACACTGGATCTAATATTATATGTATTTTTTATTTACTGCATTTTTACTATTTTTTTTTTGTATATAACAACACAATTTATTTATATTGAGTATTGATGTTTCAGAAGATTGTACTATTGCATTTTATGTGGTTGTCTAATTGGGATAATATAGCTAATTTATTATCACTATTATTAATATAGAGAATAATCTCTGTAGAGGAATTTTTATCACTAATAGAGATTATTAAATAGCTCTTTTTCTTCATATTTTGTTTCACTAGAACAATGTAACCAGCTCTTTAAGAAAAACAATACATTTAATGAATTTGGGTGAATGGGTTTAATGATTCCTTCATAACAATGGGCCCTATGATTTGTCTTCTTTCCTGCAGAAGACAGGACAGGGAATTGGAAGAGTCATCTTTGAGTACCATCTTTGAGATCTGTATTCTTTAAACATTTGTCTTGTCTATATTTACACTTCTTTCTTTGAATATCCCATCATTTATGTTGATGTTCTGCTGGCTATAGTCTTGTCCTCCTTGTCCTATTTTCCACTATCCCTGTTCCTATCCTCTTCCTTTTTCCTACCTCAATATTTTGTCCTCTCTGATATTACTGTCATTGAAATCCAAAAATAAAAAGTCTTTAAAAAATAGAAAATGGCTTACAGAACATGATTATAAGTATAAAACATAGAAACAAAGATTTGATGGCAGATAACACAAAGGATATTCTCAGATTGGGATATTCATCCACTATTTCTACAGGGTGTACAAAATTTAGTACAGGAAAGATATGAAGACTTATATGTATTTCATAGAGATTGATTTCCCCGTAACGGGAGCACTCAGACCCCTGAATTTTGCCTTATGATTTTATTGTAATGTACTTAAAAATCAACAGCACCATTAAAAAAAAATAGTTTCTAAAAGAGTTCCATTTGGTTCATATTTTAACAAAACAAATTTCACAATTAAGCACCTTGTGATGTAATATGGGTTAGCAGTTATAAAGGGTATTCTTTGAGTAATATATGCATAAATCTTAAAAAGCCTTATTTATTACTGGGTGACAAGATTGAGGAGATGGCTGACTCAGCAAACGTTATCTGAAACCCACACAAATAGACCATTAAAGTAGATAGACTTTTATTGACCCACCTGCTGACTCATATTACATCACAATGTGCTTAATTGTGAAAATATTTTTTTTTAAGTACATTACAATAAAATTTATCATAAGGCACAATTCTGGGGTTTAAGTACTCCCATTTAGGGGAAATTATTCTCTATGAAATATATACAAGATAACAGAAAGGCACATGTAGTCTACACATTCTGTCTAGCTACAGACTTGTTAATTTAAGTCTCAGGATAGTCTTATGCTTACTTCAGATTTACTTAAAGTAGTTCAATAAAAACATTACTTATTTGTAAAGTTTATAACAAACTAACAAACTTAGCAACAGATTAAACCATGAACATATCACAATCGTTAAAGACTTCTCAGTGGAATGAGGTGTGGGGTAGAGATCCAAATGATTTGTTAGATAATTGGATCTGATATAAATTGACACCCCACACCTCCCTCCTCCCTGGTCCAGAAATAGATTGGTGGCATCAATAGATGTTAGCACTGCTCTCTAGGGGCCTCATTCTATTATCGGCCATAAAACGGCCGCAAGGCTGCGATTCCTTGCGGGGGTTCTGTTACCTCGCAATTCTATTAAACGGCCCCGCAAGGATCTCCTCTTATGGCCAGCCGTATATCTTGCAACCGGCCGTAAGCTCAGAAATCTTTAAAGTCAAAAATAAATTCAAGACAGCACTGTAAAGCTCTGTAAATGCTAGGGATCATATTGGGGGACATGAGGATTAATAGCAACCCCCTCTCAAGCTTGCACATCAGCCCAAATCCGAGTTTACATTAACTGTTTATTTTCCGGCCGCAGCGTGGGCGGGTCTGAGGTGCTCCAAGCACTCTGGACTTTTTACATGGATATTTGACATATATAAAAAAAATTTTTTTTTACAGATTTGAGTATAGGGGAATTTTGTGCTATTTTTGCTAACACCTACAATCACTTTATAGTCTCCTCAGAGTGCAGGATGGCTTTATTTCTGCTTTATAATGGGCTTAATTGGTGCTAGCGGGACCTTTTTCCTGCAAGTAAGCTGCGGCTCGCTTTTAGCCTTGCAGAGAGGGTTCCCGGAGCAATAGAATAGCAACCGGGCTTTTCTTGCGGCCGAAACTCTTGCGTCCGTTTTAGATCAAAGGCTTTCCTCCGGCGCGTGCGGCCGCAAGGTATAGCAAGGCGCCGGCCGCAAGCCTGCCGGAAACCCCGGCCGGAGGGGAATAGAATAGCCGAATAGCTTGCCGCCGGTCCTTGCGGCCCCGCATCTCCTACGGCCGTTAATAGAATGAGGCCCTAGGAATGTAAATTACCGGTACATTATTACACATCTTCCATCAAGTATCATGGATGCCTCAAGTTATTTTCTTTTAAATAAAAACTAGCTTTATGACTATTTACAAGCTTAGATATAGTTTTTAGTCACACTCCAAATTTTAAAACATATATATATATATATATATATATATATATATATATATATATATATTGTGTACAGTAGTACTTTAAATTCTGCGTATTATACTATGTAGTGCACTACTGAATTATAAATATTTCTTGGGAAACAATTCCTTTTTTTAAATACTTCATCAAATTCAAATAAAATGTGTAAAGTTTGCAAGCTAAGCAACTGTACTCTAAATTTTTAAAACAGGGTGTCATGGATCACATTTGTAAAAAGAAAAGACAACAATTTATGCATATGTGAGTTTGAACTTCAAAAATTGTTTACCTTGACAAACAACCAAAAACATTGGTTATTAGAGCTGGAATATATTTGGTTCACAAACCATGAATTAAATATAAAAAAAATCATAAATAATTATTGGATGATGGTAGCTAGAATTAGTAAAGATTTATAACATATTATAAAAATAAAATAATTAGTTAAACAGCAGAACTATTTTGATTAAGGAGCAATAGCTGCCATCAACCAATGCAACTCAAAATTACAATAAAATAAGGCATATTTCAAAATAGTAATAGTAAACAAAATGCATTTATGGCAATATTCTATTTTAATAAATCCTAAGGATAAAATATATAAGCAACTAAGCCACAAAGCAAAAAAAAAAATTAAGATTTTGCAAAGCGCTTTATAAGATCACTTTATAAAAAATGCATTCTTAAACTAAAGGGGGAACTGGTAGAGAGCAGGTTAGGCACGATTATTATAATGAACACTAGCGACTTACCCGTCAAAAATGACGGAGCAATAAAATTGTAAGGCAGGTAATGCTGTTTGCCACAGACAGTAACAGCCTTATTAAATTGTGATTTGGCAAATTTAAAAGGGCTCTATATAAGCACAGAGCATATATTTTTTCCAGAAGTTTTTAGTTAGTGAACTTCTATCCAAAAGCAAGGTCTTCAGTAACTAAAAAAAATCTGTAAAACAAAATTTGCTCTATGCTTATATAGAGCCCTTTTAAATTTGACGAATTGAATAAGGCTGTATGTGTTTTCGTCGTCTGAGATCCTTCGGCGCTCATTGTGAGCCTCTCGGTTGGTGTATTTTTGGTTATCAGAGGCGCTTTTGCGCTCATTGTAAGGTCTGCAATGATCTCCTTTTTGCTCTTATTGCAAGCCTCTCCCCTGGTGTAGTATGTGTCCTATGAGCACCATTGGCGCTCCTTGTGAGGCGCGCAGTGAAGGCCTTTGTCGTTTATTGAGATACTGTGGTGTTTTTTTTTTCTTCTGTATATGTATTTTTTCATGATAATTAACCAATTAAATCATAAATTAATATACTTTACCTATTTGTAATTAATATATGCAGCAAGCAATGTGCTGAAGAGCTGACAATCTGTTTTGATGTCCCTGCACCATACAATGTAGGTTTGCACTGTTGTGGAGCTGAGGTTTAAGTGTCAGCAATGTGTGCAGTGTGTACTGTAAATAGGCTGCGTGCGCGAGGGGAAGCCGTTTGTGTAGCTGTGTACTTCCACATTGTGTAAGTTAATGCTGTAAAATGGCGGCGATTGTGTATGTGGTACGCGGGTGTGGATGATTTAGCGTCCTTGCTAATAGTGTATGTTGTACCTCGTACGGGTTTGTGTAAAAGTCGGATGTGCTTGGCAGTGTTTTGCAGGTGTTGGGGTCGTGCAGCCTCGTTTTTGTTTGTTTCTGCGGCCATTTTTTCTCTTGCTTAGGAGATTTTCGAGTGTCTAAACTCGGTAAATTGGACTTAAATTTGCGTGCAACCTGACTCCCAGATGTCCTAGCTGTCCCCCCTTGCTGTGTGTAATTTTGATTTTTGTGTGCATATTGTGTTTTTTTTATGTTTTCCAGTGTGCGCGGGACGGCCATTAAGCGTCTCGTATTTTTTTGTTTAAGTCTGTATGTAGTCATTGCATGTTATAGATTTTTTTCAAAGTCCCTCTTCTGTGGCTGTTTGTAACTGCTTGTGAGGCGCCGTAGAGCTCCCACCTCCGCAAATGCGCACACCGGAAAACATAAACATTTTTTATTGGCCAATCATAAAATTATACACACTTAAAACAACTCTTAAATTTGCCATAGATTCTATTAACCACTCACAATCCGATTACGAGTTACGGACCCGCCAAGGTCAGAAATCTGGTCTTAGCATATTACGAGCTCTAAATAATTAAACTTACACAAAATCAATATTCTATTACACCCAGAGCGCTAGCTTGCAAATAAAGTATAACCTGCCACTGAAAAAAAGTATCAAGTTTCTGTCAAAAATATTACTAAATATGATTCGCAAAGGCTTTTTCAAACACTTATTATAGCTGTAGCAGGAATTAAACACACAATACTGTACATTAAAAGCACGGGAAGGTATGGAAATACATTAGACTTAATTGCACAACAATTGTCTCAAACCCACAAATACGTAATTAAAAAATATATTTTTTTTATGTTATTTCAGAGTAATATCGATCCCAGGACTCCAGGGGTTAATACATATCATGAAACCCACATGGACCAGAACATATCATCTAATCCATTTCATCGAGTGCTAGATTGTGAGCCTGATTAGCAAATATTACTTACTAGCCAATTGCCTGTCAAAAAAAGAAGGCAATAAAATTGTAAGCCAGGCAATGCTGTTTGCCACACAATGTGATGCTTTTGCTTCTCTGAGCACCTTCGGCGCTCATTGCGAAGTCTCGCAATGAGCACCTTTGGCGCTCATTGCAAACCTTTCCTCCTGCCTACTGTACTGTCCGCTCATTGCAGGGTTCATTAACCTGCAATTTTTGTGCTTGGGAATGCCATGTGTCTCTTTCCAGCATCTCCCCCTGTTCCCTTCCCTGTGTGTTTCTCCTCTGTGTCTGTGCTTAATGTTTGTGTGGGGGTGCTGACTGTTGTTTGTTTTATTTTCAAAGTCCTGCGTTCCTGGCGTTGTTGGTGTAAGTGTTACTGTCTTTGCTGTGTTTTTTCTAAGTCCCGTGTGCCTGGCTTTGCTCAGCCTCGTTTTCATCCAGTTTCAGGTTTTTTTACGTTTTTCGTCCACCATTGTTTTTCTTGCTTAGCCGATTTTCGAGTGACGAAATACAGCAAATAAGGCTCAAAATCGCTTGCAACCTCACTCCCAGGCTTCCTGGCTCTCCCCCTGTGTTGTGTGTGAGTGTCTTTTAATTTATTTTTTATTATTTTTCATCTTTTTTGATTTCTGTGGTTTGGCGTTAACTTCCTATTTTTCCGAGGTCTAATTTTTTTGCCCCAGAGATTCCGACGTCGGATTTTTTTCCTAAGTCCCGCGTTCCTCAACCTACTTGCAGCCTAAGTAAGTCCTGCGTTCCTCAGCTGCTTGCAGCCTAAGTCCCGCGTGCCTCAACTGCTCGCCTCGCTTTGCGAGGATTGCAGGAGGGCCTTTGGCGCTCATTTCAGCCTAAGTCCCGCGTGTTTCCATGCCTCAATTGCTCGCCTTGCTTAGCGAGGCTCGCAGGGCAATGAGCGCGGTGGGCGCTCATTGCATAAGTCCTCAGAGCTCGGAAGGCTTCAATGCCTCAATGGCTCGCCTTGCTTTGTAAGGCTCGCAAGCATGAAGACAAATTGCAGTTTGACAATTATAATATGTGATTGGCACTAATTCATTCTTAGCCTCAGATTACGTATAACATGTTTTACTGATGTCATGATGATGTCATTTACTATTAGGGGCTTGCGTGTCAGATCATATGATCACACCCCCTGAAAGTAGACTTAAATCAGACTTAAAAAGGCAGGGTTTATGACTTTAGATTTGCGGGGGCGGAATGTGGGAGCTGGAGACAATAGAATACATCTATACATTTATATAAAAAAATACCTGCAGCCAAATGTATGAGTTTGATGCATTTACAAGCAGCTACTCTCTATAATTTCCTGTCTCTCTTCTCAATATGTATGCACTAAAGGAATTTGGAAGAATGGTGCAATTAACTCCAGCGAACCCTTTGCTTTATTCACTAAACAGCTAGACTCGCTAAGCAGCCATATTAGATTATTCTTGGCTGTCTGTTCCTGTAATGATAATGGGCAGTAGACAGTAGATGCTTTATATTATCATACTAAATACAGGTCTAATATATTGTCACTTATATCATCACATATTGGGGTTCCTCAAGGTTCAGTATTAGGTCCTCTCCTTTTTAACATATTTATAATGACATAGAAGTAGGACACGAAAGTAGTGTCTCCATTTTTGCTGATGACACTAAGTTGTGCAAGGTAATAAAATCAGATAATGATGTAATATCCCTACAAATGCATGTGCATAAATTAAATGAATGGTCATCTAAATGGAAGATGAGATTTAATACAAATAAATGTAACGTTATACATTAGGGAAGGAAAAATAGCCATGCAATTTATAATCTTAATGGAGCAAATCTAAGGGTATCAGATATTGAAAGGGATTTGGGAGTGCTTGTGGACAACCACCTACAGTGCTCAATGCCAAGCAGCAGCTGCAAAGGCAAGTAAAATATTAGCATGTATTAAGAAGGGTATAGAAGCAAGGGAAGCAAATATAATTCTACCACTATACAAATCCATATGGAGTACAATTTTGGGCACCACTTCATAAAAAGGACATTTTAGAGCTGGAAAAAGTACAGAGAAGGGCAACAAAACTAATAAGGGGAATGAGGGGCTAAGTTCTGAAGAAATACTTTTTTAAATACATCCAGGGTCAATATAAGGCTTTGTCAAGTAAACTTGTTGCGCCAAGAGGTTTACAACTGACAAGATCACATCCCTTGAGGTTAGAGGAAAAAAGATTTCACCTTAAAGAAAGAAAAGGGCTATTCACAGTTAGGGTGGTTAAACTGTGGAATTCTCTACCAAAGGAGGCGGTGACAGCAAATTCGATAGATAACTTTAAAAAGGGGTTAGATATATTTTTGAATAAAGAGGGCATTCAAAGTTATCCTAGATAACTAGTGAAGGAGTATCGATCCAGGGAGAAATTTAATCGCCAGTCTCTGGGGTCAGGAAGGAATTTGGCTTTTTTTTCTCCCCCTTATGAGATAATTGGCAAAGTTTCAATGTTTTTTTTTAACACTTAACCCAAGGCAGTAACACTTCACCCAAGTCAATAACACTCATCGCAAGGCCCCTAAACTACTAAACTACATGGACAGGAGAGGCTTGCAATTTGCACCAAAGGCGCTCAAAGGGGGCAGAGCCTCGCATAGTGTGGCAAACAGCATAGCCAGGCAACAACGTGCAAGTTGCTGGTATATATATATATATATATATATATATATATATATATATATATATATATATCACCAAAATAAGCGTTTCTAGTTTAGAAATGATACTATTAATAAAAACATGATTATATTGTAGTAGTAGCAACTTGACAAATCTTAGAAATGTCTTAGAAATATAGCTTAATTCGCTCCCTCCGACTTCATTTCAATGTGATTTATCCAGTGACCTCGCAATAAGCAAGTCAGATGACAGGTATTGACTGGAGTTTGTGTACTGATCAACATAGAGACATAGAAATATATAATATTTATGGCATATAATATCAAAAGGCCCATCTAGACTGCTAATTCATCTACCTAAAATCCTGGCTTAATTAATCCTAAAAATATGCTTATCTGGGGCATACGTGAATTCCTTGTCTTATTTTGCATTCTGATATAGGGGACTGTGCAAATATTCAGTACAAGTTAGTGTATAGTGCCACAGACTTTGGGATTGTTCTAACATATATTAATACAGAAAATATAACCAAGGTAAAACTCATTGTGGCTTGGACATTGTGCATTAAACTCATCAATATAGCAGTACATACAACCACTTCTAATCTGCTACTCACTGTGTAGCAATTTCACACCAATTTATAGGGCATATAGGTTGACCACAGTAATATTGTCAGTCACGTGTTTTTTTTTTTATGTATGTATCTGTAAATCAGGGTCTCTATATGCAGCAGGTTATCTTTCATATTCAAACACTATAATCATTCACACTAGGCAGGATAGAAGGAAAGAAGGAATACCCAGGTACACAAACACATGCTAAAATATTACTTCCATGTATATCTGTAGATTTGTATTTGAACACAAGCTATACTTACTAATTAAGAAGGTATATTGGGAAGTACACAGTAAGGCAGAGTAAAAATCAAGGGAGAGAATATATAAAATGTACAACAGGAGAGTATTACACTAAGGAAAGTAAAGAAGGAATGATGGGGGGCAGAACAGGTAGGGGAAGAAATGGTGGGGAAATTAATGATGCCGCTGCAGTGCAACTGTGCATGTGTCTATTTATTTATCTGTCTATCTATCTATCTATATCTATGAGGCAGGAAGATTGTATAGTAGCCAAGAAGACTGTTTTCGCGGAGCCTGGACAGAAGCCCTTCATCGAGATATATTCTTTAGATACGATATTTATGAGCCAGAATTGCAAGTTTTAGGAGCCCTGCCTCCCAGACTGTTGGGAATTTTCCCCCATGCATGTGTGCGCATGTGCATATATAGACTGTTGAAATGTATATCAAGATGTGATGATGTCTGTTCTAAGTGATTTTGTACGTATACTGTATATTTATGAATAGGCCTCACATTGCTTTCTTTAAATGCAGGTGCAAAGTGAAATGAAGCATGTTTTCCTCCAAGGTTAGGTTTGAAATTCAAGGTACCAATGTAATAAATGAATCCCTATTCTTAATAAACTTACTAGTTGAGTTAAGGTAACATTTATAAATGTCAGAAATTAATTTTTCTTCTAATAAGGTGGAATTTAAAGCATCTGTTGTAGGGAGCCTCCCGTTCCTCACACTGTTCCTGTACATGTATATGAGCTCAGCAAAGCATCTGGACCTTCATCTGCAAGTTATTAACCCCTTTCCTCAGAGCACTGCAATACAGTGCACTGCAGATCCCACACAGCACAGAAGTGTATGGAGCTTATGTTTTCTTTTTCTGCATAATATAACATTAAATACATGGCAGAAACATTAAAATATTTCATTAAATTCCACTCTATCGTGTGAAATAGATTTGTAGAAAACTGGCTGTAATTTAACATCGTTATAGAAGTACTTCATGTTTATTTTACCCATTTTGTGTATTTATTTATATGAGAGATATTTTGTTCTGTATTGTTCTAACAAATGACTTCTTTTATGCATTTTGATCTGATTCATTATATAATTACCAATGCTGTACATTTGTTTTCAATTCTACATGATCCATTTAAAAAGGCCTAGTAAAAATGAGGAAAAATATGATATTGTACTACAGTAATGCTTGCTCTATAAAATGTTTGTATATCCTGGGTTGTTTTTTAGTTTATTTTAGTTTAAATATATATTCATTTAATGGCCTGGGCAATGCATTATTCCAAGATCAGCTTAAGAGCCTTTCAGCACTAAAGATAGTATTAATATTTAAATATGGAAATAATTTACCCTTTCTCCAATGCGAGTATCTACAAATGTATCAAAGTTGTTATATGTGATTTACATTTAGTTTAATTATGCAATGTATTACTTTTGTATTAATATATATACAAACACACACACCGGATTATGGCACAACCTCTGTATTTGCAATTAACTATTATAGCTACTTTTACCAAAACGTTAGAAAAACTACTTTGTTTCAATAATACAAAAGTTAAATAAATTGCATAATATATATAAAGTAAAAATGATGTTCCCGCTCCCCAAGGTAATCTTGTGTAATGCTCATTTATTGCAAATGTCATGTTAAGGTTTTGTTTCAAAATCCATAAAAAATATTGTTAAATTGTGACTGAAACATTGGCCTGTAATGTGACATTTTTTAATAAATTCAACATGCATTATACAAGATGCCTATAGAGTGCTGTCTTCTTCATTCTGTTCTTACCCCATGCTGGGCTGTTCAGGCACCAGGCAATTTATAAGTATGATAGATTGCATAAAAAATACAGAAATAAAGCTTCTGTAAGATGGATCAAATGATGGAAAGCACTGGTCTTTATATCCATTAACTGTAGATTTACGGCCGTATTCCTATCCTCTAATGAATTTCAAATCTGGTAATAACTGTGTAGTTAATTTTTGCAAATAATAGTTTAATTTGATATTTATATTAGTTTGTAGTACTTACTATTATTATGAGATAAATGTACATATTTTGTCACTATTGTACAAGTGCAACCAATGAGGAGGCAGAGAAGGGCCAAGTGTGTAGAAGCCCACAAGACCACAGAGATGCAACAGATTGATTGACCAAAAGTTACAAGTATATTATACAGTTTATTCCATTTCAGTCATGCGATGAAAATACCCAAGCCACAAAATAAAAAACATAATGGGCCCTATGCTATCCCTATATCGCAGATTATACCATGTTTAAGGCCAAAGTAAATCTCCCTAGCTATTTTAATCACTCATCCTGGAAACATTGCAAAAGTACTGCAAGTACAGCAAGCCAGGGCCGAAAAGTATGGCAAACTTTCCCATTGATTTTTGCAAAAGATTACAAGCAACTTTATTAGTCTTTTACACTACAAGCCTATTCTAAGAAGAATGAATGGATCACTCGTAAAATAGAGCAGTGCTGTAAATACACAAAATGTAAGAAAATATTATGGGTACCAAAGACTACTCCCAAGTGGTTTTAAAACCATTGCTGGGTGCTGCAGCAGCAGTTAAAGAGACAGTATAGCACTAAAAAACAATAGAATGATGACATTTCAACATTATCTAACACTTAACAGTTCAAAATAAACATACGTGTAATTAAAAAATGTTGATATTGTATTATTATGTCCATGTCATTATACAGCATCAAGTATAACACATAATGCAGTACTCAAGGGGTTATTACATATCAGGAAACCAAGTGGACTAGGAACAAATGCTCTAATGCATTGTCTATCACATATATAGTTGTGAATCTTGCAATGTTGGTGACGTTTGCAATGTTAATCACGCAGTTGTGACCGAGCGAATTGCGGCAAGCCGTGTACAGCGCATGACTTAGGCTGGATGAGCGCCAAAGACGATCATCTGCGAAGCCTTGCAAACCCACGCTAGGCAAGCCTTGTACAGCGTACAACTTAGGCTGGATGAGCGCCAAAGGCGATCATCTGCGAACCCTTGCGAACACTCGCAAGGCGAGGCAAGCCGCGTACGGCGCACGGCTTAGGCTGGATGAGCGCCGAAGGTGCTAATCTGCGAAGCGAGGCGAGCCGTGTACATCGCAGGAATTAGGCTGAAGGCGCTCATCTGCTAAGCCTTGCAAAGCGAGGCGAGCCATTGAAGCTGGCGGGACTTAGGCTGTATTGTGAGGGGCGCAACTGCAAGCCAAGCGTGTTACTCTAAAAACCCTAAAAAAACTAAATAAAATCTAGCAAATATAATAACACACGCACAGACAGGACAGGGGGAGAGTCAGGAAGCCTGGGAGTGAGGTTACAAGCACTTTTGAGCAATATTTTGGGGTTTTCGTCAATCCAAAATCGGCTAAGCAAAGAAAAAGATGGCGGAAGAAAAATGTAAAAAATTCGAAAACTGCATGAAAACGAGACTAAGCAAAGTAAGGCATGTGGGACTTAGAAAATACCCAACGGCAAAGACAGTAACACTTACACCAACAACGCCAGGCACGCGGGACTTAGAAAATACACAACGGCAAAGACAGTAACACTTACACCAACAATGCCAGGCATGCTGGACTTAGAAAATACACAACGGCAAAGACAGTAACACTTACACCAACAACGCCAGGCACGCAGGACTTAGAAAATACACAACGGCAAAGACAGTAACACTTACACCAACAATGCCAGGCATGCTGGACTTAGAAAATACACAACGGCAAAGACAGTAACACTTACACCAACAATGCCAGGCATGCTGGACTTAGAAAATACACAACGGCAAAGACAGTAACACTTACACCAACAACGCCAGGCACGCAGGACTTAGAAAATACACAATGGCAAAGACAGTAACACTTACACCAACAATGCCAGGCATGCTGGACTTAGAAAATACACAATGGCAAAGAAAGTAACACTTACACCAACAACACCAGGCACGTGGGACTTGTGAAAATAAACAATGGCAAAGACAGTAACACTTACACCAACAACGCCAGGCACGCGGGACTTAGAAAATACACAATGGCAAAGACAGTAACACTTACACCAACAACGCCACACACGCGGCACTTTTGAAAATAAACCAAACGGTCTTCAGCGCGTAACACTCAAACATTCAGCACACACACAGAGGACAAACACACAGGGAAGGGACAGGGGGAGACAGTGGAAAGAGACACATGGCATTCCCAAGCACAAAACTTGCAGGTTAACAAATCCTGCAATGAGCGGACCATACATTGCGAGCCACGAGATGAGCGCCAAAGGCACTCATCGAGGGGCTCACGATAAGCACCACGAGAGGCTTGCAATGAGCCGTTTATTGCGAGCCCCGCGCTGAGCGCCTTTGGCTCGCGAAGTTGAAGTACAACCTAATGAGCGCCGAAGGTGCTTATTGCTAGCATTGCAATTAAAATTGAATGCACACAGCGCGGGGCTCGCGCTGAGTGCCAAAGGGGCTCAGAGGAGCAAAAGCCTCACATTGTGTGCAAAACAGCATTGCCAGCCTTACAATTTTAATCCCGTCATTTTTGACGGGCAAGTTCCTAGTATACATATAATATATAGCACACAAAATAAACACATTTAAATATATATTGAATTTATAATTATAATTGTCACACCTATTACATTTCAAGAAATATAAATAAATAAAAAATTACAAAATTACAACACTCGATTAGCATGGGGGCCAATGTGTGCTGAATCAGCAGGGATCTAACCTACCTAAAATAAGTTAAATAAACTGGAATATTGCCATTTTAACCCTAAACTATACAGATCCTAACTTATTGTTATTACTAACTAGCCACTTGCCCGTTAAAAATGACAGCAATAAAATTTGAAGGCTGGAAATGCTGTTTGCCACACAATGCAAGGCCCTTCGCAATCTAACTTACGGGCCTTGCGATGAGCGCATCTCCCCACTCTCTGACCCCTGTGTCTGTTTCCCCTTCTCCCCCCCCCCCCATTTCCCTGCTCTGTTTTCTTTCTTCCCTTATTTCCCTTCCCATGTGTCTCTTTTCCCCCTCTCACCCCTGTGCCTCTGTATCTATCTTTTTTTAGTCTTTCGTGCCTCTCGCTGAGCGCCGTTGGTTTTAATTTGCAAGTCTTGCGTTTTTCATGATCGACGTTGTTTGTATTTTAGTACTGCATGCATGCTGTTGTTCGGCTAAGTGTTACGTGCTTTGGCCTAGTTTTGATCCTTTTTGAAAGCATTTATGTTTTTTTGGCAGCCATATTTTTTCCTCGCTTAGCCGATTTTCAATCTCTGAAAAACGGAAACTAGGGCTCAAATTAGCTTGCAAACTCACTCACAGGCAACCTAGCTGTGTTGTGTGTGAGCTTTTTCATTTATTTATTTATTTTAATTTTTTGGGCTGTGTTTCGAGTTACGTGCTTGAAAAAATATCAACCGTAATTTTTTTTAAGTGTTGTGTGCCTCGCCATGAGCGCCTTCAATCTCTTTCCATCCTCCATCGGTGGAGCATCCTCTGGAAATTTACATCTCTGACGGGACAGAGGACTCTTAGAGGGACCCTGAAAGGGCACTATTGCGAGGGATGCAATGAGCGCCTTTGGCGCCCTTTTGCCGAAAAGTGGATGCGAGCTTTGAGATGAGCGTCAGTGGCGCTCATTGCAGCAAAGTCTTGCAAGCCTTGCGATAAATGCCTTTTGCGCTCATTGCGCATGAGCAAGGCCGTAACTTTTAACATTGCGTGACCAACATTTGCAATTAACACAACTATATATGTGATGTCATATAGAAACAGGTTGAAAGTCTTCTCTAAATACAGCAAATGTTTTAAAGACAGTGTTTCAATATACAGCAGGTTCCATTGCAATTAAAAATACCAATATATTATAATTACTTATAACTTAAATTAATCTTGTAAGTTGTTTTTGGATGCAATATATAACATAAATTAAACCTACACCGTCTGTTGCTTGAGCATATTAGATTCAAATGGAAATGACTGGAACCTATATTTCAATGTGCTTCACTGCATCTTCAGGCAGCCTGCTGCCCCATGAAAATGTCCTGTCCTAGGCCTGGGCCTTGGCAGGAACACACCAATGCTATTAATGCAAGTGGAAAAGTATGTAGCTAATTTACATCAAACTTTTACCTACTTGAAAAAGCAGGACAGTACTCTTTTTCCTTCAGAAATACAGTTTTGCTTTACATACTACGTTAAATAGCTATGTAAGTATGTGACAAATTAACAATATTAAGAGTTGTGTAAGCCACGGAAATAAAAGCATATTATAGAAATATTTTTTTAACATTAGCTGACTTTGCTTGTGCCTAGTGTTTCTCAACAGCCTGTCACTGAGACTTATCTGCTGGTCCTAAGAAACAAAAAGGAGTGAGGAGAGTTTAATACTCTAGTGGGCGATTCAGGCTTTCATGGTGGGCGGCAGGGTAATCGCTAGGTGGCGTCGCTGATGAGTGACATCACATGCCGGAGACCCGCAGCACCAAGCTTGGCTGGTTGAAAAGATCGTGAGAGAGCAGGGACAGCAGTCAGGACCGGATCACTATCTAGTAAGAACAGTGGGCGGTAGGTATTAAAATGTTGACAATCCGTGCTCTAAACATTACCATTAGTCATAGTCATAGACAGATATTGAGGAATGTATGTGCAGCTAAAATATCCACTAGTGAAATCAGTGCAAAATGAAATTAAAAATTAGTTTGTCACATGTAGTATTACTCTGGACAAAATGTTTTGGGTCCCCAAGAGGACTGGAAGGTATCCAAGTGGTTCCCAGTTTAAAAAGGGTTGAGAGCCACTGATCTAGAGCACTCTGTTATCTGGGAGCCTGAGGGAGGATGCAATCGTAATTATCACACTCATTGATGAGTGGGTTCAATTTATAATAACTGAGACCTACCCCACTCACCATTACATGATCTGAAGCAGGCAATAGGTTTTGAAAATGCAAATCCTGCTTTCCCTGTTCTGTACCACCCCGTGGAATGAACAGGATTGATAACAAACATGACAGCCCCTATACACTAGAATAATCTGCTAAAATTAAGATTTTCCATCCAATGCTTTTATGGTCAGCACTTAAATAGCTGCTGATGCTAGTTTGTTACATACTACACAAGCATGTGAAGGTTTTTCGAAATGACAGTATCCCTTAAATCAAATCAGATTCAGCAGATATTCAACTATATCAGATTGGATTGTTTTCTGAACCCATTTGAAAACAATCATGTGGACTGATAAAATTTAAGTTATCTAAATGATGTAAATGTAATTTCATTCAATAACAGATTTATACCAGCTTTATTTTAGCGGGCTCAGGAATCATTTTAAGTATTATATAAATAAGTCACATAATGTGACTTCCCTATATTAAGGCGGTATGCCTTTACAATTGAGATTGGCAATGGTGGAAAAGCAGTAATTTATCATACAGATATAAATCCTGTCAAAATACTGTAAACATTTAGCCCATATAAGCACCAAATAAAACATCTCTCCTTTTGTTGACAACATTATGCTGAATGGAACATACCAGTGGGTAACTTATTCAAATACCAGCAAGGGGGAGAAAAGTTCTGCATTACTGAAGTGAAGGTTAAATATACTGTACTGTAGTATAGGCAATGAAAGACTGAAGGCTTAAGAAGAAGAGGATGGTGGAGGCAGAGATGGATAGATAAGGTCATTAAAGCAATGAACATGAGCTTGAGGGAAGCTCATAAGGGAAGTGGCTGACAGATGTGCCTGGCATCCTGCAGTCTATAGGGTCACAGAGATTTGAACAAGACTGAATGACTAAACACCAAAGCATAGGCAATAAGGTCAATTGTATTCTCGAATCTGAAATCAATCTGAAATGCTTTTTAAAGATGTAAACTCAGTCTGAAGCTGCTCCATAAACCAAGTCCAAACGCTTGCTCCTAAGGTTAGAATGTCTTACCAATTGATATCTTGGGATAGTATTACTCCATGGATCTCTATGATTGGGTGTGAACTGCCAGCATGTAAAGGAGAATTGACAGAGGATAGAGGAAGAATCCCAACAATACTTCCTGGTGGTGCTGCTCTATGATGAGTGTTGTTTTTGCTTTTTAATACTGAATTACCTAGTTAATTTTAAATCAGATACATATTTTGTGGAAAATATGTACTACACAGTCCCTTTAAAGGGAAGAGGTCTGTTTAATTTCTTTCTGTTTAAAGTTAGTCTAATAAATGTATGGTTTGAGAGTTGTGTTCTGCTGTATATTATCAGCATACTTTAGAAACAAATTACATCTGGTAAACAGAATTTAATTTTTTTTTGAAAAGCACATAGGCAAACAAGATTAAAAGATATTTTGATGTATATAGATTTTGTATGCACCATAACTTGATATGGATATAATAGAAGTATGTGATATCTTTGATTTCTGCAAATTATTTATTTATATATTTATTGAATTAATTATTTAATTTAATTTAGAGTTATCAGTTAGCTGTTTATTTTTGCTGTTGGTTTACTAAGCTGTAAAAGGCTGTTATCTATTAAAAGATCACTGTATAATGGGGAACAAAAAATATGTGTGTGTGTGTTTGAAAACTCTGAGCCTAAGCATAATTAAGCAAGAAAATGTCATAAAGCTAATTTTAATAATAAAAAATAAATGTTGATGTCTCTGCTGTGGAAGCTATGTGAGTAAGAGGCGCGTTTACATTTCTGAAGAACTGTGGTTGCATCTATTGATGCCTGCTTTATCGCCTGGGAGTTGAAAGAGCTGCAGAGGAGGATGGGGGAGGAAGACACAGGGGAGAGGAGGGACGAAGAAACAGGGGAGGGGGAGGAAGACACAGGGGAGGGGATAGGGAGAAAGAGACACAGGGGAGCGAAGGGGGGAGACACAGGGGAGGGGGAGAGACAGGGGAGGGAAGGGGGGAAGAGAAACAGGGGAAGGAAGGGGAGGGACACAGGGGGGGAAGGGGGGAAGAGACACAGGGGATGAGTGGAGACACAGGGGAGGGAAGAAGGGGGAGAGACACAAGGGAGGGAGAGAAAAAAACAAAAATTATACTGTCATTTTTGATGGGGGCAATTTACTAGTTATCTAATAAAGCTGCTAGGCATCTTCTGATGTCCCCCGCAACTAATAACTAAAACATTGTCACATGATCCAGCTCTCAGGAAGTGATGTATCAGGCACAAAATTGATTCTCACTACTCACTAGCAAGTCAACAAAAATTCAGATTTCCTCCCCCAAAAAGCTTTTATATCTATGGCTTTGTAAGACGCTAATGTTAATTTAATAAATACTTGATAAAAAAAAGTACCCTTTTTCTTAAACCGCAGTGGCCCTGCAGTAAATAAGATTTATTTACTAAATTATGTGTGTAAAGATTTAAACCATTAATAAAAAATATTAAAATATATGCTGAAAAGAACAGCTTCACAGAAAAATACAGCTTTAAGAATTAGACAGCGTTATATGTCTGAAGCTTTTTTTTTCTGTTTGACATTTTTCCAAAACTACCACAAGGGCCTTTGTCTCCCTGGAGTCAAGACTTGAATAATATGACATTATGCCTCTTCTTCCATAACGTGATAAAACAGATAGCTGAAAATTGCATTTTATTGATTTTACTTCTATTCAATAAAATAAGAACCTTTGAGTGAGAAACGTAGAAGACAAGGTTAGAATTGGCTGCCTAAAATTCCTTGGGTCTTTCCACCAAAATAGAAGAGGTTATCCGTGAAAGAGATCTGTGAGGGAGCGTGCGGGTTGTGAGCTGCAGCACGTAAGCTGATGTGTATTGGCTGCTTCCTTTCAAGCGGTATAAATTCACGAGACCCAGCTGGGGAATCAAGCTATTGATGAGATTACGGTGAATTTCTGGATCTTGGTTATGCTTGCAGGGAATCATTATCCTGAGTGACAGAGAAGACAGATTCCCCTGGAAATGAAATAGGGGGAGGGGGGGAAATAGGATCCTCGCCGATCAGCATTGTCTGAGGCAGCCTTTATAGCTCCTGCAGGTGCAAACGCTGGCAACGCTAGCTGTGCTCCCAGGAGAGATAACACAAGGAACCTGCAAGCCCTGACTCCCACTAAGAGGCAATGCCGTGAAGCAGGGTCAATGAATACATTATGCTCCAAAAACCTGATCTCAGCTTGACCTTCACAGACTTGACAGACATAACCAGCTTTTCTCCAAAATTAAAAAGCTTGCATGCTACACACTGGCTGCTGTGATATAAGTCAGAAAATCATGGAGAGGTTATTAGGCATATAGTAAAGGCATTTCCCCCACCATTATTAACATGGTGGCTGTATTCAGCAGCCTGTGGTGATTTTTACAGTTTAGCTGTAAAATAATTTATTTTCAGATAGTGTTATTCTCGTCCCCCCTTCTATATACAACTGTGCATAACAAAAGTGGGTAATTAACTTAGGGTTAGTCTTCCTAAAACCCTTTCAAATGTTGAAAACTGAACACAATAAAACATCTTAAGAAATATTATATGAATGGATGGATAGATAGATAGATAGATAGATAGATAGATAGATAGATAGATAGATAGATAGATAGATAGATAGGGATATATAGATAGATAGATAGATAGATAGATAGATAGATAGATAGATAGATAGATAGATAGATAGATAGGTAGTAGATAGATAGATAGATAGATAGTAGATAGATGGATAGATAGACAGACAGACAGATAGGTTTGGGAAAGCACTATGGATGGACACCGGATTCTAAGCTCAAAGACACGGCCCTGCATTTTTTGTAACCTGTTAATATTGTTTTGCCTTAATCACAATGCACGTATAGCGCTATGGAATATGTTGGGGCGTTACATATAAACAATAATAATAATAATAATAGATAGAGAGATAGATAGATAGATAGATAGATAGATAGATAGATTCAGGAACTTGGGGATTTTTCCAGTTTAGCTTTTTAATAAAAAAATTATGTCTTTAGAAAAAGTGTTATTCTTGTCCCACCCTTCTATATACAACCGTGCGTAACAAATGTAGGTAATAAGCTTATTTTACATTCTTACTATTTCTGATGGGGTTGTCTTCCTAAAACCACTCAAAAATGTTGAAAACTGAACACAATAAAATATCTTAGGAGATATTGGATGATGGGTGGATAGATAGATAGATAGATAGATAGATAGATAGATAGATAGATAGATCGATAGATAGATAGATAGATAGATAGATAGATAGATTCAGGAATTTGGGGATTTTTACAGTTTAGCTTTTTTATAGAAAAATTATGTTTTTAGAAAAAGTGTTATTCTCATCCCCCCCTTCTATATACAACCGTGGGTAACAAATGCAGGTAATAAACTTATTTTACATTATTACTATTTCTGATGGGGTTGTCTTCCTAAAACCACTCAAAAATGTTGAAAACTGAACACAATAAAATATCTTAGGAGATAGTGGATGATGGATGGATAGATAGATAGATAGATAGATAGATAGATAGATAGATAGATAGACAGATCGATCGATCGATAGATAGATAGATAGATAGATAGATAGATAGATAGATAGATAGATTGATTCAGGAATTTGGGGATTTTTACAGTTTAGCTTTTTTATAGAAAAATTATGTTTTTAGAAAAAGTGTTATTCTCATCCCCCCCTTCTATATACAACCGTGTGTAACAAATGCAGGTAATAAGCTTATTTTACATTATTACTATTTCTGATGGGGTTGTCTTCCTAAAACCACTCAAAAATGTTGAAAACTGAACACAATAAAATATCTTAGGAGATAGTGGATGATGGATGGATAGATAGATAGATAGATAGATAGATATTGCAAGTCTTCATTTTTTGGGAAAAGCACTATGGACACTGGATTCTGTGCTCAAAGACAGGGCCCTGCATTTTTCGTAAGGCATTAATATTATCTTGCATTGATCACAATGCATGTATAGAGCTATAGAATATGTTAGCGCATTACAAATAAATGATAATAATAATAGATAGATAGATAGATAGATTATACCAGAGCGATGCTCCATCCCAAAATATATATTCTGAAAGCATTAATATGTTTAGTGTTTCTATTCTTCACACTAAAGGATTTACTCAAGTGGAATCATTAAAGAAATTGGAATACAATATTCACTTAAAAATGTTCAGTATATCTGGTTATTAAATATATTGCTGTTTAATAGCACTTTTCACATCTATTTTGACTAAATGATTTAGATGAACTGGAATTCAGTACCCGGTGACTGGAGACTGACAAAAGCATGTTCTATCTCACCTAAACACTTGTTGGTAACAGTAGGTCTGGGGACGCTAGCAGTCCATGAGACTTTAGGTGCTGATCACTGTGACGCCAGGGAGACAGAGGCATGGGGAGTGGGAGGAGAAGGAGTGAGCAGTTGTCGCTTGGGAATGAGGCATGACGATCATTAAGAAAAGGTTGAGATGTGACAGACAGAGGTATTTGATAATGTGCAGTGTATTTTCTTTTTCAAATAAAAGTCTCAGAGTAAAGAAAGATATTCAGATGTTAACTGCTCCTGGGGGCTTGCCTTTTGTCAGCCAACAAGATCTACAGACTAAAGTATGCTCTCTGCATTTCCTGCTAGTTTCATTGGAGTTTAAACAGGTTTTACTTGATACTTTTGTAATGTTTAAAACATGCTCTTTTAAATGCTTGAAAAAATAATTGTGTTCTATCCAAATAAGTGTGAGACTAAATAAACATCACCACAAAAGTGATTAGGGAATTAGCCAGCCTGTGCCTGGTATCAGGATGGTTTAGAACCACTGAACTAGAATAGTGTTTCCCAAAGTATATCTCATGGGGTTCTATATTCTATTACTAGGGTTCTATATTCTATTACTAGGGTTCTATGTGCAAACCTTTGTGGTAATGTTTGCAGCTCATATAGGTTTCCATGGCTGAAAGTTTTGTTTATTTTTCATTTTGTAACAAGAAGCTCATGTTCATGGCTTCAATTACCTCATCTATATATCTGCGCCTCCGCCGTTCCCTCCAATATTTCCTAGCATTAGAGTCTTCTCTAGGGAATCCTGTCTTCTCGTGATATGGCTGAAATATTTGAGCTTCAGCCTCATGATCAAACCTTTAAATGAACTAATTTGGCTTTATTTCCTGTATTATGGATTTATTGGATCTTCTTGCAGTCCAAGGGGCTCTGTGCAATTTCTCCAACACCACAATTTAAAGGTATCAATTCTATGGTGCTCGTCTTCTTTATGGTCCAGCTCTCACATCCATATGTTACTACTGGAAATACCACAGTCTAACTATACAGGCTTTGTGAACGTGTAATATATTTACTTTTTTTTTTTTTACTGTATGAGAAGTACAATACAACACCTTTTTTGTTCCTTAATGCAAATGTTATGTACCATCTATTTATAAAATAGATATAAATAAAAGGTAGAAGAGAAGAAGAGAAGGTAGGGGAATAAAAGTGAAGCACAATAACAAAAACATAATATCCAAATGTTATAGACATAGCTTTTGTTAGTCAATGTTTCATTAATAAATATTCTTTTTTTATAAAGCAAATACAAATTTTCCATCACTGTATCCAACATTATAGCACATCAAACCAAAATTGCATTTAAATATACCTTGCTTGACCAATAATTGTAATTAGATAGTATCCTTAGAGATTTATTTTAAGATATCTTGCATGAGATCGGAGACCCAATAAGTTATTTAATTTATCCCATCTCTTTGAGAATGAACATAAATTACCCTTCAGTTTTTCAGTATTTTTTTTAATCTTTTGTAAAACTTTCATTTGTTGCTGAAATATGTTTTTTATTCCTCAAAAACTAGAGCCAAAATAAACTTTATGAATTGAACTAGGAGCAGTTAACCCAATGTAATATTCGCTATGTAACCTTCAAGTATTTTAATAAAATGTGGAAATTATCGATGATTACAGAAATAAATTTAATCCTAAAAGATCTAATCCTAAAATCAACATCACAGTATATTGGATCATTTCTTGTTGTTGATAGCTATTTTCACATTAAAACAAGTATGGGCACATTCATTAGAAATCGGTAAACATCACTAATTAAATAGTAGAATTTCAAACCTGCTTAAAAATTATATTTAGATTTTAAAAAAAACTAATGGCTATAACTGAATGAGGCCCTTTTTGTATTATTACCTTAAGTTAACTAATTTAGTTATAAGGAAAATTAAGATCCTGTACAAATACAGCTTGGAAATACAGTGACTTTTTAACATACTGCTTAGCCTACTATGTACTAAAATGTTTATATTCTAGATCTTTAGTATTAGACAGTGCACATAAAATAACCTGTTTCTGCGGAAGAGTTGTTGAGAACAAAAGCTCCATGGGGCCATAAAGCCATGATAAAAACAAGTTAAAATATACAGTACATTTTTTCTTCTGACCGTAGCAATCCACAAAGTAGAGATGTTTTCCCACTTAGGGCCATCGTAACCTTGTAAAGTATTGGTAGCGAGAGGTTTAATGGATCACATGTTAGCGTTTCCTTGACTCTAGAGATAATGTGATAAGATTTATGCACACCTTTATATCCCAGAAAGACTAGGTAAATAATAGGTAGCAGATACTAAGCAAGCAGTAATAATGTGTATGCTCATGTGCAAAAGGCAGTATTTATTATTAAAGTTTATATTTATAGAGTTCTAGGTCACAGCCCTGAACAAGTCAGTATAAAACTAAATCTATTTCCAGGACTTCATTCATTGCAAATTTGGATTTTTAATATCAGACCTATATTAAATATTTTTTTGCAAAATAGTAGTATGTCATAAAACATTTGCCAGTGCCAGAAGGTAAGCATTTTAAGGCTGAGCTAGCTATGGGAGGGTCTTGCAATGCAAATGTATTATATTTAGATGAATCTACATGTGTCGTGGGGTTTTTCTTACTGGACTTAACTCTTGGGGCTTAATCTTCTATTTAATGCAATCTTTCAAAAGAATGGTTCTTCAGTGGTTTCTAAACTTGTAAAAATATTTTGTACATTATCAAGTCAAGTCAAGTACAAATACTATAAATACAACTCTTTAGTGGTCATAGAAATCATTGTAATGTTCACAGTATGAGCCAGTAGTATTTACCCTCCTGTTACACGCCCATGATAGATAGATAATGTAAATGACACTAAAACACATTATTATTATCGTTTATTTATAAAGAGTCAACATATTCTGTATAGCTAATCACCAGTTCCTTCATATGTGCCATGAACCTCAAAATAATAATCTAATGGATGTTACAACTTGTATCATCTGTGACTGTCGCTGTTGCCTTGCAAATTGTATTAATGAGTAAACTTATGCCAGTTATATTTTTGTCACTAGATGGATTAGATATTCTTTGGTGACAAGGTTTAGAAAACACGCAATAAATATTGTTCTTAGATGAGCTACAGAACTTCTGAGCTGCTAAAAATGTCTCTTCATGTGAAGAGGATAATGTGTTTTTGGAAGATTTATACACAGTCGAGTCACATTATTATGAACACCAGCTAATATCCCAAATAACCACGGTGTGCAGCACAGACAGCAGCTAGACGGAGTTGTAGTGACTCAATCAGATGCTGGTAGGTTGGAAAGGGTAGCTGGAGCCGTGGAGACTGCAGTGTATCCAACAGCTGATGGTGAGTGCATGGTGGAGGAACCATATGGTGAACATGGCGATTGAGGTGGTCCCACAGGTGGAAGTCTTCGCCATGCTCCTCCGACCACTTCCGGACAATTCTGGCCATATGACATGTTGCATTGTCCTGCTGGAAGACTCCATCTGCTCCAGGGAAGACAGTCAACATGTATGGGTATACTTCATCTGCAAGGATGTATAGATAACCCAATCAGTTGAGTGCACAGAAAATGCCAAGAAAACATTCCCCAGACCATAATGCTGCCGCAACCAGCTTGTGTTCTTCCAGCAATGGTAGGAGAGTGTTTGGTCTCTGAGGTTTTGTGACACGCAAACGTCTGTCCAGTCGATGGAGCAGAAAACATGACTCATCAAAGAAGGCAACCCTTTGGCAATCAGAAGTCCAATTTTGGACTTTTGCAAATCAAAGCCATTTTTTATGCTAAACCCTCTTCATCATTGGTGCAGTGACAAGCCATTTGTTTCTGAGTCTCATATGCAACAGGGTTTGCTGTACCGTTGTTTTAGACACACATCTGGTAGCCCCCAGGTTAGTTTGGACTGTGAGTTGCTCAATTGTAGCGTGTGGTTTGGCCCTCACACACCTTTGCAGCCAATATTCACCTCTGACATCAATGGCATGTGGGGCCCCGCAGTTTCCGTGTCTCAATGGTGCTGTTTGTTCAGTCACGTTAACCACAGCAGCACGCAAACAGTTCACAAACTGCTCTGTTTCAGAAATACTGCCACCCTTGGTCTGAACACCAATGATCATCCCCTTTTCAAAGTTGGATAAATCACACATTTTACCCATGACAGTGATGGTTGATATTTTTGCAGAATGCCTACATTTCACCTTATTACCCACCAACCAGCTCACGACACGTGCCGTATTTAATTGGCTATGCAATGCTGACATCAAAAGTAGGCGGTGGTCATAATAAGACTCGACTCTGTAGTAAGTTTCATGCTCATTATTTTATTGCTCTTTTAAAATATTTTGACTACTATAATCATTCCTTGAAATAAATCACTGGTATCTTGTGGCCTGTTTAAGAGAGATCAGAAAATGACACTGTGATACACACTTCACGCAGGCCGCACAAAATAAAAATAATAAGAGTAATGGTTACTGTTATTACTCCAACACATGCCACTCTGTGATGTTACAAATTACATTGTACAGGGAACTTTGGACATATACTGGTTCTCTCTCTCTCTATAGGTTACTTGTTGTGCTCCATAGTTAGAATAAGAGGCTGTCCTGCACCAAACATATAGGGCCTCATTCAAATGTGATTTGGCCAATTGAAAAAGGCTCTATATAAGCACAGAGCATTTTCTTTTTACAGAAGTGTTTAGTTAGTAAAGACCTTGCTTTTGGATAAAAGTTCACTAACTAAAAACGTCTGTAAAAAAAATTTGCTATGTGTTTATATAGAGCCCTATTCAATTGGCCAAATCGCATTTGAATGAGGCCCATAGTGATTTGTTTAAATAATCATAGCCATTAGGCATAGTTCTTCTTAAAAGGACTATGCCTAATAACTACTTGCAAGCAGCTCTTCAACACTAGAGTGCACATAGTTGTTTCCTCTTCATCAAATTCTTACTTTTAGAATATTTAATAGTCCTAATGAAACATGATTATATGAAAAATACTAGAGATCCCTGCTGCACTTGACACATGCTCTAACCACATTGATGTGGGTAATTGGTACTACAGGCCGTGGTTAATAATAGACAAGTGTAAATTGTTACTTTCTGACATTAATATTTTACAGCTGCTGTTAAACCCACCCAGCAAAATCTGGTTCAGGGGAAGTATTTCACCTTTTATTTCTACATAAAATGAGTGGTAACAATAACTTATGAGTTAGGAGGGTTCATAAAGTAAAATAATTGATATTACTTAGTTTAGATCCCAGCTGAAACAGTGTGCATTGTTTTGTTTGATTTTATTATTTTTGGAGTGCTTGTGCTTTCCATAATTTAAGTTTCCCATGTCCCCCAAAGAGAAATCATTATTAAAAAAAAAAAATGTAGTGACTGTTTTAATATGAAAATCCTTCATATATTCATAGGGAGAGCAAAATGCTCCAAACATGTTTCTCCAACATAAGCTCCATCAGAGGCCTTTTATAACTTTTTATAACCTTCAGAACAAAGTGCTAAGAGTGTCCCTAACATTGGAAACATACAGTGCCTTGCAAAAGTATTCACCTCCCTTGGCATTTTTCGTGTTTTGTTGCCTCACAACCTGGAATTAACATGGATTGTTTAAGGATTTGCATAATTTAATTTTACAGAACATGCCCACAACTTTGAAGATGTTTTTTTTTATTATTGTGAAGCAAACAAAAAATAGGACAAAATAACAGAAAAGGTCAATGTGCGTAACTATTCACCCTTTGTAGAGCCACCGTTTGCGGCAATCACAGCTTCAAGCTTTGGATAAGTCTCTATGAGCTTGCCACATCTTACCACTGGGATTTTTGCCCATTCCTCCTTGCAAAACTGCTACAGATCCTTCAAGTTGGATGGTTTGCACTTGTGAACAGCTATCTTTAAGTCTGACCACAGATTATCTATTGGATTGAGGTCTGAGCTTTGACTAGGCCATTCCAACACATTTACATGTTTCCCCTTAAACCACTCAAGTGTTGCTTTAGCAGTGTGTTTGGGGTCATTGTCCTGCTGGAAGGTGAACCTCCGTCCTAGCCTCAAATAACGCACAGAGTGGTACAGGTTTTGCTCAAGAATATCCCTGTATTTAGCCCCATCCATCTTTCCCTCAACTCTGACCAGTTTCCCAGTCCCGGCTGCTGGAAAACATCCCCACAGCATGATGCTGACACCACCATGTTTGATTGTGGGGATGGTGTTCTTTGGGTGATGTAATGTGTTGGGTTTGCGCCAGACATAGCGTTTTCTTTGATGGCCAAAAAGTTCAATTTTAGTCTCATCAGACTAGAGCACCTTCCTCCATACATTTTGGGAGTCTCCCACATGCCTTTTTGCAAACTCAAAACGTGCCATTTTGTTTTTTGCTGAAAGTAATGGCTTTCTTCTGGCCACTCTACCATAAAGCCCAACTCTATGGAGCGTACAGATTATTGTCGTCCTATGCACAGATACTCCAGTCTTTGCTGTGGAACTCTGCAGCTCCTCCAGGGTTACCTTAGGTCTCTGTGCTGCCTCTCTGATTAATCCCCTCCTTGCCCGGTCCGTGACTTTTGGTGGGCGGCCGTCTCTTGGCAGGTTTGCTGTTGTGCCATGTTCTTTCCATTTGGTTATGATAGATTTGATGGTGCTCCTGGGGATCTTTTTTTTATAACCTAACCCTGTACTTCTCAACAACATTGTCCCTCACTTGTTTTTAATGGCAGCGTTTGGTTAGTGGTGACTATTGCTTAGGTGTTGCAGCCTCTGTGGCCTTTCAAAAAAGGTGTGTATATGTAATGACAGATCATGTGACACTTAGATTGCACACCATCATCATTTCACTAATTATGTGACTTCTGAAGGTAATTGGTTGCACCAGACCTTTTAATGGGCTTCATAACAAAGGGGGTGAATACATACGCACATGCCAATTTTCTATTCTCTATTTCTAAAAAATTGTTTTATTTATATATTTTTCTCATTTCACTTAGACTATTGTGTTCTGATCCATCACATAAAATTCAGATTAACAAAACATTGAACTTAAGGCTGTAATGTAACAAAATAGGTAAAAAGTCAAGGGGGTGAATACTTTTGCAAGGCACTGTTGATAGTGTAACATCAGATAACCAATAGGCCCATCTAGTCTCCTCATACTGTCTAACTAAAACACCTTTTGGCTTGATTAATCAGTATGAATATACCAGGCTTGATTAACTTCATTCATTTAATTTACTGCATTAATGTAAATTCTTTGTAAGAGGTAGGGGGTAAACAAAGCAAGAAAATTAGGTAAACATTTCACTCTATATCAGTAAGTTATACTCTCTTGTGCTACAAATTTAAGGTCTGAGGTAATTTTTGTCCCCATGAAATAGAGCCTGTGACTAAATATTTACTGAAGTTTTGAATATTAGCTTCCATGATTGAGTTTCGTTTCATCAGAACATCAACAACTACCCAATCTTTGTGTTAATGAATTGAAAATCTGCTTTATCATAGCAATTAAGAAAGAGCTGTTTTGAAAATGGTCAGGTGATCGTATCTGAGATGCCATGACTGGGGTGCATGTCAAGCGAAATTGTTCTGGAATAGGGGAAGTCGGTTGAAGTTGAATTTGGTTTCAGTCGCGTTGCATAGGGAAAAAACTTGCTTGTTTGGATTGAGACCTGTCCGTGACGTGGAAGTACAATAAAGTTGCAACAGTGTAGGAAGTGCGCAAGACGCTGTGCCGGGAAGAGCCCTAATCAAGTCTGTGCCTGTAAAAGCCTACATTGAGCCTGTGCCTGTAAGAGCCCAAATTAAGCCTGAGCCTATAAGATGTTATTTGATCGCTTTACAGTTAAAGTGAAGTTAAATTCTGTTATATGATGTAATTATTAAATTTTACTGATGTCTGATTAGTTTTAAGGTTTTGTATCCAAAATATAAGACCATCAGTTCTAAATAAAATGTAAAAAAGGGGAATGGAGTATTTCAATGTACATTGATTCCCATGGGAGATGCTTGTTTGGTTCACATCCTGTTTGGTTCACATTCTGCCATCCGGAACAAATTAAGGACTTGAACCAAGGTGCCACTGTATTAAAATATAGTGGAAGAGCATTTATATTAATTCAGAAGGCACGGAATTCTTGTTATAGCAACGTCCTCTAGAAGTGATAACAATGTGATTTTAAATGACTAAACATTTGTACTACATTTGATAAAGTGAACATGATATCTCCAATATTATGTTATTTATTATTTTGTTATTTACTTTCACTATTCCATTGCTTGTTCACAAAAAATATACAGATTGTATTATTTATTACATTTTGTAAGGTGTCTAACAAAACTCACCATTAAGCTCCAGTAAGAAATAAGGAGTAGCAGTAATCTCTCATCAACATGCAAAAAATAATAGGTTGCCCAAATTTGAGCCAAAGTAAACCTTTATCTAATTTCTAGTTTTAACAGATACTCATAGCGTAATTATATTTATACAGATTCAAAAGAGGGCACACAAATAATCTCAGAGCAAATTTTGACCATTATGTATCATAAATGTAAAAATTAAGAATAAATTCCTGACTTAAGTAAACAACAATTATATCTCAGTACTCTGTTGAGCTCCTTTGGTATATATCTGTATATGGTTTCTTTCAACAAAGATACCACGGCTGTGTATCATCAAGTCATCAACATTGCACAGTTACGTCTTTGTGATGCATAGTGTATATAATAAATCATCTTATGAACATAGCTACTGTGTCTGCCATCACAGCTCAAAAGAATAGCAGTTTCCACATTTGTGCTCCTCGGTCTTATTAAAGGGTTGTTTTGCAAATATACATGGGCTGATCCTTTATAATAAAAAAAAGCAAGGAAGCACTTTGAAGAAGTAAATACATTGAAATCAGGTGTTATCGCCCTTTATTGCCTTTCCAAACTGTAGTTAATCTGTTCAATAATGTGTCATTGCTAATAAAATCTGATAACATCTCCTTAAACCAACATCTGACGAGCCAGTCTAACTTTTACTGGTACGTAGCTTCTCCAATCACAAATGATGCAGCATGGACCTAGCATTTGTATCTGGCTGTATAATAGCCTTGTGAATATAATCAAGAATAACTCCCTCTACTCATTAGTGTGAATATTATATAGAGCTGAAAAATCCCTTAAAGGCACATGAAAAGTTCCTAGATATATAATATATCTATCTATTTACTTTTATATACTTTATTTTATTAAGAAGTGCTTAAAACCTCTGTTTATTTCTTCCTAAAACCATACAAACTGTACCTGCTTGGGACTGTTCTCTACTTTCCATGAATACACAGACTCTGAAGTGCAGTATTTCAAATTATAAGTGACCATCTCTCAAAAGCTTGCAGAATATTGCTGAGCCTTGTCACTGATTGGATATTATGAGACACTGCACGGCCATTAAGACCATACTGTGTCTTCATGAGCTAAAGAGGACAGACCCAAGCAGGTTGCTATCTGTATGATTTTAGGCACGTCTTAACAAATTAAAGCATATAAAAGTAAATAGATAAATAGGTATATTATATTCCTAGTGAAATCCAAAAACCTTCCATGACCCTTTAAATTTAACTTTTTCTGAACTGTTTTCAATGAAACCCTGGAACTCCATTTGTATACCCAGTGGTATCATAAGACAATTACTCCAAAGGGTTATAATCTGTACTAACCTTGAAATGTTTGGTAAAATGGTTCTGAGCTTCTCTTTAGGGATTTGAGGTCTCACTGACTGTTCTGCAGTCCCAACAGAAGTACTGGACCTTATACAGCCATTTTAGAATAAATAGGATGGACTTATGACATTACATGGTTCTGAAACAGCTTAGGAAACACTTCTTTATTTACTATTTATAACATTGAACATATTTTAGATATTTGATGCAGTGTTTTTATTTTTATTTTCCCAAACAAATACAAAATGCAGTAACACCCTGATTTCAAGGGACATGGGGGGTGCCTTATTTATAATATTAATATAATCTACGTATTGTGTATTAAAGTCATTTTATTAACAGGTTTTAAAGCTCTGTTATTACTGAAACCTTCCAAACAAGTGCATTGAAAAGGTCTGCCCCCTATATTTCTATAGTACTAGATATACTAGGCATTGACAGGCCGTGTCTCACCAGTCTCTCAGCAATAGGTGAAAAGCTTTTCCTGTGTTATCTAACACTGCCACACACCTTTTTTATAGAAATTCACTGTAATTATATGTACATGTATAGTCTTCATTTCTGGATGAACTGGAAACTGTCCCTTGCCTTGCCTGATATAGGTGAACAAGCTAAATCTTTTATGCATCAGATGACACCTCCACCACCAAGCCTGCATGTGCTGGTACATACTTGTCCTCTGAGCTCAGATAAGTAATCCACTTTGTATTAAAGGGATATGGAAGGTTTCTGGATTTTGCTAGGTATATAATACCCATATATTTATTTACTTGCATGTAACAGGGTTTCCTGGTGGTCCAGTGGTTAGGATTTGGTGCTTTCATCGCTGTGACCTGGGTTCAATTCCAGTCAGAGAACCAAGAGGTTACACTACCCTGAAGCCATGCAGGTCTGAGCCTGGCAGTACTTGATTCAGACACTACCTAGGAATACCAGGAGCTTTATGCTGTGGCCCCCTGGAGAAGGAACTGGCAACCCACTTCAGTATATCTGCCATGAATACCAAGTTTAAGTGTCTAAAATCCAACAAATAGTTCCTGTATGGATCTGCCCACCTCAGCCTATGCAGACACAGACTCTGTAGTGTGCAGTGTAGTGTACTAGCCTATAAGAGACAAAATCTCAGAAAACCTTTGGCAACAGTGGGCATACTATTTGTTTGATTTTAGACTGTAACAGAGCTTATAAGCACTTCTTAATAAAATAAAGTGCATGCAAGTAAATAAAATCCTGAAATATTCCATGTCCCTTTAATACATTTGATCCAGACTAAAGCAGAGCATCACTGAGAAATGTCTGAGATACAGGCTGATTGCTTGTAATTCCTGTCTGTGTACTTACAGATATGCTAATGCAGTCAAACAAACACAGGTTCAGTTTAGGTAAAATAGTTTGATAAAAGATAAATGAGTCCTCAAACCATAAATACCTAGAACACTCTGTCTTACAGAGCGCAAATATTTATAATATACTAGTCATTATATAACACTTAAAACATTTTATATTGTGAAAGGTGAATTGCAGCTGCCAAAAAACTGCAGAAACAATACATGTAAAAAGGTTTTTGCTTTCTGTTTATTATAGCGATTTAACATACAGTGTTAGTTTGAAATGAAAGTTTTAAAAGTTTCTGAATTTGTTTTTAATGAAGTCACAAAATCTGCAAAGCAGAGGCCAAAAGTATATTTTTCCTTTCTTTAAAATTACATTTAATTAAGTGACACTGAAGTCAACATATATGAGCGGGTCCGTCAATTTGAAAATGGAAAAGCATGCAGAAAAAATGTTCTCCTTTTTTTAATTGCTACTAAATTAAAGGTACACTTTATTCAGAATAATTTGGACCACATCACAGTAAAGATCTCCTAAAAGCCTGTTGAAATACTTACTTTTGTAATTTTTGAAAAACTTGCATTTTTCACTAAGAAATCAAATAAATAAAATCTGTGTTTACATGTGTCACTGACATGCCACCAGCTAGACACATGCTACAGCTCCATGTAGTGATTAAAAGAGGTTAACCCTCACCACCCCTATCTGTGCAGAGTATGGAATGAAATCAAACAGGTCAGTTATGGGTTAACTGGTCAGTGCATTCCTGAGTCAGGGAAAACAGCTATAAACCCTCACCAGGCAGCTCTGCTATCTGTTATTAATCATGAAACTTTCAGTAGGCACAATAGATTTTGTATGTAAACAGACTTAAAACTTTAGATTTCTTAGCTGTAATTTAAAAAAAACAGATCATCGTAACATAAAATCTTGTGCTCTTTCACACCATGAAGAGCACTTACAGTGAGATAAATGGCCCTTTAAGTATGGTATGATCTTTTGAGATTTATGGTTTTAAGTTTCCTCTTTCCTCCCCTTCAACGACAGAATACAAAATGAGCTGCACCGGACGGTGATACTAATTGGAACCCGCTGTTCAGGCTAAGTAGGTCAGAGTTACATTTCCTTTATTAGTTCTACAGGTATATTAGTTATATCATTCTTTTTCACACATTGCAAGATAAAGAGTAAAAGTGAATTGTGAGTTCAATTTCCATAAGTTCTCTTTCTTAATAATGATAATTGTTATTTTGGTTTTAAGATAAAGTTGAAAATGTATCTAAACTGTAAAGAAATGTCATGCAACATATAACAAATATATGGGTGTTACAATGATTTTAAAATAATTATTTAAGCTAGGTAACAATTATGAATGTAAATAAGAGGGGGCGGAGCTAGCGTCTGGTGCAGGAAGACGCAGGGGGACAGAGCTCCTGCTTGAGAACAGCCAAAGAGGCCCAAAAAGGGCCAAAAGTCCGGCCAAAGCAGGCCACATCTCCCCACAAGACAGGGGTGAAACAAAGGGGACACCCCAGAACCCCCCGAGGTGCATCTGGAAAGCCCGCCGGCATAGTTAGCGCGGCCGCGCTCCGGCAGGGCACAGCAGGGCTGCAGCCCAACCAGTGCTCCTTTACAGGAGGCCCCCAAGACCCGTGGATCGGGGGTACAGTCCGGGTCCCGCTGGATCCGACACCAGGAGTGGTGCAGTCGTGCCAGGAGGGATCCCAGAGCTGGGAGGCGGCCATCTTGCCTGAGCACGAGGCGTCAACGGTGCAGGAGGCCCAGACAGGGTGAGTGCCCCAAGAGAGGGTCAGGGGCTCCACGGGGGGCGATCCCAGACGTCTGGCCAGGGCAGAGAGGCCTGAGAGGGCTGAGGAGACTACAGGAGAGAGGGGGAAAAAGCCCGCGAAACGGGAGGCCGCCATTTTGTAAGCTGGGCCTGGTGGAGGGGCCCTGGTCAGCCCTATATCCCCCTACAGCATTCCACACTGCCTAGGAGTGCAACACTAAGAGACACTGAGGCTGCTGAACTGGGGTCTGGCTGCTCAGGATAGGATCTGCCCTACAAGCCTGGCACAGCGTAATCCTCTCCCTGATCCAGCTCATGTAAGTGACTCTGCATTTCTCTATTAAGCACATCACAGGTGCACGGCCATCTTTCTTGCTCCTTCACATACAGAATGCCTCTGGTAGCATATATCTGACCAGAATAACAGTGAGAAAGATCATACGCCAATTTTTCTTGCAGTGGCACAGACCACTATTTGCTCCACGTATATACACCTAGAAAGACACAGCATCAGGAGTGAAAGTAGCCTGGGAGCGCAGACCCCCACCCTATGTGTGCGGCATCAGTTACCCAGTATATATTGGCCATTGGCGCGAGGTTGTCACAGCGATCTAGGGCAATTCTGAAGTGACAGTGACACCTAGTAGTTGAACAATTCAAGACGCCAGGCAGGGGAGGCCTGAAGAACATGGGCACGCACGCTCCATATAGAAGGTATGTGCGGAAGGGATCCTGGAGCTAGAGGCAATGGGGAGGCGACAAGCAGAGTAAGCTGAAATAATGAGATCCTTTTCATGAGCGACAAGGAATACCCCAGCACCCTAGCCGGAACAGCCGCAGCGCACATACTCGTCACAAACCCCATGCCAGGGGCGATATCCTAGCAGGCCACGCAAGCTAAAATAGATAACACCAGGGAGACCCTCTATAACCAAGACAAACCCACGGTGACCGGCGGGCCTGGAGCAGAAGCAGGACCGAGGATGAAGAAAGGGAAGAAAAGCATAACCTCCAGGGGCATTTCCGATCATTTCCCAGTGGCAACTACACCGAAAAGCAAAGCAGGGGAGAGCTCCCCAGAACGGTCGGAGATGTCAGAAGCTGAGGGAGACCGGCCCAATACAATCACTGATGTGGACTCTTCGGTGTCGGCAATGGCCAAATTCGAAGTGTTGCTGAAAACCCAGCTGGCGTTGGCCCTGAAGGATGTGAGAGAAGAGATTTGTGCGGTGGGTCAGAGAACCCATGAGCTGGAACGAACAACTGATCAAATCATATCCGCTCAGGAGGAAGATAAGCAGGAGATAAGTGCTAATACTTCTCGCATCGAGGCTCTGGAAAGCAAGATAGAGGATCTAGAGAATAGATCCCGTAGGCACAACGTCCGTCTGAGAGGCGTCCCGACGAAAGTGGGTGACATCATGGCGTACCTTGAAGCAGTATTCTTTACCATCATTCCCGGCCATCAAAAGGAGGAACTGCTGATAGAAAGGGCCCATAGGGCACTGGGTGGCCCTAGCAACCCAGAAAAACCAAAAGACATTGTTGTGCGCTTTGTGAGACAAAGTTCCAGAGACTTGATAATGGCTAAGGCAAGAAGGTTGCCCAAGATAGTGGGACCGGACGGTTCTTCTTTACAACTGTTTGCAGATCTTGCCCCAGCAACCTTAGCAAAAAGGAGAGAGATGAAACCTGCTCTGGAGATCTTAACTGCGAACCAAATCCAGTATAGATGGGGATTTCCATTTAGCATCCAATTTGAATGGAGGGAGCAATTACATAGAGCTTTTTCCCTGGCAGGCCTTCAAAAAAAGCTGGTGCATTTACAGCTGGTACCAGAAGGTACTAACCTGTTGGGTCAGCCCAGAGAGCGGCCTTCCAGAGAATGGTCCGAAGTCTCCGTCAGGAAGAAACAAAGACACGACAACAGACTGGAGCAACGAGATCAGAGTGGTGGTACCAAGGAAGGGGAGCCACCATGTAATGATATAATGGACTGATAAGCTATTTCATAGTAACAGGGACTAAAGGCAGTACTTACGGTTAATAATGTAGAGTCTTACTTTACTGTTTGGGACGAGTCAGAGTAATGGCCAGGGGGAAGCTGGGGTTTTGCTTTGCTTAGCAACGAAGCGTATCAAGAACGAGGATCACAGTTAGGATAATTAAAGCGGAAGCTTATAATGCTTGTTTGCCGCCCATAGTTTAATGGGGGAAGGTTTATTTCTTTTTTTTGTTCTTCTCTTAGTAGAAAAAACTGAGTAGTATAGTTGACTACTATCAGGAAGTTCCTCACACTAGGGATCTTTAGTGGGTTCAGGGATCTCCACTCCCTAGGCACGAAGGTGCAAGATGGTTAGTTATGTGAGGAGGAGGGGGAGGGTGGGGGGAGCAGGGCCCAAAAGGGTTTAGTTATTCAAGTTTTGTTGTTAATGTGTTTTTACTGTATTTCTCTTGCTCAGGCTGGTAAAGAAACGGATGCATTGGCAACTCGCCGGCTCTCACGGACCTCCCCCGCGGAATCCAAATCCTCTGTCTCCACAAATGGTGAGTCACCATTGACAATAGTAACACATGACTATAATGGCTGAGTCAGAATACGTCTGCATCACACATAACGTTAGAGGCTTTAACACCCCCTCCAAAAGAAGCAAAGCGTTCCAATCTTACAAAGCCCATAACCCGGCGGTTATATTTATCCAAGAAACACACTTTAAGCGCCACCAGGTCCCGTCCTTTATGGACAAAAACTTCCCCACATTTCACACTACATGTAGTAACTCTAAGAAGGAAGGGACAGCGATTCTGTTACACAAAAATTTCCCGTTCATACTAGACAAAAAAATAGTAGATAAGCAGGGATATTACCTGTTTCTGACAGGGATCGTCCTAGACCTTCCGGTTACCTTAGCCACCATGTATGCCCCTACTAACTCTCCACACAATCATGTAATCAGAGCGCTGAGACACCTAGCGAAAGTGAGGGAGGGTAAGATCATCCTGGGGGGAGACTTCAATCTGACGTTGGACGTGAAAAATGATAGAACAGGGAAAAATTTAGGAGGCAAATTCTCTAAAAAATTGAAAATAATTCAACTACTGCTAGGGGAACTAGGAATAGTGGATCTATGGAGGGAATGTCACCTAGGGGCTAGAGAGTTCACCTTCTACTCATACCCCCACAAAGTATACTCCAGAATAGATTACATACTAACGGACTCAATACTGTTGAAGGAGGCTAGGGGGGTGGAAATAGTACCCTGTGCTTGGTCAGACCACAGCCTGGTTAAGGCGACCATAAATCTAGGCCCCACAACTAAACCCCCATACAAGTGGAGACTGAACGAAAGAGTATTAACGATTCCGTCAGTTAAAGACAGAATAACCCAAGAATTAGAATTTTTCTTTGAGTCTAATGAGACACCGGGGATGGGGATTGGCTGGGTTTGGGTGGCGCATAAGGCCTACATCAGGGGCATGTGTATAAAGGAAGCGGCCAAGTTCAGGAAGGATCAGAAAGCTCGAGAACGGAAACTTACGGAAGAGCTAGGCGTCCTAGAAAAGGGTAACCAACAAAAACCTAACAAGCAGACTAGGCGGGAAATTGAAAGAGTGAGAGTAGAATTAGATAAGATTTACTCAGAAAGTGCAGAAAAATTGCTTAGGAGAACTCATCATAAATTCTTCCTCCAAGCAAATAAACCTGATAGGATGCTGGCGAGAAAGTTAAGATCAAAACATATGCAATCACGAATTCATTATATAAAAGTAGGGGGCAGTGTGAGAACGGCTAATCCCACTAAGATACAGGAAATGTTTTTCCACTTTTATCAGAACCTCTACTCGGCGGCCGGTAAGGAAACGGAAGGTAGCATAAGATCATGGCTAGACAGGTACGATTTACCAAGATTGGAGGAAACTGAGGTAGAAGCGCTAAACACTAAAATTTCACTCGAAGAAGTTAGGAAAGGAATACAAGCTTTGAAGAATGGTAAAGCCCCGGGTCCAGATGGGTTCTCCAACATGTATTATAAGACCTTCAAGGATCAGTTGGCACCCAGATTAGCCAAATTGTACAACCATATCTTAGAGGGGCAGCCAATCCCCCCTGAAATGAATCTGGCCGAAATAACTATTTTTCCTAAGGAAGGGAAAGACAACACAGAGGTTAAGAACTACAGGCCCATCTCTTTGTTGAACGGGGATATTAAACTCTTGGCTAAGATTATGGCGGACAGGGTCTCAAAATTTCTTCCACGTATTATACACAAGGACCAGGTAGGGTTTGTCCCCCATAGACAGGCTCGAGATAACATTAGAAAAGTAATCAATTTAATCCACCATGCCAATAATAACAAAATCCCGGCATGCCTTTTGGCGTTAGACATTGAGAAGGCCTTTGATTCTTTGGAGTGGCCATACCTTGGGGAGGTCTTAAAGAAATTTGGTTTTACAGGAGGATTCCTAAAATTAATTAATACATATTATAGAAACCCGGAAGCGCATCTGAAGCTCCCAGGCACACTGAATCAGGCCATCAAAATTGGAAGGGGTACGAGACAGGGGTGTCCCCTGTCCCCCTTACTCTTTGCTATCGCAATTGAACCATTAGCACAGGCAATTAGGATGAACTCAGGGATCAAGGGTCTGGTAATAGGGCAACAACACCATAAACTTAACCTGTTTGCAGACGATATGTTGTGCACAATAACAGAACCGGAACAGTCCATCACTACCTTGATGGACACCCTCTCAGAGTTTGGTCGCAAATCAGGGCTCCTCATTAACGTCGGGAAAACAGAAGCATTGGCTATAAATCTAGATTCTCACAGTAAAGAATTAATATCAGACAAGTTCAAATTCCAATGGGCCAAGAACTACATTCAGTATCTAGGGATAAAAATCACGCCGCATACAAATTCCTTATATAGGTCTAACTATCCCCCGCTTTATAAAAGACTTAGTGAAGATATGCATAAATGGTCTAGCTATCCTATTTCATGGCTGGGAAGGATTAACTCCTTTAAGATGACAATTCTACCGAAGCTGTTGTATCTGTTTAGGACCCTGCCAGTCCCCGTCAATCAGGTAGACTTGAAAGGGTTTCAAAGGAAAGTATCCCAATTTACATGGAAGGGCAAACCCCCCAGAATTAATAAGGAGATAATGTATAAGCACAAAGATAGGGGTGGTCTATCATTCCCAGACCTGAAGAAATACTATAGAGCGGCGCAACTATCGTTTATTCCCTTACTTCATTCAGGGGTTCACCAACCGCTATGGAAAACACTAGAAGACCAGTGGCTAAACCCATACTCCTGGGACACCCTGGTCTGGTTGGATGGGGTGCCGGAGGGTGTGGGAAAGATTAAGCACCCGGTTATAGCCAATACGTTACAAGGATGGAAATGGGCCCTGAAACACACAAACCTTTTTAGACACCCATCCCCGATGCTCTCGGTATTTGGGCATCCACAGTCTCCAACAGGGATCAGCTCAGAGGCAAAATGGTGGTGGAAATCTAGGGGGCTGGATAGGCTAGGAGCTTGGCTAGGAACGGACATTCCAATAACATATGAATACTTGAGAGATCATCATGATATCCCTATTGATCAACATTGTAATTTCTGCAAAATCAGACACTTGGTCAATACTATAGGTAGAATGCAAGGCTCCCCGAAAAAAACATGGCTTTCGGGAATATGTCAAAAAGTTCCCCTGACTAAAGGAATTATAGGGGGTATATACGAAATCTATAATACACCTCCAGAACGGGTAAGGGATAAATACATAGAGGAATGGGAGAGGGACATAGGAGAACACTGGGAAACGGAGAAATGGGAGAAAGTTTGGAAAAATATTTATAAAGGTTCACTAAACCACACACTTCTAGAAACCGCCATTAAGGTCCTCCACAGAACTTACCTAACCCCTGTAAGAATGGCGAAGTGGAACAAATCAGGGGGGATATATTGTACAAGGGGTTGTCAGACCCCTGGCTCATTCATACACATGTGGTGGGAATGCCCTAAAGTTGCTCAGGTATGGACAGCTGTGACAGATCTTGCAGTTGACATTTTCAAAACCCCAGGAGGGGGCTCATTAGATTCATGTTTATTGGGAATCCCAGACCCACGGATATCCCCAACACAAAATAGGCTACTACAGTTTATGTACATGGCTACCAAGTCACATATCGCTAAACATTGGAAAACGGATACACTTGAGCTTCAGGCTATAAAAAACAAAATAAACTATCTAGCAGTAAACGAGCACATGACACATATTTTGGCAGATTCGGTCCAGAAATACAGAGACATATGGGACCCATGGTTAGCATATGCGGGCTAGCAAGGTGGGAACACAAGTGGGTAGGGCAACAGAGAGAGGGTAAACAAAAGGGAAAAAAAAGAAGGGGAAAAACTAGGAGGAGGAGGAAACGTGGGAGGCGCTGGAGAGTCCGGCGAGGAGCTATGAAGTCCAGCAAGGTAAAACGAATAGAAATTATAATTCTTATTTTCTTATATATTATATGTGAAAATACAGATGACACTACAGTTTTGAATTTTGTTCAAGTTTAGGTGTGTAAGAATGAATAAAGGATATGGGGGATTGATATGTTGAATTAGGTTTCTGGGATCAAGAATAGATACCTTGTACCTAGGAAGGTCATTTTTCAAGGGTAGTAAGGAGGGAAGCGCTATAGGCTTAAATGACCAGGCTTAAACCCGAGTATGTATAAATAAAGACAAAAAAACCCTATTGGAGATTGTTTTTCTGTTTTTTTTGTTTTATTTTAGAATTTCACATTTGGTTAGTTTAGTTGGCGTGGGTAGGATTTATTTAAGGTAAATGCTACATGGAATGTTGCAGGTAGGGCAAATACAGAGAACACTAGAAGGGGCATTTGGGGATTAAGGTTAATATTGCCAATTGTAATAGGCCCCATTAAGCCTAGCCTGCGAGCTATGGATTACTGAGTCGATAAATGAAAAGTTACAGAGGAAAAAAAAATAAGTTATACCCATTTATGGTTAGTGTTGTATTACTAGAAAACGGAAAAGGAAGGGGGAGAGGTCACGTTGATTGCAGAGTCAGGCTACATATGTTTATAAAAATGGTTGTAGAAGGTTAATTCCTGACCTGTGAGTCATGGCTTACTGATATATTGTTTGTTTAATGTTGGAAGTGACCAATAAAAACTATTGATGAAAATGAATGTAAATAAGAAAGACCAGTGAACTGAAATTAAATCACAACCTACATGTATCTATTTACACTTTTTCATGTACTTTATTTTATTAAGAAGTTCTTTACAGTTTATACCTGTTTGGGACTGCCCTCGGTAGCTCATCAATGCTCATAAATACACAGAGTGTTTCAGGTTAGCCTGTCAGTGACCTCTCTCAAGTAGCATGTTTGAGAATGTTGCCACTAATAGGTTACTATGGGACAGTGCACAAAAGTAAATAGATACACAGGGATGAAGTCTCCAAACTGCTATCACCCAATCGCTTCACTACCTGTCCTCAGGATACTATTCCATCTGAGCTCATATCTGCCCTCTCTACCACACTAATCCCAGCTCTCACACATATTTTCGACCTCTCCCTTACTACTGGCATGTTTCCATCTTCTCTAAAACATGCCATAGTTATACCCACCCTCAAAAAATCCTCTCTGCTTCCCCTGGCTTCCAAACTGCTGGAGCGGCTTGTCTGTAACCACCTTACCAGCTTTATTTCCTCTAACTCCCTTCTTGACACCTTCCAATCTGGCTTTCGGGCCCAACACTCCACTGAGACAGCTCTCACTAAAGTCACCAATGACCTGCTTACCGCCAAGTCAAAAGGTCACTTCTCAATTCTTCTTCTTCTAGATCTCTCTGCTGCCTTTGACACTGTCGACCATCCACTTCTACTCCATATCCTCTTCTCCCTCTGTATTCGAGACACTGCTCTTTTGTGGTTCTCATCATACCTACAAAATCGATCATTCAGTTTCTCCTTTTCTGACACCTCTTCTTCTTCTCACCCCTGTCTGTTGGTGTAGCCCAAGGATCTGTCCTTGGCCCCCTCCTCTTCTCCATCTAAACTTCCTCACTTGGTCCCCTTATAAACTCTTTTGGGCTTCCTTATCCTCTCTTCTAACACACGTCTCCAACTGCCTCTCTAGTATATCCTCTTGGATGTCCACCCACCATCTCAAACAACATGTCTAAAACTGAACTCCTAATCTTCCCTCCCTATCCCACAGCGTCAATTCCTCACATCTCTCTCTAACTGTCAACAAAGACATCATCACCCCCACCTCCCAAGCCCGTTGTCTTGAAGTTCTACTGGACCTATCTATCACTAACCAAATCTTGTCTTCTCCATCTAAAAAACATCTCCGGAATTCGTCACTATCTTACACAAGACACAACTAAAATCGTTATACACTCTCTCATCATCTCTCTAGACTACTGCAATTCGCTTCTTGTTGGCCTACCTACCACCCGACTGTCTCCACTTCAATCCATTATGAATGCCTCTGCTAGACTCATCTTCCTTACTCAACGTTCAGTGTCGGCATCACCGCTCTGTCAATCACTCCACTGGCTTCCCTTAGCCTTAATAAAATTTTAAATCATGACCCTAACTTACAAAGTCCTCAACAATAATGCTCCCCCTTACATCTCTGCTCTCATCTCCAAATACTCCCCCACCCCCCCTCTTCGTTCGGCTAATGACCTTCTTCTTTCTACAACTCTTGTCATCTCCTCTCACTCCCGCCTCCAGGACTTTTCCCGTGCTGCCCTATGTCTCTGGAACTTCTTGCTTCGCTCCACCAGATTATCCTCTTGCCTCAAAAACTTATAAAACCTCACTTGAAATGCATCTCTTTAAAGTAGCGTATCACCTTCCACTCTAACACACATCACCTCTCTCTCCCTCTTTTATCACTCACTATACCTTAGATTGTAAGTCTGTGAGTTTCTATCCTAAGTACTTTGGGAATTCACCATGGACATTGGAGTCCTAGCTCAAAGACAGGGCCCTCCTTCCTTTGCTAAATGTTAATCTGTATTTATCATTGTCTGAACCTAATTTATGTACAGCGCTACGGAATATGTCAGCGCGTTATAAATAACTATAATAATAATAATAATTTTATATTCCTAGTGAAATCCAGAAACTCTCCATGTCCTTGTAATGTTTCAAAAGTAAATAGATACACAGGTAGATACACACAAAAAATCTAGTCTAGCAGAGTGGCTTCTCTCCACGTAGTGTCAAGGCAGCGAGAGAGGTGCTGTCCTAAATTGTCTTTCTGACTGGCCTAGGATTGCCTGTGTTGGCCACTATAAAGCAGATAAATACTCCCATCAGGAGAACCTCCAGGGCAGATCCTTACCCAGCTCCTGGACACCCGATCAGGGGTGGATAGAATTATACCTGTTGAAAATGTAAAAACTAGTACTTTGGCAATGAGCGCCGTAGGTGCTCATTCCAGGCTCGCCTCGCATAGCGAGGCGAGCCGTTAAACCCTAGCACTTTGGCAAGGAGCGCCGCAGGCACTCATTGCAGGCGAGCCTCGCGTAGCGAGGCAAGCCGTTAAACCCTAGTTTAAATACCTGTTGAAAATGTAAAAACTAGTACTTTGGCAATGAGCGCCGCAGGTGCTCATTGCAGGCGAGCCTTGCATAGCGAGGCGAGCCATTAAACCGTAGCAAAAAAATACGTCCGCAACTCGCAAACATGAAAAAAAATACAAACACAATAAATAGACACAGCACATACATAAAAAGCTTAACGACAGCAGGAGGGAGCATCCACGACCTCAAAAAACCAAGTTACACCTTCATTTAGCTCAAAATAAAAGAGTTTAGACACTAAAAAATTCTCGAAGCAAGAGAAAAAATGGCGGCCGAACAAAACGAAAACGAGGCTACAGCACTATAACCACGGAAAACACGTACGGATAACCTGCTAAGACGCATACCACACATTACCCGCCATTAAACGACGTACAGATGATCCGCTAAGACGCATACCACACATTACCCGCCATTTTACGATAATGTGAAAGTAAACAACTACGCTAACGGTTTCGGCTCGTGCACACACACTATTACTCTGCACACGTTCATCACGCTTACACAGCACCTCCACACCACTAATGCTGCAGCAACATCAACACAGATTGCCAGCTCTTCAACACAATGCATAAAAATAGGTAAAGTATATTCATTTATTAATTTGTATTATATATTTCAGTAGTACACACAAAACAACATTAGCTACCTTACAATTCCATATGTATATTAATAACTAAACAACTTTCCAAACATACACATCTCATTGCCGTAATTTTTTGACGGGCAATAAGCTAGTACTGATATAATTGCCTTACAGTTAATACATTAATAAATGAAACCTTATTCCATGTGAATTACAGTGGTCCTTCAATTTTCAAAATGTACTTATATTTCTTACTAAAACCAGTATGAGTAACATGGGGAAAAACTGTATACTTTTTAACCCTTCCTGTTACTGGTACACAGATTCACTAAAACAATCACAAGCCAGTGCTCAAATAAATGCAGCGAGTTCCCGAGACATCTCTGAGCGGATGTGTGTCGTCTCAGGAGACATCCTCATCCTCCCCGCAGTGACAATGACATATTGGCGTGTCAGTGTTATTACCCCAGTTAATGCATAATAACACACAGTAATGCTTTAAATAATGTATTTGCTCTGCTGATATAGAGAGCGGAGGAGGCAAAACAAATTGTCTATGAATTACTACAGTGCACACATCATAGCACATGGTACTGTAATGCTTCTCATCTAATGGGAGAACATTCAAATACAGTCAAAATTATTTAAGTTGTTAAACACAAGTGATCATGATTCCAAAAACATAAAAAAAACTTTCTAACCCTAGCAAACATCTAACCTCATATATGAGCTTTTCAATATTATTTCAAGCTACAATACAGATCCACTTGTGGGACATGCTAACTATAACTAAATCTGATCCCTTTTAACTGCGTTTAACAAAATATAAAAAAAATACATATTTGCAAATAAAGGATGAGATCATAAGTAGTCATATGCACATGTACATATAAATATGAGTATTGCCTATCTCCCCTTCTCATTAAGAAATATCAGAAGGGAGATGATTTGAATATTTTAGTACCATAGCAAAACATGCTAGCAAAACTCAAATGCTTGTCAGAGTGTTTAACCTCTTTTCTTCCCACCAATACCTTAGGCTTGTGTCAGTATTTTGACTCTTTGCTTCCTATCCTGACCTTATGCTTGCCTTGGTATTTTGACTATTTACTTCCTATCCTTACCTTATACTTGTCTCAGTGTGTTGTCTCTTTGATTCCTATCCTGACCTTATGCTTGCCTCACTGTTTTGACTCTTTGCTTCCTATCCTGACCTTATGCTTGCCTCAGTGTTTTGACTCTTTGCTTCCTATCCTGACCTTATGCTTGTCAGTGTTTTGACTCTTTGCTTCCTATCCTGACCTTATGCTTATCACAGTGTTTTGATTCTTTGCTTCCTATCCTGACCTTATGCTTGCCTCAGTGTGTTGACTCTTTGCTTCCTATCCTGACCTTATGCTTGTCATAGTGTTTTGACTCTTTCCTTCCTATCCTGACCTTATGCTTGCTTCAGTGTTTTGACTCTTTGCTTCCTATCCTGACCTTATGCTTGCCTCAGTGTGTTGACTCTTTGCTTCCTATCCTTGCCTTATGCTTGTCACAGTGTTTTGACTCTTTGCTTCCTATCTTGACCTTATGCTTGTCACAGTGTTTTGGCTCTGCTTCTATCCTAATCTTAGTCTTGTGTCAGTATTTTGACTCTTGGCTTCCTACCCTGAACTTTTGCTTGTCTCAGTGTTTTGACTCTTTGCTTCCTATCCTGGCCTTATGCTTGTCACAGTGTTTTGACTCTTTGCTTCCTATCCTTGCCTTATGCTTGTCACAGTGTTTTGACTCTTTGCTTCCTATCATCACCTTATGCTTGTCACTGTGTTTTGACTCTTTGCATCCTATCCTGACATTATGCTTGCCTCAGTGTTTTGACTCTTTGCTTCCTATCCTGACCTTATGCTTGCCTCAGTGTGTTGACTCTTTGCTTCCTATCATGACCTTCTGCTTGCCTTGGTATTTTGACTCTTCGCTTCCTATCCATACCTTCTGCTTGCCTCAATATTTTTACTCTTTGCTTCCTATCCTGACCTTATGCTTGTCACAGTGTTTTGGCTCTGCTTCTACCCTAATCTTAGTCTTGTGTCAGTATTTTGACTCTTGGCTTCCTACCCTGAACTTCTGCTTGTCTCAGTGTTTTGACTCTTTGCTACCTATCCTGGCCTTCTGCTTGTCACAGTGTTTTGACTCTTTGCTTCCTATCCTGAACTTTTGCTTTTCTCAGTGTTTTGACTCTTTGCTTCCTATTCTGACCTTATGCTTGTCTCAGTGTTTTGACTTTTTGCTTCCTACCCTGAACTTCTGCTTGTCTCAGTGTTTTGACCCTTTGCCTCCTGTCCCGACCTTCTGCTTGTCACAATGTTTTGACTCTTTGCTTCCTATCCTGACATTATGCTTGTCTCAGTGCTTTGAGTGTTTGCTTCCTACCCTGGCCTTCTGCTTGACTAAGTATTTTGACTCTTTGCTTCCTAGTATAACCTCCTGCTTGCTTCAGTGTTTTGACCCTACTCTGCTTCATCCAAAATGATATATATATATATATATATATATATATATATATATATATATATATATATATATATATATTATGTAATTTAGCCCTTGATATGTTGGAAAGATTTTTTTAAATTATATTAATTTCAAGCATTGATTCAAATCTATATATTTTAGTGGCAAAATTGTAATACAATGATAATGCAATTCATGAAACTTCTGCAACATCCAAATAACCTTCTAAATATATTCATAGACATATCTGCAGAAAATGCAGTATGTGAGGTTAAGAATAGAATTCTCCTCTTAGTATATTTCTTATTTTCCAGAATCCATGGTTCCTAAAAAAATGCCCCTGGTTTTCAAATGTTTAGTTATTCTACATATATATAAATGTATACCCCTTTTCTGTCTTTCAATAATAGTTTGTCTGGCTCCTCGCAACCTGACCGGCTCCTAAGTGTGAGATGATTTAAGAAACCACTGTCATCAAAACACTGTGTATAGTCCAATATAACTTCAACTTGTTCTTTAAAAAAATCTAATTTTATTAGCACAAAAAATAATACTGGATAGGTATAGAGCAAAATATTAATACAATGTAGAAATGTGCAGCTACCCTTAGCAGAATTTTTTTTAAGTGATTTAATGTTCTTGACCAGTGAAGGCAACAGGCGGTGTTTTCTGGAGTGGGACTGCATGCCCCTCTTCAACAATAAAAAGCCCACTGTATCTCTCTAAAACTATTAAATTGCAATGTGGTATCGTACTCTTCTATACTTCTCATTATCTGTACCTCTGTAACCAATTAATTCACCTCTACCTATTTTCCACAGTGATTTCACATTTTTGCTGTGGGCTAAATAAAATGTTACAAGCACATTGAGCCCTATTTAAGGTCCCTGGGACGCCTATGGGGTTCTTCCAAGGGGAATAGTCTGCCAGTCACTGTACTAGACAATACGAGACACTATTACTCTACACACAACTGTACTACAGGCATACAATGGAACCAGTGTCACAATACGGACTGAGTACTGTTTTTTAATGTTTGTCAAATGTTTGCCCCCAAAAAAAGATTAAAGGGCCATTTACCTCACTGTAAGTGCTCTACATGGTGAAAGACCACAAGATTGTATATCAAAATGATCTTTTTTTTAAATACACTAATAACAGCTAAACAATCTAAAGTTTTAAGTCTGTTAATATATCAACATTTTTCTGGCCTACCGACTGTTGCAGGAATAAAACAGTGAGCAAGCCGCGTGGTGAAGAAGTGATTGATAGCAGTTTATCCCTGCACTCAGAACTGCACTGAAAAGTTAACTCATAACTGACCTCTTTAGGTGATACCAGCATTCCATGCTCTGCGCGGATGGATTTGGTAAGGGTTAACCTCTTTTGCTCACTACACGGAGCTGTAGTTGCAGTCTGGTAGACTTTCAATATGTTTTTAGGAGATCTTTAATTATGCGGAATTAAGTAGCCCTTTAAGTACTAATGGTACATAAAAGGTTACAATCAGACATACTTATGTTAGTATTTCATTTTAACAGGAGATGTATCACCTTATAAACAATTTTATTTTCACACTCACATTTGCTTCATTTTCAGGAAGACAATGGTCCAGGTTCAGGAAGGTTGAACAGTATTAGACACAACACATCTTAGTGAATCAAGCCCCATGAGCCACCTTTGGAACTGGAAACTCTCTCCAAGATCTCTAGTCTAGCATTTGAAGCAGACAGATTCAGTTACCAGTGACAAACAAAAAATAGCCTGTTTGCAATTTTACTCATAAATAATCCTTTAGAGATGTTTTTACAGTGCTTAATAAAATGCATATATTGTAAGTCACTGTGTCCGATGTATTCCTTTATCAGTCCTTGGCACAAGCCCACTACTCTCCTTAATTGTAACAAGAATCACTACATCAACTAAGATGTTTTATTATGATGGACTGAGTAGGGTAGAGAGCCTCACCTGCACTCCACTTAAAGTCTGTATTGTTAAAGGACCACTGTACGAGGAAAAATATATATACAAAGGGAAAGTTGTTTCTAAGAGGTACTAATTTAGGAAATCCATTGTGTCTTGGGTACCAAACTAGCAGGAAGTACTGATTACAGTCAAGATGGAGAATTCTACACACAGACTCCTCACACAATACTTCTATGTTCAGAGTTTACGTGAGGCCACTGCTGAACTATGGTGGTCCTTTAATGTGAAAGGGTGGAAAACATAGCTTAGTAAATACAGAGAGGATCTCTTCTTCATAGATAGGCTTTGGCGTGCTGCAGTCCATATGATCACAGAGAGTCGGACACGACTGAACTTCTAAACAACCATCTAGTGAATTTATCCCCTATAATATTGAGGGCCATTTCTGTAGATTAATCCAGTGCATTAAAATACCACAGTCCAAACAACTAGATACAGATACACCAATCTACAACCTTCTTTGCAGGATTTTTCTTCTGTATATCTGGATTCTGATCTAGAAAGTCCTTGTTTATACATCTGTATTATATAAGTACGTTGATCATAACAATATCCTTTTTATCACCATAAAAAAGCCATTCATTATATTATTTGCTTCTGAAAATATATACTTTCAAATGTTATATTGATATATACTGTACATCTAAACACATACATATAGGAATATAGCAAAGGTTTCACCTATGGTATGATTTAAAACTAGAGATAGTGGCAAGTACTCTATTAACTGAATCTTAACTGTAACATATATTGAAGTTTGAAATCTTTATCTGCCAATCAGCCATTCTGATTATTTCACCAAAGCCCTTCCTTTTATCTATCTGTTAGAGTCTAAACATTGCTAATCACTCCATGTAGGGGTATACGCATGCTAAGATTGAATGAACAAATTGACAACTGAAATGCTGGGTATTGTTCTCAAATTCTAGGAAATTGTTAGAATCAACATGAGCAAGTGCATGTAATGATCAATTATTACACTCTAACACAGTAAAAAAGGCAAGGTTTGGTGTGAGGATCAAAAAGACTGATTGACAGGTAAACATCACAAACTTCAATATACCTTTGCTGTAACAAAAATCAATTTTCAATAGCATTCAGCTGTTAAAGTATTTGTTGCTAACTGTGCTTTTAAACTATACCTCATTTGCAATCTCCTCTGTGTCTCTTTTAAGAAGAAAACCACTAGGAATATGATATACCGTATTGGCTCTAATATAAGCTGCACCCGCATATAAGCCGCACCTGTGAAATGCAAGGGGGGGGGGGGGGGGGGGGGGATAATATCCAAATCTAAGCCGCAACTTTACCTATGGTAACTTCTTTTGCGGGTAACAGGCTGAAAATCGTAGCTCACAAAATGATACAATCGCTTAAATCGCAAATCACAATTTAATCGCTACAATTCCGCAGGCACTCACACACAGCAAATGTAAAAGAAAATCCTACGGGTTCCAAATAGGACCCGCAAGTGGGTTTAATTAAATGTAGCACCGTAAATGAAAATGTAAAATCAATACTGCACTGTAAAATACAGAGAAAGCGATGAATGACATTAAAATGAATTGCGTAACGGTCTCAAGCCCGCAAATCGACAACCAGTTTTTTATGGTCTTGAATATAAGCCGCACCCTTAATTTCCATGCTCGGAAATCTGGAAAAAAAGTGTGGCTTTTATTCGGGCCAATACGGTACCTAAGTATCTATTTTCTTTTATGTACTTTATTTTATTAAGAAGTGCTAAAAGCACTATTTTATTCTCCATAAATGCATTCAATTTGTACCTGTTTTGGGTCTGCAGCTCGTTAATACATAGACTGTGAAGTGCAGTGTTTTAAATTAACCTGTCAGTGACCTCCCTCAAGTAGCATGTTGTAGAATTATGCCACTGATTGGTTACTATGAGATTTAGAAGTATGCTGTCTTCATGGGCTCTAGTTAGGGACTATTTGAAAGATTTTAGTCAGAAAAAACAGAGCGTTTAAGCACTTCTTAATAAAATAAAGTAAGTAAAATACTAAAATAAGTAAAGTAAATAGATAGGTGTATTATATTTCTCCCCTTCTGGATCAGTACCTTGTCGTGGTGAAGCGGCTTGTATACCTCAATGAAGTTACGAGCTATACCATGTAGAGTCAGCCAAGCTGGACAGGTCATAGCAAACAAAACTGGTCCACTGAAGAAGGAACAGGCAACCCACTCCAGTATGTTTGCCAATTTAACCATATTGATAAGCACAAACAGAAACACAAGCAGATGGGCCTGGCATGCTGCATCCATATGGTCACCGCAAGTCGGACATGACTGAAGATCTGAATAACAACAAAATGATATTCCTAGTGAAATCCAGAAACCTTTCCTGTCCCTTTAATAAGAACATGTTATTCACTGGAAACTGTTGCACAGAAACCTCACAGCTTTCTACAGAAATTTAAATGTCTAGTAATATGCTGCAAATAACACCATACAAGTGGCTTTAATTGTCTAGCGAGAGGAAGTGTATAATGTGATATTCTACATCGCTGATATATTTTGAAGCGCAGAGACAGGACTAAATGTATAAATCACACAAGAGATATCAGGGCTATGAATCCAGTGGGTGGAATTTACAAGGTTACATGAATTTAACGGTAGAAATCTAGCAGCCTTCTACGTGTCAGTGGGAGATGGAATCAACCAGAAGGATTTGCACTTTGGTTTTTGAAACATGGCCTGTGGCTACGCAGAGCCGAGACCTCCTACATAGCTAGAACAGGAAGGGACTACACAACTGTGTGTGGGCTTCCACCCGGGCACACGGCACACACACACAAATCTGTTCAACACTCTGCCTCTTTCTGTCGCTTCAGCTTTTTATACCTAGTTAGCATTTTTACCTGTCACATGGTGTTTTGAATAGGAGGCCAATGAATTATTTCTTATTATTGGCATGCTATATAAAATTAGAATAGTTACCATATTCAAAAAAAAAAAAAAATAACACCAATATGGAGTACTAGGATGTATAAAATGCTAAATAAATAAAACAATATGTATAATTTTCACATTCTGCTATGGCTAATAATAATATTTAAGCTTTATACTCATTACTTATTTGTATACCTTACTGATTAATCTTGGAAATATTAGCTGAAAGGGAAGAAGATGCGCAAAACAGCCTACCAGCAGAATTTTGTAAGGATACATAAAGTAGATTTGCATACCAGCACAAGATAATCTTGAGGATGAACCTTATGAGCTTGATTATTCATCGTTTTTATTTTAATATGATTCAAAATGTAGAGGTCATCTTATAATGTCAGTCCTACTATAGTCATCCAAACAGAGTAAATAAACAATTGTGTATTGCTCTGTACCTGCCTCAATCATTTATTTTTCTGTGAAATCAGCTGCCTTAGTGCGTTGTAAAAAAGGTCCTTGTTATTACATAAATTATTTTTCAAGGTCTTTTTTTCAAGTTTTCTTATCTCAGGTGATTAATTCATACTAACAGTGGGGGGTGATTAGCAGGAAGAGCATGGCAAGTTGGTTGAATCAGAATAATGTCAGGTATTTTAAAAAGTATAAATATCTGTAATTATGCTGATTAGATATTCATCCTGGTCACCCCCACGGTGACTGGCAATCAATGAGATTGGATAATAGACCTGGACAGTTAGGAGGACCTTGAAAAGTATTGTCTACCTGAAATATAAACATTGAAGGTCAATAACCTAACACTAATTAGTTTTTTTGTTGTTGTTTTTTGTTTTTGTTTTGTATTCTTCAGCACAATCCCTTTAACATGTGGCAGATTATTTAATAGCAATGGAGTGACTCACCTTTTGTATCATGTATTTCAAAGGGCATTGCTTACATTCTGCAATTTTGTGCACCAGCTATACAGCTGTATGTTATGTGAGTGGCGGAAACTCATGCATCATAAAGCAATATTATTGCCCATGTCCTCACTAGTACATGACCCAACAATGGCAATTATTTATTCAAAGCTGTTTTTTTTTCAGTTATTTGAACTTCATCTGATATATGGAAGTTTCCCTGTTTGTAACTTTTTCTAATCTAACAAATGCTGCTTATATCCGAAACACAGATTACATGGAGTCATTATATACACATCCACACCCCAGAGGTGCCTATATAGACACTTGGTATTAACCAAAAAAACTGCAATCAAGTACATTTTTTAACAGTATACTAAACCCTTCTGGATCGCTACCTTGTCATGGTGAAGGTGTTTGTGTGCTTCAGTGAAGCTGTGAACTACAGTCCCTTGCAAAACTATTCACCCCCCTTGACTTTTTACCTATTTTTTTACATAACAGCCTTAAATTCAATGTTTTGTTAATCTGAATTTTATGTAGTGGATCAGAACACAATAGTCTAAGTTGGTGAAGTGAAATGATAAAAATATATACATAAAACTATTTTTTAGAAATAGAAAAACAGAAAATTGGTATGTGCATATATATTCACCCCCTTTGTTATGAAGCCCATAAAAAGCTCTGGTGCAACCAATTACCTTAAGAAGTCACATAATTAGTGAAATGATGTCCACCTGTGTACAATCTAAGTGTCACATGATCTGTCATTACATATACATGCCTTTTTTGAAAGGCCCCAATGTATTGACTTTGGGGGGGGGATAGTTATGCATATTGACTTATCCTGTTATTTTGTCCTATTTGTTGTTTGCTTCACAATTAAAAAAAAACATCTTCAAAGTTGTGGGCATGTTCTGTAAATTAAATGATGTAAATCCTCAAACAATCAATGTTAATTCCAGGTTGTGAGGCAACAAAACATGAGAAATGCCAAGGGGGGTGAATACTTTTGCAAGGCACTGTATACCATGTAGGGTCACCCAAGATGGGTAGGTCATAGCAGAGAGGTCAGACAGTTTGCAATCCACTGAAGAAGGAACTGGCAACCCACTCCAGCATCTTTACAAAAAAACATATGGATAAGAACATCACACACAGATGTGCCTGGCGTGCCGATTCCATGTGGTCACCGCGAGTTAGATGCAGCTAAAGGACTGAACAACAGCAAACCTTCCAGCAAGTAGCAGCACAGTGATGAGATCTGAGCTGCTTCTTTTCAGGCAGGTGTGTGGTAGAACAAAAGACTACAGATTCAATGATGCTTTGCTACAGAGACTTTAACCCAGACACTGCTACAATGTTGTAGATTCCTCTGATTGGGCACAAAAAAATATGAATTTTATGCTAATTTAGCCTTGGATTTTCAGGGGCGTTCCTTCTCAAAATCAACTGTCAGAAAACGGAAGAAATCTTGCAAATGTCAGGGTAACTTTGTTAATTTTTATTTTAGGATTTTTTTTCATGCAAAAAACTGTTTGCATACAGTACTGATTCTCCTCTATCAGATACACTCATAATCGAGGAAATTTCCATATATCTTAAAAAAAACAAAAACAATATACACTGTTTATATTTTCGAATGCCCTCTATGGGATGCAACATATAAAAATGTGCTTAATGCAAGACCTATAACATCAACAATTTATTTTCTCCATATTTTTTGCTCTGCGACTAAAAATCAATAGAGCGATAAAGACGGACTAGCTAGAGATGATAACCAGATTCTCAGTATTGAGCGGCAACCTTTGAGAAAATTACCTTAACTAAGAATTTAAGCTGGTTTAATTTTTTTCACAGACTTCAGTCAATAGAGAGAGAAACCACAGCATGCAATGAAGAGTGGGATTAAAAAGTTGTATATGACCTTGACAGAAGCGCATTCAAGGGACTTCATCACCCTAAAATAATCTTCTGGGTTTTTCTTACAGAACAAGAAAAACTGACTATGCATTGTAATAGCTTTATTTTTCTAAAGTAAATAAACATTACTGAGATACTCAGCATTGATTGTTGATCATTATTAAGAAAATGAATACTAACCAGCTGATTAGATGTGCTCCCTTTTACCAGAGTCTGTGTATTTGTTTCTGTAGTGACAAAGCAATGTTCCCCAATGTTATCATGCAGTTAGAAACATTGGGCTTGATTCAATTGCCCAATTCGTAAATATATACACATTTAAAATCACTCTTAATATTGCTACACATTCTGCAAATATTACTTATTGGCACTAATGAATTCTTAATTCAATAGAATGCATATAAACATTTATAAAAAAAACACCCAAAGACAAATTTATGAGTTCAAGGCATTTGCAAGTAGCTAATAGAATATGGCTAATAGATTTGACAGCAGATAATACCAGTCTGCTCATTTTATCTACCTAAAAGTTTGTCTTATATAATCATAAGGGTAGCCTTATACTTATCCCAGGCATGTTTAAATTCCTTAATGGGCCATTTACCTCACTATAAGTCCTCTTCGTGGTGTGAAAGAGCAGAAGATTATATGTAAAAGTTATCTATTTTTTAATTACAATAATAACAGCTAAAATATCTAAAATTTTAAGTCTGTTTACAAACACAGTATATCCTGCCTACTGACTGCTGCATTATTACTAACAGCTGAGCCGCATGGTGAGGACATTAATTGATATCAGTTTTCCCTGAACTCAGAAATGCATCAACCAGTTAACCCATAACTGACCAGTTAAGGTGATTCCAGCATTCCATGCTATGCACAGATTGATTTGGTAAGGGTTAACTCTATTTTTTCATTTGCTCACTCCATGTAGCTGAAGCTGTGAGTCTGGCAGTGGGCCGCCAGTGACACATGCAAACACAAACTTTACGTTATTGATTTCTCAGTGAAAAATGCACATATTTCAAACATTCAAAAAGTGTTTTAACATGATTTTAGAAAATCTTTGCTTTGATGTGGTCTTAATTGTGCTGAAAAAGTGTCCCTTTACCTGTGTTTAACACTATCACTGTCACTGGAAATCTGTTCCATTTATCTGCTATGCTTTCTATTAAAGTACTGTCCCTAAGTTTCACATCTTATAACTTCAAATTACTTATTCTTGTGTTCCAGTTTTCCAGGAAGACTCCTCCCTCCTGAACCATATTAATTATTTAATATATTTGAAGGTTTCAATAATATGGCCATGTCTCTTTTCTAGTCTAAATTATATATAGTCAGGTCATGAGGTCTTTCCTTATGAGTTTATCTTTTAAATGACGCACCGTTTTAGTTGCTCTCTTTGAATTATTTCAATATTAAGCCCTTTACACTACTAATTAGCATTTTATGACAATCATTAGCATAAATGAGCTGCACAAACAATGATGAATATCACTGGCTAGAAAATTTGCTAATGCATTGTCTAGACAGTTTTCATTTTTTTTTTTATATGAAACCACTTGTTTTTTTGCATCAGAGTATATTTAACACGACCAAATGAATCTTCACAATTCTACATTGAAAATCTTAAGAAATATTATTTAAAAGCTAGCTTGTATTTATATGTATAAAACTGAAAACACATATATAAATATGAAAATACCTTAAAAATGCCCCTGCTCAGCTCTGCAGAGTTCAATGTTAATAGCTTTCAATGGTTTGCAATTGGCACCTTGTGTGTCATTCACTGGAGAAATACTGTACTGAACAAATTGCGAAAATGCAAAATACTGAAACCCTACAGTAGCTTTTTATAGCTACGAAATAAATTAAGCAGAAGTCTAGGAAGAGGGAAAAAAAAGTATTCCCATAATATTCTAGACTAGAAGTTAACAAGCCTGCTGGGATCTTTTTAGCCCCTGCAGAGCTGAGACTTCAACATTATTAAATGGCTGTCGCATCTGAAGTATGGTGCAACATAACTCAATAAACAACGGAAAACATATGATGCTGAATACGGGGGGAAGGCTTTAGATTACCCAGCAGAATAATTCAGTTTCAGGACAGGTGTTTGCCTGTGAACGAACAAGATATGACTGGCAGTGTGGGCTGCTTATAATAAAGGGTTAAACAGATCACATCAACCTATCAGAGATGAGTCCTTGGAACCTGAGTACTGTGTTAACCATTTCAGTACTGCATATATACTATATACCACACAAATCGCTGGTACTCATTGCACTTTCACTCAGTGGAGAATAAGGATACTTATATTAAAGATTAACCTCTTTGCTTGCCAAGGTTTTTCTCTCTCCTGAGAAGCCTTGACAATCTTGCACTGTTTATAGTCAAATATCAGTTTTCTGCCGTTTTCCCATGTGCGTCTCCCATAAGCCATAACGTATGTTGTTATTTTATTCTTTCAGCACGTCCTTCACTGCTAATCCCAAATGTAACACAATTATTAAGTTGGTAAAATTAATATCATATATTAAGATTTTGGGTAGATTTTACAAAAAAAAGGCAAAATTGGCTTTTTTCTTTTCTTTTTTGTTGACTAGTTTTCCCGGAGATAAATGACACAATTGTTTAGCACGCATTTAAATGGATACGGTATCGAGTTCTTTTCAAACTGAAAGTAATGTAGAATAATGATAGTAAACACCATATTTGAACCTCCACAAACAAAAAAAAGTTTTAAATATTTGTATTAATTTTAATTTTGTATTCATTTGCTCTTTTCTAGGGGTAATCCATTTTCAATGTCTTTCTCCTTCCAAATATCGTGGCATAATCTGCTGCATTATTTACTTGTGGGCAGCACTTGTTTGCTCTAGCACAGTGCACACATGAGAAAGAAAAGGAGTATTGTCCCCCCATAGACAAACAATGCTGTAGATTATGACACAATAGGAACCTGAAACTCTAAAAATAGATTAGCACTAGAGGCAAATAAATAGTAGGAATAAATAAATTATCAATATGTATATATTTTAGGATTCAAAAGCAGCCAGAAAAATAGACTTTTTACAAGGTAACTGTACTCCTGAGATCAAAATGCATTTTATTATAATTTAATTTTAAATAAAAAAATATATATAAACAAGAGCTGCTTGATAACTTTACTTTGAATAACAGTTAATAAATACAACTTTTTACTTTGTCATATCAAACTGCAATGAGTAAACTTCATAAGGGCTGTAAACCTATTAGGAGTACCCACTCCTATAACCCAAAAGCCATACCATAGGAAAATTAACATAATTATTGTCTTTCATTATCACATTACTACAAGTAATATAAATGAGAGTTACTAACAAATTAAATAACAATGGATTAAATTTAATGATAAGTCTGAGAAAGCTTTGTATATTAGTGGAAACCTATGAAAAACACAGTTTCACAAACATTTGTCTGTGTCGTACACTCGTGTCTGACTCTCCGTGACCTCATGGACCATAGCACATCATGTTGATCCACTTGGTATTCACAGCTGAGATACTGGAGTGGGTTGCCAGTTCCTTCTCCAATGGGCCACAGCATACAACTCCTGGTATTCCTAGATGGTCTCCCATCCAAGTACTGACAAGGCCCAACCCGGCATGGCGTCAGGGTGGTGTGACCTCTTGGTTCCCTGACTGGAACTGAACCCATGTCACAGTGGTGAAACCACTGAATATTAACCACTGGACCACCAGGAAACCCCACAAACATTTAGTCCATCACAATGCACACAAACAGATATACTTACAAATTGTAGCTAAATCAGTGGCAAAATATATGTTTAATTATATAACCAACCAGTATACACAAATATCTTTAAAAAATATATAAAATACAAATTCAGTTTATACCTGTCTGCTCACTAAAGAGACTCTGCTACTCTTCACTCTTGGCTATGTGGATATTGATCTATTAGCTAATCATCTATGTATTAATACACCAAAATACTGATTGAAGTAAGGAATGTTACTATGGAAGATTCCAAAATGTATTCTACTCTTCTGTGATTGGATGTTAACATTATTATTAACAGCCTTCATCGGCCTCCTTCGGTATGACCAATTTAAAAACTCTTACTAGTATCTGGTCCAGTTATTAAATTGCATTTGTTAGCTCTCTGTAATAATTTGATTTCTGGGTAAATAGTGTCAAAAATCTTCTGATGAACTTTGAAAAGTAGAGATGGGGTGATTGAATTGGCTGCATTTTATCACTGTTACTGGTTATTACATTGGGTCACAGGGCTCTCTAGAAGGATGAGCTATCTAGATTGAATCTCATGGGATTCATTAGAGGAGGGGAAGAAGATTGGGACAACTGTTGGGAATGAAGATTTTCTTAAAGGGACGCTGAAGTCACCATATACACCCTGCTTCATCAGATAGAGGGTGGAAAATCATGCAGATAAGTTGTTTAAAATGTATAAATTGGCCAAGAACTGACTTAGATATTGTAATTTTCCGTTATTACTTGTACAACCCCTCAAGCGCTCCCACAAGAATATGCATAGATAATAAGGTTCAGGCTGTAACTGTCACACTGATTCTGTTTGAGCTTTATTGATTTATATACTCCTTGTTTAACATGCAGACGTGCTTCAATGGGGAAAAAAACTGGTAGATTCTAGTCTTGAAGCCACACTCGTCTCTTTTTATTTTTCTGTGTTATTTGTATTTCTTTAGTTAAAATAACTGTTAAGACTTCCTTATTTCTTTTGTATCAACCAATTACAGTTTATATTTCTTTTATTTTCATTTTGTGACCAAAATAAAAATTTCTATTTAAGAAATAAAATGTTTTTGTAGGATTCAAATCTACATGAGCCCTTTCAATACAGACTTTACCACTGGACTATGGGCTATATTCTTTTAGCTACTTGCAAATGCCTGGAACTCATAAATTTGGCTTTGGGTGTTTTGTTAATTATAAATGTTTATGTGCATTCTAGTGACTTAAGAATTCATTAGTAATATTTGCCGAATATGCAGCAATATTAAGAATGATTTTAAGTGTGTATAAATTTACGAATTTGGCTAATAGAATATGGCACTATCTGTTTACATGCTTCACAGTGGTGAAAAAGAACAATATATGTAATATACAGCTAAATATGTAAATATAAGTTTTACTACACTTATATTTGGCTTATATCAACCTTTTCTTAGTTACTGGGGAATGCTAAGTATATAACATATTGGGATAAATTGGTCACATATAAACAGAATTTTTATTAATTTTGGGTAACAACGGCGAATTTAAAAACAATAAAAAATCCCGGATTGGAACAGGAATAATTAAAAAAGGCTAATTTTGTGAGATCGGTTACCACCTGATGTTTCTCTATATCTCTTAATAGAGGGGTAATCTTCTCTCTCCCACAGTAGTTGTGTGTGTTACTTTTAATGCACAGCTATCCAGCCTTTTAGTTGTTGTCTCCATTCACCCTGTCTTTTAGTATCATATAAGTTACTTTGCTCTTAAATTACTTTATTCACAAACTTTAGATGCCACAAATTTGTCTGCATGAGGATTCAAACTTCCTATAATTAAAGAGTCTACCCCACATGAAATTCCATTACTGGGGGCTAACCAGCCTTGGTATATAAAGTCTCTCTTTTCATCCACTATAGATCTGGTCCAGAGATAGAGACTCTCTCTGTGTGCAATATATGTCTGTTCTTAACCAGGTGGTTTGCCTGGTCTCTATGTGCAATATATGTCTATTCTTAACCAGGTGATTTAACTGGTCTAAGGACTGCTTAATAGTAATCCCCCTCTTTTTTAATAATTAAAGATATGCACGCTTGCTTTAAAGTAGAGACAAAACCAGAGCGTTGGTCTGCTCTAAAGTAGGAGGTCTGCCTCTTGCAGATCTATCTGGTGGTAATCGCTCTTCAGCTATACCAGCATTCAGACATTTGGATGAGGACAGGGAGGGTAAACACACACTCTCTACACACATGGTGCCCCTAGCGTGAGCGCGAGCTATGTCATCAAAAGCCGACGCGTTTCAACGTCATTAGACGTCTTTCTCAAGGATGATATCTTTTACAGTTAATATACATTTTCAATATTACTTTGTGACCAAAGTGAAAAATTACTATTTAAAAAAAAAGTACATTCAAACTTGAACCCACAACTACCAAACGTCCACTTCACAGTATAGACTCAACTCAATTTCTACATGCTTTGCCATAAGTGAAAAACAAAAATAATTCATCTCATCTAGAGTTAAATATTGGAAATGTAACAGTTCCTTCCACAATCTTCACACCTAATTCTAATTAGTACCACCAATGGGTACAGCTCCTTGTGAATTCTGACCATGCAAGGACAGGTATGAAGTAGCTTAAAGGGCAATGAAACGTTTCTAGATTTCACTAGGAATATAATATACCTATATTAATAATAGGAATTCATATATCTTTTTGCTTTTATGTACTTTATTTTGTTAAAATGTGATTAAAAGTTCTGTTACCGGTAGCTCTGGCAGCTTATGTATATAGACTGTGAAGTGCCATGTTTCAAATTAGCCAGTCAATGACCTCTCTCAAGCAGCATGTTGCAGACTGTTGCCACTGATTGGTTACTATGAGACAGGGCAATCCCTGTACTTAGAAATACACTGTCTTCCTGAGCTGCAGAGGGTAGAAACTGGTTACAAACTATTTGTAAGATTGTAGGCAGAAAAACAGAGCTTATAAACACACTTTTAATAAAATAAAGTATACAAAGGTTAAGAGACAGATAGGTATATTATAATCCTAGTGAAATCCAGAAACCTTCCATGTCCACTAAATTCAAAGATTCAAAATTCAGTTATTTTAGCAGCAATTTTAAAAAGGAAAGCACATTTGTTTGCCCATATGATTTCCACTATCTATTTGAGGGTTCAGAGAACCTATGGTTCCCTTTCCGGTGGTGTATAGCACCACTCTATGGGATATAGAGGATATACTGAAATACCAGTCTGCAGAGTGGCATTTCATAAAAAAAATCGGATCTCAATTTTATTTGAAGTACCTTAGATTTGATCAGCTGTAAAATAAGTAAGTGATCATCTAACTAAAGCAGCTGTAAGTTACTTCTTGGGAAGACCACATCATTCCTGTGAGCTTTGTTTGTTGGCAGATATTCTTAAACATATTGTTGAGTACTCAATGTCCTAAACACCATCACCTTAGCGCAACGCCATGTGCCACTGGAAGAAAGCTTTTACCTTCCTCTGCACACAACAGACAGGTTACTTAAACATCACTCAAATGTTCCTCATTCCTCAGTAAACCAGATCCATATAGTACATTCATTTGCTTCCATATAAATACACCCATACTTAAATTTATTTTTTCTCTGTGAATAGAATAACACAGTTTTGAATTACCTCATAAAATACAATAGTCTGTGGACTCTCACGCCATGTCTATTTTCCTGATCACACTCCATTTGGCATTACAATAAAAAGATAATGGATACAACCAGGAAATCCCATGTGTCCAAGGACTAGACAACAGCACTCAGCAGGATTGGTCAGTATGTATTCACTATATATGTGGCTGGGCATGTGTTATAACAAATGAAAACAACCAAACAATATTCTGTCATTGGTTCATTTGCAGCTATATAGTGCTGTTTCATATGACTCAAGATATTGTATTCAATTTTATCCAACTTTTCTATTTAACTCCTTCCCAACACCCAAGTATAATTACTTTGTGGAGATAACATTTCTTCCACTGTCACTCAAATGGTACTATTGCAGGATGCCTAGTTTAAATGTAAGGCCTTTACTAATTTATTATAGATAATCATACTTCTTGAATATTTAAATAAATTCATATATATGCAGCTGCCTGCACGTTAATGGCAAGCTTCTTACAGAGAAATCCAGAAAATCACTGTTTTGGGTGGTCCGATGGTATACACACCTACAGGTGCAGGAGAACATCTACATCTAATCCACTAATAATCCCTGGTAGTCGTGTGTCACATGATTATCCTTTCAACAAGGAAAGTTCACAATGTCGGCCATTAAAGGACCACTGTATTTTTATGAAGTACTACATTGTCGTAATGAAAGCACTTGTGTACTGCAATGAAGCTGTGAGCTATACCATGTAGGGTCACCCAAGATGGGCAGGTCACAGCAGAGAGGTCAGACAAATCACAGTACACTGGAAAAGGAAATGGCAACCCACACCAGTATCTTTACCAAGAAAACCTTATGGATAGGCACAACCAGACACAACATGTGTCTGGCATGCTGAGGGCCATAGGGTCACAGAGAGTCGGGCATGACTAAACAACTAAACAACAACGCAATTAACATTTTTAGGAAAAATCGTAGTTTTTAAAAGACTCTTTGCATACAGCAAGTTTCCATCTTGTCTGTCTTGAACACGCCTTGATAGCTTGGAGGCTGAGGGAGGGGTTTATGAGAAGGGAGAGGGGAGTTCTTATATGATTGGAAGTTTTTGTAATTGACACCTATTGACTTCTCTCTTACATGCTCAGAAGTAGGCAGCGCTAACAATAGCTTCAAGCCTTGTTGTGGAGACATGTAAGCTATCTCTTCATCTAGCATCATGTATGTACAATTGTGCTGTCATACCTGCCTTCTAATGTATGGAAATAATGTCTGTTTGTTGTTTAATATCCTCCTAGTGCTATAGAATATGTAGGTGCTCTAAAAATATAATAATAATGATGTAAATGATTCCTCTCACACCAAGGTATCATGGAGCCTTCCAAGGTCTAGCAGAGATATGTTTATTTTTTTTTCTCTAACGAAAAACTAACTTTTTGCAATTTTCCTTGCCCACTTATGTGTGTTCAGTCATTCAGTTGTGTCCGGTTCTCCATAACCCTATGGACCACAACACGCCAGGCACATCTTGTGTCTGGTTGTGCTCATCCATAATGTTATCTTGGCAAAGATACTTGAGTGGGTTGCCAGATCTTTCTCCAGGGGACCAGAATTTGGCTAAACCCTCTACTATGACTTGCCCATCTTGGGTGATCCAACATGGTATAGCTCACAGCTTCACTAAGCTATACAAGGCATCGATCCAGAAGGGGCCATTTATTATAAATAGACTCATTTTTTTCTGACATATTTTTTCATTATGTAGTGGTTTTTTAAGGACCAGAGCCCACATCCCACATTACACTGATCTGAAGAACATAGGAACTGTTTAACCCCTGAGGTGCCAGGGAGTTTTGAAGTAAACATTCCATGAAAATCAGTGTGCAGTAAACCATTTTTATACTCTTATAACATTAATATGTTTCATCCAAAAGGAAAATCGAGTGCTTACTAAAAGAAAAGTCATAAAAACAATTCTAAATGTAAATCATGAACATCCAGATAAGTGACAAAAGCCAAATGCTCCATTCAGTAAAACTGTAAGGTGAAATCTTTATTACTTGGCATTTTGCTGCTGAAAGGTAGCCAAATAGAATATCTTATAATAACGTCAACAGGCTCTTGATCTGGGCTTCACTTTGAATTAAAGCCTTTGGCTAGCTTTAAGCACTTATGCCTTGGGCTTCGGGGAAGTGTGATTGTAGCCAATAATTTATATCATGGTTATTGAGTAGTTACACTTAAAAGAGGAGAAATTCAGCCTCCATATGCCATGCTTCGCTTTGTTCCGTAAATTCAAAAAGTGTGTGCTGCGTGAACATGTCTATTGTTCAATACAAAGGGAAATAATGATGTTAAATAATTACAGCAATTTACAGGCTGGTCTGTACTCAGCACGGCACAATAAGTAGGTCCTGCGATATGTGACAATTAAAGGGTTAAAAGATCACTGCATTTAAAAAAATAGTATTTCTAGGTAAAATGTGCAATATACTAACAACATGAGCAGCTGTGTAAGCCAGGAGCATAAAAACATTTTGAGAAAAACGGAACCTTTGAAGAATACTTAATTATAAAATAATCAATTTTGCCTGTTTCATTACTTGCTTAAGGTTATTTTTTTATCTTTAGAAGAGGATGGGAAGGAGGGAAGAGGGAGAGTTGATGAGAAGTTGATAGATAATTGGATGCCACTGAATTTGACACACACTCCTTTTCCATGCATATGCTTAGAAACAAGCAGCTTGCATCAATAAATGTAGGCACTGCTCTCCAGCAATTTAAACACCTCTCTCAAACACACAGCTTTAACCTAAGTAACACAGATGCATCCAAGGTCCAGCAGGAACTTCAGTTTCTCTAATTAATAGCTATCTTTATGGCTTTCCTCTGTTTAATTATGCACTTAATTATGCCCTCAACATTTTCTAAATGTATTATATATACGTGCACATTTTCAGTTTTTTTTTTTATAACCACTACACATGTTGTTACATGAAAAATAAGTGATCTGTCTAGAAATCTTTTGACTGACTGTGCTACATATACATTTCTTATGTCACAGGCATATTTAAGTTGCCTAGGTTATGAATGCATCTAGTAGAGGAAAATCAGTAGCATATAAAAAAAAATTTGCATGAAAAATACCAAAATAAACATTAATAAACTTAAGCCTAAAGTATGCTAAATCTCTTGAGTTTGCATCGGTTGATTTTGAGAGTTGACACCCCTGGAAATCTCTGCTAAAATTACCATAAAATTCATAATTAATTTTGGCCAATCACAGGCAGCTATAACATGGTTTCAATCTGTGAAGTCAGTTTGTGCAGCAAAACACCATGGAATGTGTACAACTGTTTTCTCCTGCATAAGGATCTGGATCTCTGCATTGTGCTGCTGTTGGGTTGAAGTTTAGTATAGGTTACAAATCATACCCAAATGCAGTGTTTCTATTGGTAGGTACACTGTGCCCATGTATGCAGCTCTTGGGGTGTGGAAAACAAGTTTTTGTAAATAAAATAAATCTGTATGTATATAGATTGAATCAATGTAATGTGTGTTTCTGATATTAGCAGCATGTGTTAGATTAGGAAAAGGTAAGGACAGGGAAACTTAGATATACCTTTAATAAATCCTTATGCATATACACATGATAGAAAAGTAGAATTCCCTGAACAAGATTACTATACAAAATGAGCTTTAGATTTAACTGTATGGTCCGCTGATTCTGGTATGTGAATTTCATGAGGTAATACAATGATTAATTAGCTTGTTTTCTGTGAAATTAAAAATGAATTGTGATTTACAAATGTGCTATCTATTTTATCTCATCTCTGTAGACAGAACAATAGTTAAATATATGTGTGCATTTTTTCATGTGCCTTTTTGAATGTATTTGTATTACAGTATGTGCCTGCGTATCAATATAAAGTACACAAATACATACAGACCTAGGCCCTCATTCAATTGCAATTTGGCCAATTGAATAGGGGTCTAAATAAGCACATAACATATTTTTTTAAAGAAGTTTTTACGTAGTAAGCATCTATCTAAAAACAAGGTTTTCACTAACTAAAAACGTATTTAAAAAATATATGTTATGTGCTTATTTAGAGCAATATTCAATTGGCCAAATCGCAATTGAATGAGGGCCCTAGAATGCAAGCTGTCATGATAGTAATAATTACTTTTATATAGCATGAGGGGGTGGGGACAGATCAGAGAAGACAGGGCCTGCAAGTTTATTAGTGACTGCATTATTTCTACTGAGCATGTGCAGGTAGCAGGATATCAAAGGCTAAAAGCTTATCTGAATCAACCAATGAGTGAACAACTGCCCCCTACACTTCCCGTCATTTTATTTTGGAAGATTTTATATAATATCTTCTGACAATAAACAATATAGCCTAATTTAAGAATATCAAAATGATAATTCTAATTTAAAAAACGTGTTACTACTACAGATATGCATTTTACAAACCATTTTTCCAAAACTAAATAATTATAGTATTCTTCAAAGTGTAGACGTCTTTTTTTAAACAGCATATGCAATTTAGTAGCATAATATGCTAACAAATTGAATGGAGTTCATGATTTGTGGCCACCGTATAAACTAATCTGCACACTGTGCAACTGATCATCATTTAGAGAACATGGTACAGGCAGTCCCCAGGTTATGGATGAGATTTGTCCCTGAAAACGTCTGTAAACCGGATTTGTATGTCCGATCCCTGTCGCTAGTCTGCAGTCTTACTGTATCCTGCATTTATTAAAGATGCCCTAAAAGTTACATGTCCACATTAAATGATTGTCAGAATAATCTTCCTTGGTGACACTATTAACCTATTAAATAATTTGTATATACCATATGCCTACAGCCCCCTGCAGATATTCACATTATCAACTAATCTTTTTAAGATCCGGCGTACGTATCAGGTAAAGGATTGTGAAAATATATGCTATAACTTGTTAGCTGCTGGGTTTGTGTTCACCTCCATCCTGTCATGTGGCTCACGTTGTTGGTCTGGAAGCCATTGGGATTAGCTATTTAATTATCCTGGGTTAACCACTGTTTTTGAAAATCGAGCAACAAATAAACCCATTAATATCACTAATGCCATTAGGTTTCACATGCATGCAGCACAGGGATAAAGGGAGATAAGTCATAACTCCTGAATAATTAAACTGCTCCCAGGTGACTTCTCTGGCTTCAAGGTAAACAGTATGAGATAAGTGACAGGATGGATGTGAAGACAAACCCAGTACATCAGGCAAGTAACATTAATTTTACAGCTATTGTATTTACAAATGACTTTATTGTTGACTGTATAAACACACATTTCTTGAACGAACAAGTGGTGAATTAGGCACTCGCAGCCATTTATTTGGTGCTTACACTGCCACAAGATATTGTAAATCCATGTTAAAGCTTGCTAGAAAGGAAGCCAGATCCAAGTTTATTCTACCTCTTATAGTTTCCACTTACAGGGACACTTCACAGTCACAAGAAGTTATGGAGAAAAAATATCAAACGGACAGGACCTGAGAATAGCAGAACAAGTGGAGATCAGTATATCTGTATCAAGATGCGCATCAACATATATAACATATGGGACGTATTAGTCATCAGAGCAATCAAACAGCAATAGGTTGATTTAACTAAAATAACAAAACACATTCCTTAGTATATTTAAATGTATATGGAAGTTTCTATGTTTTTACCTTGTTCTAATCTAATACACGCTGTTTATATCAGACATACACATTACATGGAGTCATTCTATATACATACAGATTTATTTTATTTAAAAAAATGGTTTCCACACCCCCAGAGCTGCCTACATAGGCACCTCATACTAACCAATAGAAACACTGCATTCAAGTAAGTTTTTTAAACCTTTACTAATCCTTTCTTCCTTTTGGTGGGAACTATACATCTCATGCTGCTTAGCTGCAGGTACTGATTCCACAGACATTGCAACAATGTTGTAACTGCCTCTGATTGGCCACAAATTATTATTGTTACGAATTTTATGCTAATTTAGCTTGGATTTCAGGGGTGTTCATTCTCTAAATCAACTGTCAGAAAACTAAAGAAGTTTGCACATTTTAGGGTACATTTATCAATGTTTATTTTGGGATTTTTTCCTACAACAAATGTTTGCATACACTACTGATTCTTCTCTATCAGATACATTCATAATCCAGGAAACTTCTATATATCTTTAAATATATGACTACAAATATTATATTATGCTGTTGTTGTTATTGTTTTTTTTTTAATGTTTTTTTAGCTAGAGGATGATCAGTTATCCTAAAGGAGCTTACTCATCCATTGAGTTGTATTGTTACGTGGCTATATAAAGCATCAGTCTTTCAATGGAATTTAAGAGAGATCATATCTGAATCCACGGTTCCACCCATTCCTTTTAGGAACAAAGGCAAAATGTCTTCTCTCATTAAGGCAACCTTATCAAGTCAGCACATTATCAAGTCAAGCTCTTCAAAAGAGTATACTGTACATATAACACTTCAGTGCACATTTATATGTCTTGAGCGTCAATAACAGGCTTGTACTTCAGAATCTATCTCCTGTGAACAGGTGAGTCAATCACCGCTTTTGTCATTAAAGGGACTTAAAAGCACCCTGAAGTCTATAATATATGCTCTGCACCATTATATACAGATGATCGCATTAAGGTGTCTCACCTGATGCTGAGGCACTTTTTTTAATGTGTATTTCACTCTGTATACTGTTATTTGAACATATGTTCTACATCCCATGTACTCATTATGTGCACAACTTAAAGGGACCCTGAAGTCACCATATGTGCTATGCAGCACCAGACAGATGGTGGAATAGCATATGGAGAATTGCTTTCCTTTTTAAAATTGCTGCTAGGTTAAAAGATTTATGAGTGTTTGAAGATGGTTTTGAGTTGCTTGTCACCTGCCTTACATTGTCAGAATACATAACGAGCTGCAGCGACTGGTGGTACTAATTAGAATCAAGTGTACATGCTGTACAAGAAACTGTTACATTTACAATAGTATCTGTAGATTACATATATACTATATATACAGTATATTATATATTGTAAAGTAAGTTGATATTTAGTAGAGTGGCCAAGTGACCAGACAGTAGAGTAGTAGTTCTGTATTTAAGTCACTCTGCAACCTTTTTCATACATGGTAAGTTTTACTTTGTCCACAAGATAAAACTGAAAATATATATTCACTGTAAAGTGGTGATATGAGACTAATAAAGGTGTAGTAATGCTGAATAGCGAAGGTGTTATATTTCTAATATTAGCTTATGCTATTTATATTGTTCTTTTTCACCACCGCAAAACACACTGACACATAGTCCTCTGGTTAAAGGGAAGGGTCATTTACCTTACTGTAGGTGCTCTTCATGGTGTGAAAGAGTACAAGATTGTATGTTAAAACATTTTTTTAAATCCCATGATCCCATGCCTGCACAGATAGGTCTGTTAAAGGTTATTTTTTTCTTGCGGTCTCTATACAGAAAGCACTGGAGCAGATCACTGGTCTGCATTGATCAAATCCCAGAGAGACAAGAGAGCAGAAACCTGTATTTTCTTCTATAGGAAATTACATAAATTACAAGTTCTGTTCCCTTTAAACTGTAAATAAAAGCAGCCTTACCATTAGTTTTAATGGGACACACACCCCTGCAACCTGATTGGCTGCAGTAATGCAGCAGCCCATGGGCAGTCTATCGCACATGTAAACACAGATTTGATTTGATTTCTCATTAAAAAGTACACGTATTTCAAAAAAATCTAAGTATTTCAACATGCTTTTAGGAGATCTTTACTGTGATGTGGTCCAAACTGTGTTGAATTAAGTGACCCTTCAAGTGCTCGGAGTGGGACGTGACCTACTTGATTTTGAAACCTAGAACAACTTTATTTATACGGTATATATTTTAATAGTAATTTTTATTTTGAGCAGAGAATAACTAAATTGACATTATCTAAGTCAATTCTTAGTCTGATTATATAGAGTGCATATGTTGGCTTCAGTGTCCCTTTAATGCTACTATTGTATGGAAACACTGAAAATATGTCCTGTGTATGACACTGAAGCACTGACATTGCCGATCCTTGTCCTAGATTCAACTGTATTCAATATTATTCACATTCATTTTTTTCCTAAAAGTTTGCTTTTGATATAACAGAACTGAAAAATGAATTAACAAAATAGCAAGGTGCAATTTGTGTTTTGCCAGCTCTAGTGGGCCAGAAACAAAATTTGAAATGATAAAAATCGGTATGCGCTGAAAAAAAAAAGATAATTGTGTTCACTTTGTTATAAAACTATTCAAAACAATGTTTCTGCAGTTCTTCAAAAGTGTAATTCAATTAAAAATGTGTTCATACATTGTCACTTAATTTAAAAATTCCCACTAAAAGATAGATTTATTCAAAGAAGTTATTATTTGTAATTCTTTGCAAAAATGTGTTGCAAGGTAACATTAACAGTTCAATTATGCTTCTCTTTTTCTGTTCTTTTGAATAAGTAAACTTTATAATGGTTAAATTATCAAATACTTTATTTTTTTTTTATTTTTTATTCAGTTATTCTTTCCTTCAAGGTTCCATTTTCCTCTTTCAGCTGATCCTGCTGCCACTTTCTCAGGGGAGCGTGTTCTTGTAAACTAATGAGCTTTATATTAGTTCTCATGAAAGTACTGACAGTTGTAGCTGCCACATTCCCATTGTGCAGATAGAAATGTCCTGTGAAACCAAAATGGTAGTTTCAACTCCTGCATAATTGCAAGAAAAAGGTAATAAATCAGAGGCTGTATTACCTTTTTATTTACATCCTTAAACGGTCTTCCCTATTTACAAGTATAGTTCTTCAAAATAGCAACATTTTAAATATATGATTAGATTGGTCCTTTAGCAGAGTCAGTTATTATTGTGCTTTTATATATTTTAGTGTAAAGCGCTATGTATGTAAGACTTTAAGCTAATTTGCTGCCATGTATTTAATATTGTATTTTTATTTGTACTTAACCCATGTTTAGCGCTCTGTTACCAATAAAACATAATAATACCAGTTATAGACTAATATTATTAAAGGTATATGGAAGGTTCCCTGTTTTAATATTAAAATAAACTCTAAATAGATTCTTTGCAGATCTAAACATCATTTTATTAAAAGTTGTTTTTAAACAGTCCCTGCAAAGGTCTGCCACCGCAGCTCATGCACACAGTTTCTCTAGTGCAAGATCTACACAATGTCCATCATCAGGATTTCAAAAAGCGATGTTGAGGAACAGTCTGTAAGTGGATAGTACGTCTAGTACCAATAGACACACTATATACATGAGCTGCGGGGGCAGACCTTGCAGGGACTGTTTGGAAGGTTTTAGTAAGTGAAAACAGAACTTTAAAGCACTTATAAAAAAAAATAATGTTTAGATAAGCAAACAAATACATAGTTAGTTTATATGAATATTAAAAACAGGGAGACTTCCATATACCTTTAAGCCTAGATATTATTTAGCTCACACTTCTCATGGTGCAATGATTTTTATGATACTAGGAAGACTTATAAGGTAGCATCTTTTCTAATTTTGTACAATTATTTATATGGATCAAAGTCTTTTATCAACCTCTGTTACAGTTTCTAATTTGACATTGTAAAGTTGCAATAATATACAATTCCTTTGTGCACTTTGCAGTAATAGATATTGTAATATGTTATGACCATGTAAATAAGGTTTGCAGGCAACTCAGCCCTTGCAAGATTGTAAATCCGGAAAACCAAGGGCCAATTCCAAGCCTGCAACTGGATCACAGATGACCGAATGTCTGCGAGTGTGTTGTGGGCTCCTGTTCACCTCCGATTGCAATGCTATTCAATTGCTCAAGCCCGCAATTTACTCTCCCAAAGCTACAACCGTAAACCATGCACTGGTTTGAAGCACTTTAGGGTGGGAACATGATCAATTCAGCAAGCCTGTAACCGCCCATTTCGAATCAGCCAATAGAAAATTAGACTGTCATTATTACGACAGTAAAACATGGAGGTTACATGTCAATCATTTAGGTTTGGGGGTCCGATATGTGATCAGACTCGCAAACCCGCAAAATACAGAATTATGAAAAAGAATACAATACTGTTCCAGTCCATATGGGTGGCCTGATATGTATTAACTCATTGATATCCAAGATCGATTTAACCCTGAAATTAAATATAAAAATAATCTAAGAGCTTGAGACTGTTGTGCAATTAATTCTAATGTCTGACATCGCTTTCTCTGTTATTTACAGTGCAGTCGTGATTTTTTATTTGCATTTACAGTGCTACGAATAGGTGTTTAACCCCTTTGTGGGTCCTCTCTAGCACTCATAGGATTTTCTCCTCCATTTGCCGTTTACAGGTGTGATAACATTTGTGGGCTTGGGGAAATTGAGCAATTGAATTGGGATTTTAGCCATCGTAACGCTTGCGAAAGTGAGAGATCAAAGGCTTCTGGAGGCTGCAAGTTACGGGTTTTGCCGTGGCAATTTTCTCAAGGACATAACTCGGAAGCAGATCGGAGCCCGCAAAAAGACGCCAATTGAATAGCAAATTAGCTTGTGACCTCACTTACGTACTCCCAGATCTCCCGAAACCTCAACTGAATGAGGCCCGGAGACCCCCACAGCCTCCTACATTTGTATGTCTGAAACAATATTGAATTAGTAACCAAAATAAACATTGTATAGTGATGCAGAATATGACACCTCCTTTGTGTCTTCTGAAAGGCCCAAAAAATTAAATTAAAAAGAAATGTATAGAATATGTAGCCAGAATCCAAAAAGAAACCAAGCCCCTTAGTTGTGCTCGATTATAAGGTTTGTAACACTGCGCTTCTGGAGATATTCGTTTTTTTTACACCAAATCCATATACAAAGTTGTTTATATTCTCACAAGAAGATTTACACATTCAAGGAAAAAACATCTAAAGTTAAGGAAACCGCATTCCCAGATGTGTACACAACTTGACACTGTATCAAAAGTGTTATATAGTGATAACTACGTGAAAATATTAAGTACTTAAACGTGTAATAAACTCATTTCAGTTAAGACATAGTGTCAAGAATTAGTCTGTTGCACACTATTTAATGTTTACAAAAATGTCTATGCTGCCAAAACCGTCACATAAAATATTCTGTTTCCGTATTATATCAGAGAGTTCATGTCACTATTGGAATACATGTTACATTGTATGTAATCAGGTAGAGCTCTCTATAATACTGTATGTTTGATTTCACACGCCAGGAGCATTTTCTGTGCTCTAAATTCCCTCTTTAGGTTTCTAATCATTCTTATTAAAATAGAAGATGGATCGATGGATTGCCAAAGTTGGCCAACAAAACAAACATTTGGTATCATTAGTGGCCCCAGTGCACCTTTCTGTTGTCCCTTTAAAAGTCCATGGCTTAGAATGTAAGGTCATGGCAGCTTCATTTGTGTGCCATATTTAATCCTTCTTTTAATACATGGAGATTCAAATAACTCAGAATCCAGGCCCAACCAAATATAAGAGTTTTACAGGTCATTAAGAACCATTTCACTAAAAATTTAAAGGAATAATAAATGCTATAAGTAAAATAGTGCATTACATTTGCACCTGATGGAGGAATATTCTTTATTTAAGGGCCATATTTCCATATACTGTTTGAGAATTTGATAATGGACAAAATGTTTCAGAAGACAAAAAAATGACAGCATTTAAAGGATCAAATATTACATGTAATAATTCTGCAGTGGAAGCTGCCATTTGTGTTTCTAGCTCTACTAAGATGTAAAGTGCTTCACTTAGGGCAGCGGTTCCCAACCTGTGGGTCGCGACCCCTTCGGGGGTCGAATGACGATTTGCCAGGGGTCACCTAAAACCATCAGAAATTAGTTTTTTTTTCTATTCTAATCTGTAAAACTTGTAATTGTACACATTTTTTCCACTGGTAGTTAGTACTTTTCTTACTATAATTGTCATTCGATAGATGTTGGCAGACAATTTAATCATAATGATTACAAACGTTTCCATTCTCGTAACTTTATTATTTTTAACTTCCACAATATATATTACATATTGTTTTTTGGATTAATCACTACAGTTTTTTTTTTCATGCAGATTTTTCATAACAGTAGCAAAATTACAGCGAAGGAGCAAAGAAAATTATTTTACTGTTAGGGGTCGCCACAACTTGGGAAATTTTATCAAAGGGTCGCGGCACTAGAAAGGTTGAGAACCGCTGTCGTAGGGGGTTTGAATTAAAATGGAATCTCTGATATGACACTATAAAAATGTGGCTATCCAAAAATGCCAGTGATTTCAATAGGACTAATGGAAATCCCATTAGTTTACAAGGACACACCCTGACTAGAAAGCAGTTGAAACAGCAGCTAAAAATCAAATGGAAGCCTGCAGTAACAAATATGTGCATATCAAATTGAATATTTAAAGCCTGTATTTTTCCTAAAAATATTTCCCATTACCAGCTACAGTTCTTCAAAAGGGCATATTGTAATAATGGATTTAATTAAATAATTGTTTATTTGTTTTTACCCCCACCCCTAGCACAGATCTGAGGAATATGGTGATTCCTTATAAAGAAATGGTAATAAACACAAACGAGATGTCTTCCTCACATACTGAAGGAGGTGTTTAAATGTTCTTCTTACATAATTAAGGATATCTTGCATAGCTTTGAATATGTATGCCTGAAAGCCTAAACTACAAGAGAACAACAATTAGTATCATTATCTTCTGCTTTTGCTAGAGGATAAATACAAGCTCATAGCAAGATGAGAAAGGAATTCAGAAGAAATCACAAAACGGTTTGAGGTAACCCTATAGATGCCAGCGGATATCATCTGAATGCGCTGAAGAAATAATCGTATGATTAGTGTCACTGTGTTATGTCCCAATCCTGGGGAACTTCAACAGTAGGCACAAACTGGCTCCCTAGTTACTTATAATATGAGTGACAATACCGTTCTTCATTTTTTATCCAATGTGCAGCAAAACAATTCATATTTCCCATTACTCTGGCTGGTCAAGATTAATTTCCGAGATTTTTCCATACAAATAAGAAAGCAGCTCACCTCTCAATTACACATACTGATTCCATACCTCCTAAAATATACTGTATTAGGCAGTGCTATTGCCATTCTGTATAACGTAAACTGGATGTATGTGATCTATGATGTAAACTTCTGTATGTGTAAACTTCATATGTGCACAATGAAGACATATATAGAAATGACACGCCAGGCTTCTATCTTTCTTCTAGACCTTGATAGAAAAGAACAGGAACTAGAAAAATTGGGACATAATCAAGACTAGAAAATAAGGTTTTATTTGTCTATTTGGGACTTTCATTCAATAGAGTGACATTTTGGAGACTAAGCAGAACAGAGGGATTTCCCCTAAAAAGGGATATTATATCTGCCCCGGGAGGGACAGTTGGGAGTTCTGGTATTCAATGACCATTTGTGACAGTCCCTGGTAATGCTTGGTTGCTTATAATACATGGCCATGTAGATAAGTCTAAAGGGCATTCATGGGTTTGCAGTTAGCTCCAGATGTAGTCACAGTTATAATTGTAATGATTAAAATTCTATGCATTTTGTGAATTTGCCATTATAGTTCCTCAATAGTCCTGGTGCACCATAAGCTAGACTGGACACTGAATACAGTCATATAGCCAATAGTTGCTTTGATTTGTATTACTCAACATGGTAGCTACATTTAAAAAAACTGTTTTAGAAGTACTAACAGTAAATATGGGGATCCAGGTGTTTATCACACTCTTATTTTACCATAAACTTCAGGGTACTGACAAAATGCACAATAAAAAGGTAAAACAGGTCATGGGGCCTCATTCAATTGTGATTTGGCCAATTGAATAGGGCTCTATATAAGCACAGAGCATATTTGTGTACAGAAGTGTTTAGTTAGTAAAGACCTTGCTTTTGGATAGAAGTTCACTAACTAAAAACTTCTCTAAAAAATATTCTCTGTGCTTATATAGAGCCCTATTCAATTGGCCACATCGCAATTGAATGAGGCCCATTGTCCTTTCAAAGTCAAAACTGCATCTAGAATAAAGCAAGACTAATTAAAGGAACATGACAACCAATTATTTTTAATATAAAGTACAATATGTTTAAACTTCATTGTAACTAAACAAAGTGCACTGAGCATACATACATGTAGATATAATTTATCAGACCAGTATGGCTGACAAGACCAAGCACCCAGATCAGTTAAGCATTTGAATCAGTTTTTTTCTTCTTTGAGAGTTTCATTAGAAAAAAATATTCTCTTTCAGATGCAACAAAGAATAGTATGCTTCCAATATCCCTTTAAATGCATTTATAATTTATTACTACTGTATTTTTAATATTTTTCAGCTTCCCTCTAGGGGGCTTCCATGTTGGCCTGTAAAAATGTCACGGTGTGAGGTTGGTGGGTAGCAAGCTGGCAGTACCCATATTTCACCTTCTACCACTACAGTGTTGCTTTAAAATGCTGTAGCACAAAATGTCTATAATTGTGGCTTGCTACACAAACAGAGAATAGGCCATATGAAATACTAGTACATTTGCTTCTTATAGTTTGACCTAAACAGTCCTAACTCCAAAAGTTTATGAATTCTGTTTTTGCCCCTAGAAAACATGTCCAATGAAGAGGCAAAAACTCCTAACATCTATAAAATCTGCATAAGGTAATTAGTACCACTGTTTTTTAATGAAGGCAGGAAAATAAATAAAGATTGGTGTGCTTTTTGAATAAGAATAGCAGCAAAATAGAGCATGTGTATAGTTGAAGGACTTCACATTTTGATAATGTGTATCACAAACTAAAAATATTAGTAATTATGTTAAAGCATGAATAGAGAAAATCTTAAGTTTAGCAGACTCTGCTTGTGTCTATGGGCTTCCATATTGGAAATCTAGAGCTCTTGTTGTCTGGAGCTTCCATTTAATCCTATAGTTACACAACATTGTTGCACATTTTAAGTCTGTGAGTTCTCAATCTTCATCCTTTAGGGAAATCTCTATGCACACTAGAGTCTAAAGCTCAAAGACAGGGCCCTCCATTCTTTGCAATGTGTTAATATTGTTTTTTGCCTTGAAAGTAACCCATGTGCAGGTATACCCCACTTAACGCTACCCCTTTTAGTGCTGATTCGCTATAGCGCTATTTTCCTGCCTATTCAATGCTAGACTCCGTTATATCGCTGTTTCGTCTGCCGGATCGGTTTTAACGCTTAGATTCCAAAGAAAACAGAATTCAGGATGACCCAGAAGCTTCAACTGCTAATGTTCATTTAAAACCCCAAAAGTTTAAATTTCAATTAAAATTGTGTGTTTTTTCATGAGTTCCCCTATCCCTATCTTCCCCATGTTAAACTGCCCCGCTTAGAGCTGTTTCGCTTAGCATTCCTATTGCCTGGTACCCATCAACAGAGTTAAACGAGGTATAGCTGTATAGCGCTACGGAATATGTTGGCGCTCTACAGATAAACAATAATAATATTAAATAGAACTGTATACATAAATACAATTGTAAAAACATTGCCTGATGTCAAACCAATTATTCAAAAAGTGCAACAAATATGACACATCATGATTCTATAAAGACCATTGTTGTGCTATATAAATATTTTGAAGAATTACACTTGAAAGTAGGCAATATATTTTATGAATGTAAATAATACAACTAATTATAGTTATGTGGAATTGGTTTCCATCAAATTCCTGAGGTGGGAGAAGATTTGAATGCACAGAAGTTTCTATCTGCAGAATGGGAATGTGCCATGTAAAGCTGTCAGTGTCTTCAACACGACTAGTAAAAAGTTTTAGCAGCAGAATTACCGTAGGTCAGAAAAGATAATCCAACCTTGCATCTAAAAGTTAAAAATGTAAACTTGTATTTATTTTTTACTCTTATTTTGACCATATTTTGACATATACTAAACCCCTGACCACAGTGGTCCCTTAATTCCAATACATAATAACACACCATACCAACAGCTCTTAATATACGTGCTTTACTGTTTAATTCTGTGAGGACTTCAAAAGCCGTAAGATTTTCAAAACACAACCCAAGATAAATAAACTTGTGTTTAAAGTGCTTCTTCTTTTTTAATGAAGATCTATGACTTGAGCTGTAGCTCCAATAACAAACTTATAATCTTACAAACAACTCCAATATTCCACCAATTATTTTTCGACAAGTATTGTCATCTACTTGTTTTATTGAAAATGACTCTCCCAATATATGTAGTATCTGTCTTCTGATTACAGTAATCCCTCTCCCCTGCCTCCCCTGACACTCTGCACAAGGTTCCTTCTCCCTCCCTGATTTCTAAGACGGCTTACAAGTGTCTGGGAAGGAATTCAGCTCATCTGTACGCTAACAGCTGTCTGCGACTACAGAAGGAAGGGAAAGGCTTCCATCCCAGTCACTGTAAACAGGCTCTTGACTAATTGGGTGGAAAATAGAAAGCAGGAATATGTAACCCACAAACACTCTGGAAACACCTTGCAAACAACAGTGTGCTTAGTCAAAACTTTATTTAAACTACCATACACAGACGGTGCATTGCTTTCAATTACTGCTTCAGCGTGTCCCTCAGCTTGATGGTTCCCAGACATACGCAAAAAACAGCACCTTTTATTTATAAGGGCCTATGTATATTCTGCATCCCATAAAGGGGGTAAAAAAATCTGTTTAATAATACAGATTTAAACACTGATACAAAAGCAGTCCCTGCTCCAAAGAGCTTACAGTCTAGAGGGGGCAATTGGGTCTGAGACAAAAAGTGAGGAAAGTTCTTTGTGAAAAGTGGTCCAGTCAGTCAGGGATTGATACAGGGACATATAAGCATTCGCTATTTGTTTGCTTGTGTCTGTGGGCTTCCATAGTGGACATCTAGAGCTATAAACTAATGAAATAGTACATCCAATGGCAGAAATCTTTATTTAAAAATAACATTTTACTAGTAATGATAGTATTCAAGTATCAGCCTCGTATCAGCACTTAGTAGGAGCTCTGTAATGAGGCTGCAGGTTGTCGACAAATGACTCAACCCAAATTAAATAGTTGTGCTCACAACAACATTATTAAGCAACAATTGCTATACCTATAACTCCCCAGAGGATATATATATCAAGTGGTACTGATAAGAGGCAGAACGAGGAAGGAGGAACCTTTAGTCTCTATACAGCTAAGAAAATATGGAAACTGCATTAAGATTCCTGGCATAAGATTTACTTTTTCCAGTAAACTGCAAATTCACTTATTTCGATGTGGTATTTTTCAGCACTGCAACAATCGTGTCATTTTGTGTGGGGTTTAGCACTTTGACAAAGATAGTTATGTTTTGGAGCAGGACAGGAAAGTAAAAGGATAAATATAGTGCTATACGGAATAAACGTTTTAATGTATCACGAGCAGATAATTTATATATTTTACACTTATATAGCACTTTTCTTATAAATTTATCATGTATTTTTATGTCAGAAGGATTGAGATTGTGGAGTGATGGAAGAATTTACTGGCCAAGACAGACAAAGTTGGGTGACTCATACTGAGGTAATTTTATGTGTTCTCCTTCCTGAACCGAGTGATGTTATAAGATGCGGCGGGGGATTACAGGAGCTTGACATTTTTCTGTAAATCTCTCACAGTCACCATTTTTATAGCATTCACAATGTTTACTGCTCTTCTTATATTGGTGTCCCCCAAACAAATGCACCACAAGCAATATACCACTTGCCTCCTTCCTTCTTCCCAAGCATTCTACCATTAGCCTCCTTCCTTCTTCCCATGCAGTCTACCACTTGCCTCTTTCCTTCTTCCCAAGCATTCTACCACTTGTCTGCTTCCTTTTTCCCAAGCATTCTACCACTTGCCTCCTTCCTTCTTCCCAAGCATTCTACCACTTGACTCCTTCCCAAGCATTCTACCACTTGCCTCCTTCCTTCTTCCCAAGCATTCTACCACTTGCCTGCTTCCTTCTTCCCAAGCATTCTACCACTTGCCTCCTTCCTTCTTCCCAAGCATTCTACCACTTGTCTGCTTCCTTCTTCCCAAGCATTCTACCACTTGCCTCCTTCCTTCTTCCCAAGCATTCTACCACTTGCCTCCTTCCCAAGCATTCTACCACTTGCCTCCTTCCTTCTTCCCAAGCATTCTACCACTTGTGTGCTTCCTTCTTCCCAAGCATTCTACCACTTGCCTCCTTCCTTCTTCCCAAGCATTCTACAACTTGTCTGCTTCCTTCTTCCCAAGCATTCTACCACTCCATCCAGTCACACAGGTAGGACTCTATGTGCTTGGGTACGGATGTCACTTTGCCATCACACACTGGCTGGTTTGTTGTCCCTACTCTGATATGTTGTAATAATATGGTCAATGGCGAGTATATTTATTTATTATCTTTATTAATTTACATTTATATACCATCCCTTCACGAAGCAGTGAAGAAAATCAAACGCGCTGGAAGTTTTTGTCAATAGAACCCTATTTGCCTTATCTTCCATAAAATGATTCCCCACTAAGTTCATGGTCCTAAGCAGGCACCAAGGTCTTCTAACACGTGTCCTGGCACGTATGCCTAGCGCTGTATTAAAACCTAAAAATTTCTATCCACAAATTAATTAAATTGGCAGTCTTAGGTTACAAAAAAAGTGATAATCCCAGAAGAATTTTACAGCAGCTAAGGCATCATAGTCCCGCCAAGCTACAGCAGCCAGAGAATGTGTCTTAAAATCCCTCATGAAAGGGGCTCATCTGCCTGTCGACATCGCGTTGGCATCAACGTGAAAAGGGGATTGGTTGCTGACGTCAATGTCACAGGTGGAGGAAGCCAACTGATAGATGTCCCCCCAAGCACTCTGCCAAGGATTCACATGAGGCTCGGGCCAGGAACCCCCGGAATAGGCCTGTAATGCAATGACACGATGATTACTACTAAAGGCTACATAATAGGAAATTATTTTTCAGCAAATAGATAACAATAGTAGCTGATTGGAGGTCGGGTGTAATAGGCCTGAACAAAAATAACTGACAGGTAGTTTGATAGATGGACTATTTTCAGATATAATGATTGCACAAAAAAGAACAGATGGACAGGTTTTACAGATGCACAGCAATGACTTAGCTGTCTATAAAATGTATAATGATGTTAATAGGGCCCACAGCCAGCTGAGTGGTATAGGTGTCTCATCCTAGTCCCCCCCGTGTCCGATTCCTGATCAATATCTCCATCACCCGGGATCCTGGGTTCACAGAGCAAGTTGATTTTTTTTAACCCAGACAATTTTTCATTGTCTATAAAAATATCCTTGTAGTAGCTATTTAATTTTCTATTGTAAATATCCGGAGATATTCTGCATTGTTTGTGCTGCATTATTATATGTATGAGCAGCTGCTAAATACTAGTTAACTGCTTTGATGTAATAATAACAGTTGGTTTGTTTCTGTGGTAGCAAAAACAATATTCCCCAATATTATAATGCAGTTAGATCTCCTCCTCCATCTCAGAGCTCCTCGTTAGAAAAATGAGCGGCACATCATTATAAAGGAGCTGAACAAACAATGCAGAATGTCTCTGAATTACTGTAGAGACAGTTTTTAATGTTCATTAAGATGAACCCAACTTGTTGACAGGGTGACAGAGTCATTTTAATAAATGTTAATTAATAATTATTAATATTAATTATTTTAAAATTAATTTCCTAAATAAAAAAATATTTATTGTTCCAGATGCATCAATGCATTCCCATTATAAGATGTTAGAGCAAAGGGGTAAGGTCTAGTCATTGTCCCTTTTTTTATATCTAAAGACACAAAAGTACAAATTGTAAACATGGGCGTCTCAAGATATAAGTGAATCTTCGACCTTCCTCATGTCTTATTCTGTGCCAGACATCTTTTTAGATGCGAAATGTAGCTATTAGTCTGATAGGAAAGCTGTTTATAGATCACAATGGAAATCCATCTTGAAACCTCTGTCTGGAAGGAACATTAGGCTGACCTAAGTCTACTACTATTTCTGCTTGTCTGACACATCGGGCCTTGGTAACATACTACAGTTTTCCTTCTATTTTGCTCACACGGTTAGAATGTACTTTTTTAAATAATCAAAACAATAAGATCAATTAAGACCAAAAATGTCTTCTGTATTTTCAGATTTCCATGAATGAGTCTAAAAAAACTGCTACTTTGCGTTTCAATTGATGGAATTTGCATTTTATATGTAAATGTATCTATAAATACCTATATTATACAGCAAGCTTTAATTATATTGATTTCTCGATGTGCATGGCTAATGTATAGATCCTACAGCATGAATAATATTCTAATGAGTAATAAGCAAATGTGTATAATGCACTGAATAAGAATTTCTAACAAATTAATGTGAAAATATGTTATTTGTAAAAGGACACAGGAGCCCAAAATGTTCAAGAATGTACAAAAATGGCTTAACCATTTCTTTATGCAAATTTATAATCTGAACTTCACAAAACTAAATAGAGACACAGAATACAAATAGTTTTATTAATTTAAAAGGGAATATTTTAAATATTACAACAGTTGTTTTTTTTGTTTTTTACATAAAACAAAATAAGGAAAACCTGTTTAGACCTTATTACCACTAACAGGAAGGCCATGTCTGAGCTTAATAATTTATGCAAGTCCCTTCGGCAGACAGGTATGACAGCTATATTACTAATCTTTGGTTAAGAGGGACAAGCCCCCGTGGGTAATTATACATTTCAGTCAATTTATTCTGCTCTGGGACTAAGCAAACTGTGACATATTAACAAATATCCTCTTTCACATTCAATAATAAATAACTTTTATCGACTTAAAGAGACACCAACAAGTTACAGAAGAAAGTGTTTGCTGCTACTATAGTAGTAGTGATTTTTACAACTGGTAGAAAGATTTGTTGAGGAAAAAAGTAATCAGTGTAAGCACTAGGTAAATGGCTTTGAGTATGTAGTTTGCCACCTGTTAGTTCCAGAAATATGTATTTATATGTTTATTGTCCTATCTCAGTTGCTGAGTCTGTCACGAACCCCCTCCTGTTACATGACTCTGATTGTTTCTGTAGAGGCCATAAACGTTATCTGGTAGCTGTTTATTTATTTTATTGGTTCTGACGTAAGCATCCCTTTCATCTGATAGGGTTGTCAATTAGCCATTGTTTTGAATCTCAGTCAACAAATAAATAAAACATTATGACACTGGTGGGAACATGGTCACACATGCACACAACACGGGTAGGGAGCGATAAGTCATAACTAAACCGCTTCCAGGTTATTTCAATGGCTTCCACCAAAACAATGTTGAGTCATGTGTCAAAAGATAAGTGGAGACAGACTCAGCATACCAAAAAGGTACCATTCATTTTACACCAATTTTATTTACAGATGGCTTTAATTGTAGAAATTATAAAACACACATTGTTTGAATTATCAAGTGCTGAACTAGATACTCACAGCCCTTTATCTGGCATTTACACTGGCCCTTTAACCAAAAGTTGGTAAGAATGTGTTATGGTATGTTAAGTTGGGACTATGGGTATATTAAGGGAACTCCCAAAACCAAATTAGATTGTTATTTTTAAAAAGCATGACAAACTAGCTATGCATTGTACTAGCCATCTGTTTTTAATGTGAATCATTTCTGGGCTAAACAGGAATCTTTCTGCTGTATTCGTATGCAAATGATGGGCTCCTGGACTCTAATTAGCTGTTTTGATTAGGTAATTAGGACAATCTGATTGTCTGTCTCGGTAGTGTCAGAACAATGCTCCCTAAGGGAAGTGGAAACGCTCAGTTGAAAACTGCTGATAAAATACTATAATAGACTATATTGAATATCATTTTTCTACAATACATTAGATTAGTTATTTCTCATTCAAAAAAAAAAAAATGTTTACATTTGTGAACTACAATGGCCCTTTAAGAATATGGACATCATTCAAAAATGTAAAGAATTTGTTAAAGATTGTGTTTGTTTTTTTTTACAATATTACATAATATGACCTAATCTAAAATTGCTCCCAGATAAAATAATATGAATATGATTACTAAAAATAGTAAGTTGCACATGCTGGTCACATGCACGGTTTATGGAAAAGCTTCCAGCGATGTTGGTTTTGGCATAGGGGAAAAGTTCATCTGCGCTACTACCCACCCTACATCTAAAGACCTAAATAAATGTTTCCGCAATACGAAAATATAATTACTTGGGTTTCTATTGCAAATTGATAATATCATTAAAACAAATTAGTTATTTTTTATGTTAATTCCACCATTCATCTTGCATGTATAACTGAAGACTGCCTATTTTGTTTTTCTCTAACTTCTTCTATCTGAAGTGTTAAGTACTAAGTCACATCTGATGCAACACAGACTTGAGACACTGCTTCTCATTGGATAATGGCTATATGAGCACATCTGGAAAAATGCAAGTGCATTAGAACAATACCATGTGACAAGCAAAAGGTGCATTATCATTATGATTATTACTATTATTTGTAATCAATGACACACTTTAAAAAGTTGTAAAATGTCCTTTAACCCCTTTGTATATATTGTGTTGTTAACAACTACATCCAGCAACTGTGTGTGACTGGATTTCTTCATAGAAGCCAAAAACACTAAATTGTTTCTTCTTTTTGGTAATATGATACTGACATTTTTATTAAACACTATATCAACTATATGCAGAAGGAAATATGAAAGTAAATATGTTTCAATTATTATTTTTTTGGGGAGGTTATGCTCTTAGATTTTAAATTTACTGCAGTGTTGAAGCATGAATAAGAGAGTATACATTTACATATTTTCTAGCATGCATTTGAAAAGAAAGTGTTTTAAATATTATTAAAATAGGGGATACAAGTAAAAAGGCTTGTAAAGGTTAGTGTAAATCATTGTCATCCAAAAATGTAGGGCCTACCTTCTTGTCAAGCTCCAATATGAGTTGTAGCCAATTACAGGCTGCACCGGCTGAGTTACTACCTTCTGGGAAGAAATACTTTTGTAACACCAAAGGATGTACTTGAGTATCTGACATCTGCAAGGAACTTACAATTTTGGCTGTGCAGCATGTAACTGGCTGATCTTGAAGGATCGCTGATGGATTGTATTTATAGTATTCTAATTTGAAGAACCTGACTTAATAATATGCAAAATCTTTTTACACTGTTCAAAATAAATAAATATAGCCGTTACTTGTTAACTAATGTATTCAGTTATGTTTGAAACGATGACATACAATATGTCTTAGTTCCTAAAGAGAGTTGTGGATGATACTGTTGATTCAGATAATATTTCTATTGAAAAGTGCACTCTAAACAGTACACTTGACAATACACCTCTTTGGAAGAGTAAGCCTCCTTAAGATAACCTCTCCCTCAAGCTACTGGCAGATGTCCAAGATGGAATGCCCCATAACACAAGCAGAGTCAGCTAAAAGTATGATTTTATCTAAAATGTATTGTATGCTCCCACCTTGCATAGCTGATAATATTGTTAGTTTGTTACACACTTCACAACCATGTGACATTGCTACCAATCTACAGCGGCCCTTTAACAAAACTGAATAATAGATAATAGCAGATCCAAACCACCAGGCACCATATTATTTCCATTCTCCCAAATATCTACAAGAATCAGATTATGTATGGTGACTTCTTAGATGTCCATATCACTTCCATTGGAAGGTGATTCAACGTGTCTACCACCATTTCTGTAAATACCACCTTTGTTAATTACTGCTAAATCTTCAATGCCTCCCCCCCCAAAAAAAAAAAACAACTTTAAATTATGTGTTCCTTATCAATGTTGCTATTTAATTCATGCACCATTTCATTTGTTCATTAGGAACTTTCTAATTTATTTGTCTTTTTTTAGAAACCATTGACAGTATTGATACATTTGTCAGTGGTTTAAATAACCCACTGGATTTTGTCAATGTCATTTTATAAAATGTTGCTTTATTTCCATTTATGTTGTGCTTTTATTTAAAGGAGCTTTGACAGCATATTACATAGAATGGTTACAAATATGATTTTTTTGTTTTGTTTTACTTTTATAGCACTATTTTTTATACAAAAGTTAAATGCATAAGTAAACTGTATAATATGTAAAACATTTTAATTTACGGTAATTACAAGATTTTATTTATTTATTTTTGGATAATGTATAATTTTGAAAACAATATATTAAATTACCACAGAAAACAAAAGTTAATGATTATTCTCATTTAACTTAATGATCACCTACCTGTCTTGGTGAGTGATCATTAAATCAATTAACCATGTTTTGCTTCATGAATTGTGCATCCAAAAATGGTATTAATTTAATGTACCTCAAACCTACTGTCCCTCCTATGTGCCCCCTTTAAATAAAATGTATGAATTACGAAATCTCTCATATTCCATTATAAAGTTTGTAATGTTTAAAATATGCTCTATGACCTAAGTGCCTGTTTAATTAGGATATTATTGTATTTTCTCTTTCCCTAAGCCAACATTTCTCTAATGAAGTCAGTTCATGATTATCACTGACGAGTGAGTAAATTCTTTGGCTTCTTCAGATAAAAGCTAATGTTATATAGTATTTAGAGACAGCTCTCAGCCATTGGACATATTAATGATTAGTAATATGTAATAACATGGTAACAATAGTCCCAAATTTATAAAATTAATTTACAAAGTAGCTTTTTTGCATAAAAAAATAAATGATATTAGTGGATGAATGTACCGGTCATACAAAATGATTTTATTAGTTTATTTAATAAGTGACTAACAATTAATTAATTTAAAAGTAGCTTTTAGAATGACACTTTTTTAATTCAGATTAAAGTAGTACTTCTCTCCACCCCCTATCAGGTTTCCAGGGGTGGGGAATTTCCTGACAATCTTTGTATCTCTCTCCTTCCCTGCGCTGGCCATTCAGACAAGTCTAAGCAGGTGTTTATTGGGCAGAATTCTCCCATTTGGACACTTAATAAGGGGTGGAGAAAAGCAGCTCTGGTACACCCTGAAGTTGAAATGTAAGTTTTAAAATGACCTTAAATCAGTTTTATTCACATATTAATATGAATGCTAATCAGATTCCAGTAAACAAATGAAACCATACAGTAAATATTAATAGCAACACAGGAATAGAGGCTATGTGTGTTTGTTAGATCTGTGTTTATGTTTCTTGTAAACTGAAAGAAACGTTATTTAGCATCGACAGTGAGCCTGCTATTCAAATTTGATTAACTAGTTTTACATTTAAAAGATTGGGAATAAAATCCCAGAATGGTGGAAGTACAAACAGATAGCCAAGGATCCCTAACACGTCAGGACAAGAGGAGAAGTCCCATTCCATCTCATTTTGTCCAGTATCTGCTTATTAACATGTTTACCTAAAACAATGTCCAATGTCAGCAACTATTGATAGAAAAAAATTGCATAACCTTTAAAATGTAAGAAAATATGACACTACAGTTCCCCTTTAAACATAAACAGTAATATAAAGCAGATCTACATTACCAGCAGATATAAAATGTAAAGTGAACTGAAGAGTGCTATTATTGGAGCGGGCCCCACTATACTTGAGAACCGCTTGACAAAAACAATAGCAGGATCTACAAAAAAGACAATAATGTTGAAAACTGTAAAACAAAGAATTGCTTCAAAGGACTAGCTATTCAGGAGCAAATTGTGCTATAGACTTCATTTACTTGAATGTAAGATATGTTTTCTATCTTTACAGCAACCAGAGATACAAGGTTAATGCTAAACTTGTACAACGAGGGAACAAAACACTGCTATGGCCATTTCAAACTATGGTAGTTTAGATTATTGTCAAAAGTTAATGTACTATTACCTCTGCAGGTAACGCGAAAGTGACGGATTATAAATTATATTTTCTGAATATTAAATACTTAAGTGGGAAGATACAGTAACACAGATAAGCAATACCTCCTTAAGTGGGTTTACATACACTAGATTGGAATAGATACGCTTACACTATGGCACATCCACATTGCTTCTCCATACATTAAAGGAAAACTGTAGATTGGGAAAAACTGTGATTGTTTGTGAAATATGTAACAGACTAACAACATTAGTTAGCTGTGTACGCCATGGACATAGCAAATGCTAAAAGCTTATCTAAATCAACCAGTGAGTCAACAAATTCCCCTTTCTCTTATAAATAGATAATAAAAAATAAACAGAAGACAACTTCTTAAACCCCCAGCCAGCAGAGGACGTGTGGAAGATACAAACATAGCATCCTTCATGCATGATCTAACAAAATAGAGGTTTTACAGAAAAAATGCTTTTATGTTCATTGCTTACACAGCTGCTGATATTGTTGATTTGTTAGATACTTCTTAAATGTACAAAGTTTTCCCAAACTGCAGTGGACCTTTAATTTAAAATGATGAAAGAATATGTGCCTGACTTGATATACAACTGCTAATTGTAATGAGAAGCACAGAGTAAAGGCTATCTTCCCGGAAGGCACGGGCTCTGCACCTTTTCATAAGCAACTCCGGGTTCATTAGACAACAAACCATGTATGGCTGAGGACCACCCTGATGGCATCATTAACATCTGGATTACACATCTCAGAGGCACGGTCAGAGGGGAGGAAAATATGCACAGACTGAAACACACTGCCTGATTCATTCTTTTACTATGTGAGATATACCTGCACCCCCATATTTACTGAATAGTTAATGGGCCGTAGGATGCAGTGAGGTCATAGCATCCTTGTCCCTGTGACTATATATTTACACCTAAAGAATAAAGGTATAAAAGGAAAATATCATCATCTCTACCATGTTAACTGCTGCTGGAGGGAGAATAAAATCATCATTACATTGATTGTTCTATATTGTAAAACAATATGATTTTTTTAAAATAAGAGGCAAACACACAAGATCTACCTCTTTACCAAGACGTTACTACCTACATACTATCACTCATTCATATTCTGCCACCTCACTGCCCACAATTATCCTTATATGCCTGCCATGAAAAGCTTACAGGGAAGGTAAACTCAGATTTTCTTTTCTAATTTTGAAAACCAAGTAAATGACTGTGAATATATGTGGCTACTGGTTGTGATAGTGCCAAATAATGGGGACAATTCACTAAGCGATCACATGAAGGACTGGAATGGTTGCAAAGGGGATTTTTCTCATGGGAAATATCCGCCTCTGTGAAGCTTAGTGAATCCAGGGGTCTGTGATGGGAAGAATTTTCATTTTATATTTACTTGATATTTTTAAATGACGTGTATTTTAGGAAAAAAGTATGTAACAAACTAACTGTAACATACAATCTTTCTAACTGCTTTATGGTTTACATTTGAGTACACAGGGCCCTCCATTATTTTGCATTGGTGTTAATATTGTAATTGTTTGAGCGTACCCCTATATATAGATGCAGAATAAAGGAAATAATAATAATAACTACACCGTATGAAACCATTTATAGAGGCAATCTTTATTTTGAAGACTATAGGTTTCATTCAAATGTGATTTGGCCAATTGAATAGGGCTCTATATAAGCACAGAGCATATTTATTTACAGAAGTTTTTAGTTAGTGAAGACCTTGCTTTTGTATAGAAGTTTACTAACTAAAAACTACGGTAAAATATATATGCTATGTGCTTATATAGAGCCCTATTCAATTGTCCAAATCGCATTTGAATGAGGCCCTATGTGAATAGAACGGTTTACACTGAATGGGTGTGTTTATCATAGCTTTCAGTGTGGGGGAGGGGATTTTTAAAACCATTTGATATTTTGGAATTTGACACATACTCAGATCAAGCAGCTTGCATCTAGAACTGCAAGCCTGCTCAAGCAAAAATGTAAACGCCCCCTCACACATGCAATCTTCACGAAAGTATCATGGATGCTTCTAGCAACCTGCAGAGGCATCAAGAGGTATTTTAATTAAGTTTATTTTAATTCCAAACCTAGCGTTATTGCATTTTTCTGCCTAATTATCATCCTCTTAGTCAGACGGACACTTGTCAAACATATATATACTTTGTCATCATGAAGTGGTCCCTCAACAGCTCCAATTTGACATTTTCTGTAGAAAGTTTTGTGGGGAATTATGTGCAAAAATATAACAAAACAACCTGTGTTTTACTCTCACAATGGACAGGCCTAGTATAGATGTTAGATAATTCTCAGTGAAGGTATACTCAGATTATAGTCACTGCTTAAACCAAGGCGATATATCAACTGCACAGACCAGCTCAAACAATAATATATAGGCAACATCAGCTGAGGGCCACACACAATAAATCATCCTGTCAACTGGATATTGATTTTGTGGGGTGGGGAATATATGAAATTTCCAGCAGTTCAATTGCTTTATTAATATCAATAAAACAATTACTGTTTCACTTAGTTTAAAACATTAAATGCAAAGCCTTTTCTTAAATATTCGGTCCTTCGGCTTCCTGCACTTAGGCCTTTAGTAACACAACACTGGAAGATGAACCGTGGAGTCTCATATGGATGCATTTGCATTAGTGAGCAGATCCCTGCACATGCCTCAGTAAAAAGCCATTGCACAGTCAGTGACCCGTATCTGCGACCTTGATACACTAATTGCAGAAGGTGTGTGGCGCTCTTTATAGCACCAAGACGCTTTATATCTTTGGGGACAAATAAAAAAAAATATATACAGCACACGTTAGGTTTTACTGAATGAGACTGAAAGTGATAATTTATGAATGAATGCAGCACTGTCCAACCTCCCATGCTGTATTACAACAACATAAACACTACTCAACTTTACATTTTGCCTAACAGTTTTTGAGTTTTTTTTAATAGAAATATTAAATTTATAATGCTTTGCACAGTATAATGTAATACATCAATACATATAGCAGTACATTTCTATATCATTCCAATATAATTTGTGTCATTTAGATCTACAGAAAATGTTATTGCTGTGTTAAATGAAGACGAGCCATAATGATGGCTGATAAACAAAATAAAAACAACCCTAGAAACCACAAAATGACAGATAATTCTGCTTTCCAGCTACATGATGAAAATAATATGACCACGTGCTCTCTCTCCATTAATGGCCGAGACCAAATGTCCATAATAAAGCAAATCACCGGGCGCCTCTCTGGAAGTTAATGAGGTATAACTTTGTTCTGAGCTACTGACCATGAGAAAGGTCAGATGTAAAAAGTATCCTACTGCCCTTTGGAAAAACATGAGAGTAAAAAGTGGAGCTGATGAGCATAATAATAAGTCAATGGGATGTATGTATACAAGGAGCCTCATTATAAGGTTACTGCAGGCTCCCATCTCTTTTAAGGCAGTATGCATATATTTATATATGTAATCCATAATCTGGCTCCTAGAAACGGTTTGTCTGGCTCCTAACTAAACTGGCTGGCTTTCAAGAGTTAGATACATTTGTCAACCACTGATATATACATATAAATACACATATCTTGTATGTTATGTATGTATATAAATGAATAATCAGAGTATTCCAGTATATAGTGATAGCTTTTTATTGGACAAACATTTTTGGTGGGGGTGAAAACATTTTCAGAGTTGCACCTCTCTTTATGAAGCAATAGTGATTGAGACTTAGCATGAACCTGCTCTGTATATTCCAATGCTCATGTTAAATCTTAATCAGTTTTGCTACTGACTTAAAGAAGAGAGGTGTAACTCTGGAAAGCTTGTCACTCTAACCAAAATGTTTGTCCAATAAAAAATGTATCACTATATACTGCAATATGCAATACTATGATTATTGGATTGCTGGACATATCCTGGATATCAAGGCCACCTGACACTTATATATATATATATATACACAGGTGGACACATTTTATGGGGGCCATGAAAGGCTGCTTCTAGTAAGTCTTTTCCTTCTTAGAGATACATTATACTGTCTCCTAGGAAATTTACATCCCTAAATAAATGTGTGTATACATATATGTATGCATGTATATATATATATATATATATATATATATATATATATATATATATATAAATATATATAAACAAAGACTTGATGGAAAGTAATATCCAAAAGACCGATGATGTGCGCCCATTTTACCTTCCAGAAAAGATTGTCTTAATAAAACACATGTGGGTATATAAAACGTTGTGTGTGTATTTAATACATATATGATTTTAAGGAAACATATAAACCCAGACACTGATTGAAAGTAATTATACATCTACCAGAGAACACAACAGACTTATATCCCTCCATACAATTAATAATTTGTCACCAATCATTTGAATGCATAATTTAATATGACCCATGTCCAAAGAGCAATGAATACAGCAGAAAGTCCCAAACACTGATAATAAGAACAGGATGTATTGTGTGTAGTAAATGAACATGATTATTATCCAGATCTCCAGGACCATTCAGACAGGAAGAAACAAACACACAGGACAAAAAAAGTGAGCACCACTCCCCCTCTTTTTATGAAATGAGAATGGAGGGTTAATAATAATAATAATAAATAATGTTATATATGTATGTAGGTAGTGCTTACACACATAGCATCTCTGTGTACATTGGTGTATATATATATATATATATATATATATATATACACACGTGTGTGTGTATATATATATATATATATATATATATATATATACATACGTATATATATATATATACATACACACACACATATATATATATATATATATATATATATATATATAGTTACAACCTGAAGGAGCAGTCAGAGAAGGGGTATTGCATCTTGAATGCAGACAAGAAGCAGTGCAGGGAGGGTGGGGGTGCAGGGGGGAGCAGGGAGCTGGGTAGGCAGGGTATATAAGAATCATCTCCTCTGACCTCTAGTGAAGTGCCAGGCTTTTTCTTAAGCTCTTCACATTTCCTAAATTTGCAGATCTGGTGTCCTGTTTTGCGGTTCCTGCAGCTGCTGCAGACGCCACAGTTGATGAGCCTCTTGCAGGGCACACAGACCCCGCACCTTTTCCTCTTCTTCTTGGCCGGGTTCCCTCCGGCTCCCGAGGAGTTATTCTGCGGGCAGTCTGCCAGATTGGCAATTTGAAACGCACTGTCTGTGACGGCCGCCGAGGCTGCTGCGGGGGAGTGAAGGGCTGTCATGACGATGACCCCTGGAGGTAATGAGATGCCCCCTAGAGCCGGGATAGCGGAAAAAGTCCCCACGCGTTCAGGGAGATTCATTATCTCTGCTTCAGCGGCGCCGCATTTGAGCTTGTTCATGCATTCCCCCGCCAAAGGTCTGCAGTGTTCAGGGGATAAGGTGGAAAGGAAATTATTATTTGCCATTTGCAGGGACTCTGGCGCCCCGCCAGGCTTCCCCAGCCGCTGGGAGTCATTCCTGTGCATGCCGGTCCTATTAGGGGTGATGGCGGCGGACTTCCTGCCCCATAGCATGGCGTTATCACAGTTCCAGGGGGACATCCCTATCCGAGCACTGGGGAAGATCGGGGTGGTGATCCGGGCGATCTTAGCAGCCTGGGGGAAGGCGCCATTGGTTTTGTAAAAAGTGGCAAAGGACCTGTACCTCTCCATCTCTGAATTGTAATCCATGAGGCTGTTGAGAGCCCCCTCCACCAGGGTATCCTTGGGGAGCACCGCGGCCTCGGGGTTCTGTCCATTCTCCACACACACATTAGTGTTCATATTGGACATGTCTGGGAAGGGGGGAGGAAGAGGGGGCAGATCACCGAGGTAGCCTAACTCAGTCACCTTTATGCACTGCCTGAGCCCTGGGCACAAGTGCTATCTCAGGAGACTCTTTTATTATTATCAGTAGGATTATTATTAGTATTCTTCTTTCTTTTTGGGGGATTTCTCAGCATTCAGCACTTTCTCACAGAGCATCTTCTTTAGCATCCTGCCAACTGGTCCAAGTAAACAAAGAGAATCATCCCCAAAAACAAGGTGCACAAGAGAAAAGAAAGAGAAATAAATATCTTGTCAGGATCATTTGCATCACATTAATAAATACGGCTTCCCCCAGCCCCCTCCTACTCCCATGCATAATTGAATTGCATAATAGCATTAATAGCTGGGTGGAATACCTGAAGGTGGCAAAGGAGGGGGAGGGAGACAAATGCCAAGGGAGAGGGGGAAAGTGCACATCAAAAGGCATGAGGGAAGGGGTTATGATACCTCTAACCAGAGGGCATGTAACCAAGTCCTGAGGATGCAAACAACATGGGCAGGAAATTAGAAAATGAAGTGCTGGGAAATGTATCAGAATATAAACTGTGGGCAAGCACAGTGAGCTGTATACAATCCCAAGTAAAAAGGCTGGGAAGATAGGAACTACCAGCTGCCACAGTGTCCTTCTGTGTCTGACGGTCATTAGTTTGAATCCCAGCACAGCTGGCTCTGCTAGGGTCTTAATTCAATGTACCAAGGACAGGTCTCTATTGGAGCAGCCATTTAAATGCTGGGGAGTGGGGAGGTTGGTCCCTGCAATGTGAGGGAGGGAGAGTGAGGAAGGAAGAGATGAGAAAGGGGCCAGATAAAAATAAGTCAGGCAATTTCATATTCTTCTGGTGTTATCTAAGAGCCAGCAGCTGCACTGAGGCTGAGCTCCTTACAATCAGAATAAGAAGCCTTCTGCATCCCTACACCCTGGTGAGAAGAATATAACAAAAAACACCTGCACATGCATGAAATGGTTAAAAGCAGATGCTTTATCACCTTGCAATATAGGTGCTCACTGCAATGCAATTGGGGTCTGGATATTGCAACTACTCTGTATTTATTTTTAATACAAGGCATGATCAAACTTTTGCATATTTATATGCCAAAATAAATTGTCCAAATTATAAATATATACATTACAGTTATTTCTTATATTTAGGATACCTATATCTGAAATGCATCTGATCCCATATTCCAAAATATAATCACTTATTTCTATCTAGAGACACTAAATGAGGCCAAGTGCAATTTCAGACTGAAATATTCAAAGTTCGAAATGGTTATCAATTACAGTAATTAGACACGTAATTAGACTAATGAACCGTTTAAAGCCCAACTTCCGAGTACAAGACTATCTGCTGCAGATGCTGTGAAGGATGGGTAAATACATCTATGGGGGTATATAGAGGATCCATGCATTTATTGGAGTATCCTAAGGGAATGATGTGCAATGGAAATGCTGTGTGTGCCAAGAGGAAGCAGCACTGTCTCTGCCCTCTATGAAGGAAAGCTGAGCCTCTTAACACTCAGAGGTTTCATGGCAGTACAAAGGCTGCCCCAAAAGGCTTCAGGCTAAATGCATCCAAGAGACAGAAGAGCTATGGGGAATATGCATTTATGGGACAATCTCCAATTCCCACAAATAAACCAGCAAGAACTTGCATATGCAAACACAACTAGTCATGCCAAATCATGAGGAAAGATCAACTCAACTGCAAATATGAAATCTCTCCCAAGATCAGACCACACCAGATCATTTAATAAGAACAATCTACCATAATAAACAATGTAACAAATTCTAGAGTCATGACTAGACAATATTAAATAGCTGAAGAAGTGGGAGTGTAACAGGTAAACAACACAGCAAGTACAGGTACACAAATAAGGTGATATGCATAGATCTTTAATTATTCTTAGTCCTTGTTCAATATTGCATGTCTGCTCTGGCTACCTGAGATCAAAGGTCATATTTATCATCCAAGGGGAGGAGGAGGATTAGATTAATTAATGCATGGCACTAGCACTACTTTGCATTAGCCTCTTCACTACAGATCACCCCAATACTTGGAAGGACAGGGGGGCTCACAAACAAGAGGTGTGATAACAGCAAAAATCTTTGTACTTACCACTAAATGAAGAAGGTTGCCAGCTTGAGGCTGCATTTAATTACTCCCACATCACCCTGCCCAGAAATATTAATAAAAAAAAAAAAGCCAAGATGCCAAGTCCAGGTGCACTGCCAAGAAGCACTTTAATACTTGCAAAAAATAAGTATAAAATAATAAAAAGAAGCAGGAGAATAAATGAGTGCAATGCCAGTTGTAGATGTTTAATGTATAATATTGTGTGTGATAGAATGGAGGAGGAGGAGGTGAGTGCTGTGGTGGTCCCTCTCTCTGTGTGTCTATGGCTGGCTCTCCCTGTGTGCTGCTCTCCAGTCAGTTTCCAGTCGATGTGTGTGTGAGGGAGGGAGGGAAGCAGCCTGGGAGTCAGTCAGTCTCTCTCTCTTTCTCTGCGTGTGGCTGAGAGGCATGGGGGGGCTGTGAGAGGAGGAGGGGGGGAGGAAGCAAGAGGGGGATGGGAGAAAGAGAGAGGAGGAGGGAGACAAGGGAGAGGTGGAGAGTTATTGGCGCCGAGGTGAGGAGGATGCAGGGATGTGGACACCTACTGATGATTGGCTGCAAATTACACCGGGAATCAGAGGCGCACACACGGGCACTGCTCTCTGTAGCCTGCCCTCCTCCTCTTATTACATCCCCCTCCCTCCTCTCCACAGCAAATCCTCTGCTCGCCTTCATAGCAGCAGCAGCCACGTCTCCTGCTCCCCCTGCAGCCCTCCGCAGGGACACGGCTGGCATTATTATTATTGTCTTGGGGTCGTTATTAGGGGAGTAGCACAGGCTGCTCCTGCGGTGATACACCATCTTATACCAGAGATTATCACTTCCCCCTTCTTACTGCTCAGGAGACTGGATGATTAATACATGCATTGTAATTATCACACAATTTGTGCACTAAATATTTATCCAATATTGTGGGGGAAAAAAATCAATTTTGATCTGTGATGAACAAAAAAATAAAATCATCTTGGCAGGTGGTTGCATTATATCATATTTATCAAAGGGTATTTGCAAATGATTAATATGTGTTGTTGTTTACTCCTTCGGTTGTGTCTGACTCTCCGTAACCATATAGACCACAGAACGCCTGGCACATCTATCATTATGGTTCTAGTTGTGCTCATCCGTAATGTTTTCTTGGCCATGATACTGGAGCCAGTTCCTTCTCCAGTGACCTCTCTGATATGACCTGCCCATCTTGAGTGACCCAACATGGTATAGCTTCATTGAAGTACACAAGCCCCTTCACCACAACAAGGTAGAGATCCAGGAGCTGGATTAATATCTAGCACAGGTAACTAATAAAAGCATATTCCGGTACAAAAAAAATATTGTTTTTCAGTCCTTCAGTCATGTCCAACTCTCGGTGACCATAGCACACAAGGCACTTCTATCATTATGTGTGTGTTTGAGCTTATCCAAAAGGTTTTCTTGGCAAAGATACTGGAGTGGGTTGTCAGTTTCTTCTCCATGATTTGTCTGGCTCTCTGCCATGACCTGTCCATCTTGCGTGACTCTAACTCACAACCGCTTCACCATGACCAGGTAGCGTTACAGAAGAGGGATTAATATCCAGCATGGGCAAATAATAAAAGCATATTCTGGCACACAAAATATTAAATGTGATAATAACCTAATTTGTTTGGGCATACAGAAAGAACCAATAATGATATTACACATAGTGCATATTTTTCAAGATTCAGGCTTTATATTACATATACCGCATTTATTAGCAGTGTACTTTGGTTGACTCAACTTGACCATCTTTAACCCCTCCATGCTATAATTGCCATAGTGAGAGAGGAGACAGAGACACTCAGAGCACCGACCTGAAAGTCTGCAGAAGAAAATTAGTCACCCAGGAAACATAATAGCAATAATCTGACCATAGCAGGACGGGTCAGCTAATGCACATTCCAATTTGAGGACACATGGCAGACTTTCTATCTGAAATCTTTCCTTTTCTTTGTACAATTATTGCCCACTGTCTGTGAGCCGGCTACTGGCAGAGCACTTATTACTTTACCAAGTTTTGTTAAACTTCACAGACATTGCAAGATGGTACGTTTTGAATATAGTAACTAATTTTATTTATTTTTTGTCTGTAATTGTGATTCTTGATATTGACTTATACTTATTTTTTTATTTTATTTGTTATGTTTTGCATTTAAGCAAAATGGACAGAGAGCAGTGGGGTTTTCATGTTACAAAAACATTTATTTTCCCTAGGTTGAGGTTTCATTACACGTTTTGAGAGATAAAGACAATGCCTTTTCCAGTTAAAGCCACATAGAATAAACAACATATATCAAGAACGTAAAATAACATACTTTAGAATTTATCAATCTTATTATGAAATGAAAAAAGAATGGATATCTTGTTGAGTTAAAGGTATACAAGCTACACTTCCAGAGAACAGGTAATTATGTACATTATATACAAAGCTATACATGGACAGTCCAACCAATAAGGATCTGTACAGCTGACAAGATCCCTATTGTGGATTGTGCAATATAGCATGCTAATAATAAGATTAGTACATTTTTTTATTAACTTTTTTTAAACTTTTAATAAATTCTTTATTTTCTGGAAAAATTAAGAATCATATTAAATAAGCAAATACATTATTTTCATATCAATGAAGATACAAGGGAAAGGGGGAGGAACAAACATTATTTTAATCATGAAATCAACATTTCCTTTAATTGAAACTAAAATTATTTTGTCCATTAGCAGAACTTGCTTGGACTTAAGCTTGAATAGTTGTTATTTTCAATTTTAATTATTTTTTTCCTAATAATTATACAATTTTAATTTAAATTATTTATTCTTTTTCTCTAAGTTACCGATCCTATCATATTGATCGAGGATCATCTACTTTAAAATAATTTGTTTTAATTCCAATATTGAAGGGGCTCTTATATTTATCCATTTTCTCATTATAAGTTTTTTAGCCAGGAATACGATTTCCAAAAAACTCCATTCTTTATATGTTTTATGATTGATACCTCCAAAAAAAACAATTTGTGCATTTAATACAATATCTATACTTATCTTGGTTTTTAGCCAATCTTGGACCTTTTTCCAAAATCGCTATATTTTATTAAAATCCCAAAATAAATGCGTGTAGTTGGGATCTCGCATTTTACATTTTATACATTCATTCTCTTTAATTTTACCTATTCTCTACAACATTTTAGGAAGATAGTAACTTTGATGTATAATTTTAAGTTGTTGTTCATGAAAAACATCAGATGGGATATATTTCCTAACTCTTTCTATACTAAATATTTCTTCATCTTCTTCAAGATTTGGAAATAATTTATCCCATTTGCAAACTATTTCTTCTGGTTGTTTTTTGCCAAAATTGATTTTGAATAGTTTTAAATATGTATTTCATGGCACTTTTCCGTTAGATTAGTACATTTTAAATAATTTAAGGGCCATGGGAATTGTCAATACTACTCATCAACAACAGCACTGGAAACCAAAACGTAAAACTTTTAGACCTTGTAAACTTGATTAATTTTCATTGTTTTTGAATAGTTTTATATAACCCAGTTAATCCTCACATAGTTCTCCCTTACTAATGTGTGGAGTTACCTACCCTTTTCAAATTCTGAAAGGACAAAATAAATCACAAACACACTAAAATAGCAATATACTCACACAGAGAGGGCGCACTGAGAGAGTGAGGGTGCACTGAGAGAGAAAGGGTGCATAGAGAGAGAGCGCACACACAGAGAGGGTGCACAGAGAGAGAGAGTGCACACACACAGAGGGCACACAGAGAGAGAGAAAGGGCGCACTGAGAGAGAGAGGGCACTGAGAGAGAGAGGGTGCACTGAGAGAGAGTGAGTGCACAGAGAGAGATCACACACAGAGAGGGCATACTGAGAGTGAGCACACAAATAGAGACAGGGCACAGAGAGTGCACAAACAGAGAGAGCGCACTGAGAGAAAAGGTGCACAGAGAGGGAGAGAGACAGCGCACACAGAGAGAGAGTGCACAGAGAATTGAACATAACATGACATGTTATTTATGATGGGCAAGTTACTAGTCTCTATATATTGTGCAGTGCAAGCTGGACTACTGACTCATAGTAATTAAAACGAATTAGTGCTTTTCTACTTGATTTTAACTGTTCTACATGATGGTTCAGAGCAGTGTCCTTAAATTCAAAGACCCTTTAAGTAAACAAACACCTTTTTAATAAATAAAACATATATTAAAACATACAACTGAGATTCTAGAGTCATTTAATTTAAAAGTGAAAATAGTGTAGCTATACCATGTTCAGCTAAACGGGTGGTATAATGGCTTTGACAAGTTAGAAACCAGCCATATGTAACACCTGTTTAAAACCCTGTAGCAATTCAAAACAAAAGGGCATGTTTCCGTGAGGTCAGGTTTAAATACACAGCCTTTTGAGACCTGCTAAAGTTTTATGTTTAAATAGGGGAGATCTCTTGAGAAATAATCTGGAAGTGATTAGGGAGGAAACTACTAATCCCTGCAATAAAATGTAACCTATGACACTGATTTCTTTAATGCTGGAGGTAACGATTTGGATAAGTAGAGCACAGGAAGATATGCTTTTAGGAAACACAATAATAAAAGTTAAGTAAAGGTGATACCTATTTGGTTTATTGGCGGCTCTGCTGTTGGAATCAGTGTTCCAGTAAAGAAATCATTTCTGCGTTAGTGTTGTTATTTTTACTATAATCATATCCTTATATATATATTATGGAAGCACTTCTAGTATTATGCTTTATCCCAGAGGTTCTCCAAACTGTGATTTGTGGACCACAAGTGGTGTGTGAATGTTATTAAAAAAAAAAATTTAATTGCTAGAATTTAATAAACGTATACAAATGTAGCAAAGAAGTGCCTAAATATTATAGTTTACTATTTCTAATATAGGATATCATATATAGTGCCTTGCAAAAGTATTGACCATCTTGGCATTTTTTGTGTTTTGTTGCCTCACAACCTGGAATTAACATGGATTGTTTGAGGATTTGCATCATTTAATTAACAGAACATGCCCACAACTATGAAGATTGTTTTTTTTTATTGTGAAGCAAACAACAAATAGGACAAAATAACGGAAAAAGTCAATGTGCATAACGATTCACCCCCCTAAAGTCAATACTTTATAGAGACACCTTTTGCGGCAAAAACAGCTCCAAGTCGCTTTGGGTGAGTCTCTATGAGCTTGCCACATCTTACCACTGGAATTTTTGCCCATTCCTCCTTGCAAAACTGATCCAGCTCCTTCAAGTTGGATGGTTTGCGCTTGTGAACAGCAATCTTTAAGTCTGACAGGTTTGCTGTTGTGCCATGTTCTATCCATTTGGTTATGATAGATTTGATGGTGCTCCTGGGGATCATCAAAGATTTGGATATTTTTTAATAACATAACCCTGACTTGTACTTCTCAACAACATTGTCCCTTACTTGTTTTGAGAGTACCTTGGTCTTCATGGCAGTGTTTGGTTAGTGGTGCCTCTTGCTTAGATGTTGCAGCCTCTGGAGCTTTTAAAAAAAGGTGTGTATATGTAATGACAGATCATGTGACACTTAGACTGCACACAGGTGGACATCATTTCACTAATTATGTGACTTGTGAAGGTAATTGGTTGCACCAGAGCTTTTTATGGGCTTCATAACAAAGGGGGTGAATACATACGCACATGCCAATTTTCTGTTTTCTATTTCTAAAAAATAGTTTTATGTATATATTTTTCTCATTTCACTTCATCAACTTAGACTATTGTGTTCTGATCCATCACATAAAATTCAGATTAACAAAACATTGAACTTAAGGTTGTAATGTAACAAAATAGGTAAAAAGTCAAGGGGAATGGAGGGGCTAAGTTATGAAGAAAGACTAAGCAAATTAAACTTATTTTCTCTAGAAAAAGGCGTCTAAGAGGAGATATGATTACCTTGTATAAATACATCCAGGGTCAGTATAAAGATTTGTCAAGGGAGCTTTTTGTGCCAAGAGGTTTTCAACTGACAAGAGGACACCCCTTGAGGTTAGAAGTAAAAAGATTCCACCTTAAAGAAAGAAAAGGGTTCTTCACAGTAAGGGTGATAAATCTGTGGAATTCTCTACCAGAGGAGGTGGTGACAGCGGATTCGATAGATAACTTTAAAAGGGGACTGGATTTATTTTTAATTAAAAAGGGAATTCAGGGTTATCATGGATAATTAGAGAGACAGTATTGATCCAGGGAGAAATCTGGTCGCCGGTGTCTGGGGTCAGGAAGGAATTTATTTTTATTTTTTCTCCCTTTGAGACAACTGGCTTACGTTTTTTTCTCTGTTTGCCTTCCGCTGGATTAATAATAAAAAATAACTAAAAAATTACGTAATTGATTAATAATAAATTAACAACTAATTAATTAATAGTTAATCCGCATATTGCAGGAGATCTTAAAAGGTTGAACTTGATGGACTGAAAGTTTTTTTCAACCTTAATTACTATGTAACTATGTAACATTTACAAGGCACTGTATGTAATGTGTATGTATATGAGGCATGGGAGTTAATTTCTTATTTTATTGCTAAATAAATTGCAGGATGTCATAGCTTTCTTTTTAGCTGCTTGCAGCCCTATTAAATTCCCCATACGTGTAAAACTGTAGCCCACAAGACTTGCGGCTATTAAATTGGCCAAATAAAGAAAGCCGCTGACGATCTGCGGGATATGAGCGGAAAAAGCCTACGGAACGTGGAACTTGGCGCCTGCAAATCCTTTGTTCTGTCAAGCTCGTAACTGTTACGTTTCCAATTTAGCTATTAAATTGCAAAAAAATCACTGGCATTCAACCACGTAACTCGTAAATGGAGCCAAGAAGCCAATGGGTACTAGAGAGGACCCGCAAGGGGGGGGGGGGGGTCCAATCTGTAGCACTGTAAATGAACATATACATACACTACTGTACTCATAATAAAAGGAAAGTGATATTAGGTGTTAAAATTAATAGCACAACATTCTCAAGCTCAAAATCTTCAATAAAAAAAACGTTATTTTCACTTTCATTTACGTGTTATATCGATCCCGGCAATCAATGTGTTAATACATATACTGTAACTCGCATGTAATAGAATATCATATTTATGGCTTTATGAATATTGCATCATATCTGGAATGTGGGTCCGATCGTAACTCGTAATTGAACCCCGTTAGACTTTGAAATCCAACCTCCATTTTTCAGTGACGTAATTATGACGATCTCTGTTGCCATTGGCTCCACCTAAACCCGTAACTACGGGTTTGACTAATTGATCATGTTCACAGACGCGCATCCAACGTTCAACAAATGGTTTACGCGTTTGCGTCTCAAGCCCGTAACTCACGCCCTGCTCGATTTTAATAGCTCTGTAACGCTGCCAAAAATGTCAAGCCTGCAACCATTGCGGGTCTCACATTGCACTTACAGGCTTCTAAGTTAATAGGGCTGTATGAACCGCACAGCTTTAATGGCAAAGTCTGATCACTTCCAGCTTCAAGTTGAAAAGAATGGCGGCAGAGCCTTGTTTCCAGGTAGATGGAAATGTTTGATCTGCCTGATCTCAAGAAATATTCTGCAGCACATTTTATGATTATTTTTTAATGCTTTTCTGCTACTAGTAGGGATTGTAGGAGTGATTCAAAAATGTAACAATGTTAATCATGTGATTATTTGAGATAAACTCCCACCCATATCACCCATATATATATATATATATATTCAGCCATTAATATATACAGTTGTACTTTTGAATGTCTATCTATCTATAATAATATTAATACATAATAATCTATCTGTCTATCTAGCTGTCTGTCTATCTATCTTGTAAATAAAGTGATAATGTTCAACAGATCTGATATGCGATAGAATAAATTAGTAACATCCTAGAAGTTTGAAATAAAGCTAATTCAATTAACTTCAATGATGGGTGATGGTGTATAAAAACTCCTTTAAAAAGACAACACCTTCTTCTACATACAATCTATCCTAGGAACCAGTGCCAGTCCCTGAGACCTTATCTGCCACTCCTGTTTGTTGAGCAGTATTGAAAATTCCCATGTTCTTGGTAACAAAGAGGGACGAGGAGAGGCTAACTTTTAGATTGTAAGTTTGCAAGTTTTCAATCTTGCTATGTGCTTTAGGGAAAACACTGTCAGCCTTATTAAATTGCGATTTGGCAAATTTAAAAGGGCTTTATTTAAGCATATAGCATATTTTTTTGCAGACGTTTTTAGTTAGTGAAGACCTTGCTTTTGGATAGAAGTTAACTAACTAAAAAGTTCGGTAAAAAAAATAAGCTATGTGCTGATATAGAGCCCTTTTCAATTTGCTGAATCACAATTTAATAAGGCTGTGTGTATGCTTGATTTTAAGCTCAAAGACAGGGTTTTTTTCTTTTCTGTTGCATTGTATTAATAATATTTTGACCTGAACTTACCCCTTACAGCGCTACAAAATATGTTGGCGCATTACAAATAAAGGAAATAAGAATATGTTATTCATATAGCTGCCATTAGCCACAGTAACAGATAGACTATTGGCATATCTACAGTAAAAATGTAATGCATTCAAATTAGTGCAAAATTACATGAAACATTAGAGGGTCTTATGTAGTATCAAGAAATTACACTACCAACAAAGGTTAGCATAGTTAGACGTGGTATTCCCAGTAGTAACATACGGGTTTGAGAGCTGGACAATAAAGAAGACTGAGCGCCATATAGTCAATGCCTCTGAATTGTGGTTCTGGAGAAAACTGCTTAGAGTCCCTTGGACTGCAAGAAGATCCAGTAAATCAGTGCTTCAGGAAATCAAGACAAACTGTTCACTGGAAGATTTGATCATGAGGCTAAAGCTCAAAGACTTTGGGCATATTATGAGAAGACAGGATTCCTTAGAGAAGAGTCTGATGCTGGAAAAAATTGAATGCAAACGAAGGAGACAACAGAGGTGTGGATGGATAGATGATATCATTGAAGCAATGAACATGAGTTTGAGGGAGTTCATAGGGGCAGTGGCTGGTAGGGGTTCATGGGGTCACAGAGTTTGACACAACTGAATGACTGAACAAGAACAATGTAGTATCAATATGCTAAAAATGTTCTAGGTCTCACAGGTTCTCCCCATGACTATTTTATGGTAACCAGCCGGTCTCAGGGACAAAAAATGAGAATCACTGATCTATAGTGCCTTAAACTGGGGTGATATATTTTAAAAAAAAAGACAAATTCAGCGTACAGTATTTTCACAATCTGAGTCTGATGACCCAGTTTTACTGCAGATTTAAATAATACTGTTGCATTTAAGCAATTGCAATACCGAAATATGTTGGACAAAATATTACAATGTAAACATTGAAACCATATGCTAAATGGAAATAAATAGTCAAAATACAGAGAAATAATTTTTTGGAACTATATCTGCAAAAATCTAATTAAAGGGACAAATAATTTATAATTCTCAACATAATCAAACTTTTCTGAAAATCAAGTTTTTTTTTAACGTCATGCGCAAGTCACTGTTTTATAAAATCCTTCAATTACCTCCCTCTATGCAGGGAGGGAGTCTGAAGGTTCTGCAAGGACCAAAAATAGTAAGCTCCAGGTAAATGGCAAGCTCTCAATGCTGCAAACAAAAAATGTAAACTTATTCTTTTGGGTTCTTTAGACATTTCGGACCTAAAGGCATGCTTTTTAGAACTCAATGTATCCAGTGGTGCTTATGGTCAGGTTAAATCAGTTTGACTGCCATATCGCAGCAGCATTTTTAAATAGCTATTTAACAGTGAAAAGAACTTCAAATGAAAAAAAGTTTTTAAGCATGTTTCTTTTTTTTTACTTTAACTGCCCACATGATGATGAAGAACAGTTTTGCTGACTTTAGTGGTCATTTAAATCCTATGGAAAAAAGTAATCCCCCCTTGAATCTCTCTACTCCAGGGAAGGTGATGTAGGCGCTTATGCTAATTTCTGCAAAATCAATTATGAGTGCCGTAGTGACACAGTAAATCCTACCTAGTTATGTTAATCCCCTATCCCTAAAACATTGCGAGAGAACTGCTACAAGTCACTGCTACGAGTGAACTGCACAACAAAGCTGAAAAGCAAAGCTTTGTACTCCCTTACACTTTGACACCCAAACCCTATGCTAATAAAACTTTACAGATCACTCACAAATCAGGGCACTGCCATAACTTTAAAAAGCAGGAGAAAGATTTACAAGTAGAAAACACCACTCACAACTGGTTTTCAAACCTTTGCTAAATCCCCCAGAAGCATTTAAAGTGACAGTATAGCACACAAAGCACTAAAACATTATGACATTGCAACATTATTTGACACAACATTAATCCAATATCAACATATGTGTCATTAAAAAATATGATATGTTAGTATTAGGCAAATTTTATGATATAAAATCCAGAGAACCACATAACCCAGTACTCAAGGTGTTAATACACATCACAAAACCACATTGCCTAGGAACACATGCTCTAATACATTGTCTATAAATATATCATATTTTTACACAAAATAAACATATTTATTTATTGAAGATATAAATACAATTGTCACATTTTTAACATCAAAATATTATAACAAATAAAAATGTATTTATATATATCTCTGTTTCCTTGCTCAGCCGTTACGGCACTTGTTACAGCACTTCCCACTCATTATCATATTCATGACAGTCGCATTTTATATTGTCTACAAGAGCCACGTCTCATCTGTAAAGTTTGGTTTGGCTACTCCTTACAGAGAAATCTGTTGCGTCTAAGGCAGGATTTACGCCTGTGGGCTGAGTACCATAACCTGGGGGAGCAAAAAATGTACATTTGTGTAAAAAATCTCTCTCTCTCTTTCTCTTTCTCTCTCTCTCAAGAAATTGGTTGGTACACAATTTGAGTGTTAGTGTTAGATAATTGACCTTTAAATTAAGCATTTTAAGAATAAATTATGTGAAAAGATCATCCCTCTCTCTAACTCCCTTTGTCTAAAGTCATTAATTAACTTTTGCAGTGGGGTAATACGGAAGAAGATCATACATAGTTGATAATCCTAGTAGCACAGATATTTTAACACTTAAAGGACCATTTGGTGTTAAAAACGTCTCAAAAAATAGTTGGGTAGAGCTTGACAAGAAAAACAAAATTATTAAGCTTTTGAATTGCCTTTAAACAATTATTGTTGTTGTTTAGTTATTCAGACGTGTCCGACTCTCTGTGACCATATTGATGCAGCACACCAGGCACAACTTGTGTCCGGTTGTGCCGATCCATAAGATTTTCTTGGTAAAGATACTGGAATGGTTTAACAATTCCTTTTCTAGGGGAAGACAATTTGTCTGACCTCTCTACTATGACCTGCCTTTCTTGGGTAACCTTACACTGTATAGCTCAAAGCTTAATTGAAGTACACAAGGCCCTTCACCACGACAAGGCAGCAATCCAATGAAATATTTTATTAAAATCATGCCCCAAGCTGGTATAGGCGCCAGGACTCTCCACTGGTCTCTGATGTATGGTCTCTGGAATGGGAGCCATCCAGGGGAATGTATCATACTAGCGACTTGCCCATCAAAAAATGACGGCAATACAATTGTAAGGCCGGTAATGCTGTTTGCCACACAATGAAAGGCTTTTAGACCTCTGAGTACCTTCGGCGCTGATTGCGAGCCTCTCCCCTCATGTACTTTTGCTCCTCTGAGCACCCTCAGCGCTCATTGCAAGCCTCTCCCCTGCTCTTTTTTTTTATATAAATATACTTTTTTTATAATAACTAATTAATTAAATAATAAATTAATATACTTTATCTATTTGTAATTAATATATGCAGCAATCAATATGGTGAAGAGATAATAATTGCTGTTGTTTTTTCTGCAGCATACAATGAACATTTGGACTGTTGGTGCGCTGAGCAGAAAATATCAGCAATGTGGCAAGTGTGCAGTGTAAATTGGCTGTGTGAACGAGGCTAAACCGTTTGTTTAGTTGTGTAAAGCAGCATTTTAGAATCGTAATGTTATTAGTTTGAAGTTAGTGTTGTAAAATGGCGGCAAGTGTGTATGTGTTACGAGGGTCTCAAGAATTTTCCGTCCTTCCTAATAGTGTATTTTATAGGTCGTATACTCCTGGGTAAAAGTTGTATGTGCCTGGCGGTCTTTTGCGTGCTTAGGGGTCGTGTAGCCTCGTTTTTTTTTTTTTTTGGCGGCCATTTTTATTCTTGCGAAGGCGATTTTCGAGTGGCGAAACTTTGCAAATTCAAATTAAATTTGCATGCAACCTCACTCCAAGACGTCCTGGCTGTCCCCCCGTGCTGTGTGTGATGTTTCTTGTTTGTTTGTTTTTTCCGATGTGCGCGGTTCGGCTGTTAACTTCGTATTTTTTTTTTTTTTTTCATAAAGTTTTTATTAAGAATAATCAAGAAAAAACTTGTACAAAAATAAGCACATACTATAAAACATAATTCCACATGTCAAGAAAGGATAATTACTATCCTAAGCAACTGCTTCTCTTTGTTGAATTATTCCTTAATATAATTTTAACGTTTTCAGTGCACAAATTGGTTTAAATAAACAATCGTGTTACAATCAATATATTCTATGAACACATGAGAAGAGAGAAAGAGGAAGAAGTGAAGAAAAGAAGAGAAAAATAAACAAATAACCAAAGAAATGAAGAAGTAAGGAAAAGAGCAAATAGTAGATAATTGCTTCCCATCCGCTCTTCTACTACAAAAGGTCAGGATTTGACTATACCGTGGCCTTTTCAGTTCCTGTGCTACCCAATCTTAGTTTTACTGTCGTTACCTTTCGTAGCCTCCAGTGTCCTCTCCCGCTCCGCCTGTTCCAGTCCGCCCCCCGCTCCACTCCTCTTCCAATTGTAAAGAGCCTCCCTAGCAAAAATTCAACTCGTCCCCCCACTGCCTAAGAAATGCAGTCGGGGGAGGAGATCCAGGGTCCCCAAATTTCCAGAAACTTTTGATGTGTGTCCAATAGTGTATGAGTCATTCTCTCATGTATAAATAGGAAGTTTATTTTGTTTTTGATTTCCTGGAATTTAATGGAATTGTCCTTCCACCTTCTCGCTATGATGTTTTTTACTGCCAGATAAATCAATTGTGTCAATTTATTGCCTACCCCTCCCAGTTCCTTATAATTCCTGCCTAAGAGACATGTCGCTATGGAAGGTTTAAGTGGGATACTAAATAATCTGGAAAGTAGATCAGCCGCTCTAGCCCAGGTTTCTGAGACCAAAGGACATTTCCACCACGCGTGAATGAAGTCCCCTCGTTCTTGACATCCCCTAAAACATTTATCCGAAGTTGTAGGCACAATTCTATTTAGTCTAGCGGGGGTCATATACGCCCTATGTAGGATTTTCAGCGAGGTTTCCAACAAGCTAAAATTAAGGGACCCTTTAGAAAGGCTAGAGAAAGCTTTAGACCAGGAGGGCTCATCCCAAGTCTGCTCCAAGTCCAGCTCCCACTTCAGCATAAAGGAAGGCTTTGGTGAATCCAAGGGGGGAGCATTAATTATGTTATATATTGCTCCCAGTGTACCCTTAGTAAGGGCTGAGTGTCTGCAAATTGTGGTGAGCCAGGAGTCTTTAGGCGGGCCAAATTCCCTGAGAACTTCTTCTACCCAGTGCCTGATTTTAATATAGTTAAATATTTCCGTATCAGGAAACTCCCTCCCTCTGCAAACTGTTCCTAGAGAAATAATCTTCCCCCCTTCCAGCCATGAGCCTAGTTTATCTAATTTTTGCAGAATCCAAAATTGTTTAGAGTTAGAAGAGAGGGTAGCCGAGAGGGTGGGGGAAGTGAAAATCGAGGTAAGAGGAGTTACCGGGTATGCTAGATTGTGGGTTTTCTTGGCCCAGTTCCAGATTTTTAAAGTAAATTTAGTTATTGGATTACTTATGTAAGACCTAAGAGTATTCGAATTTGGTGCCCATAGGATAGTACCCCACGTGAGGGGGGGCATTTGTGCCTCCTCTATGAAAACCCAATTAGGCTGGAGGGAAGTGGAATGTGCCAGAGGAATAAAGGCCAGTTGCGCCGCTCTGAAATAGCTAGAGAAATTCGGGCATGAGAGACCTCCCTTGGATTTATGTCTATACATGATCTTCCTTGCTATTTTCGGGGGGTCTATTCCTCCAGATGAACTTGAACACCAAGGACTGAAAGCGAGCTAATTCTGAGTTATTAACTTGAACAGGAAGGGTTCTGGCTAGATACAGGAGCCTCGGGAGGATGTTCATCTTCACCGAGGTCATCCGACCCGTCCAAGAAATATGCTTCCTCGTCCAAATGTTCAAATCCCTCTGAAGAACCCCGAAGAGGGGGGGGAAATTGGCCTTATAAATTCCAGCTAAAGAGCTAGTAATATTTATCCCCAAGTAGTGAATATGATTGGCCGGCCAGATAAACTTATGGCTTGATTTCAACTGGGATAGAGTATCTAAGGGTATGCCTATGCCTAGTGCCTCTGTTTTGTCCTGGTTTAATCTAAGTCCAGAGTCCTGGTTTAATCTAAGTGAGCTAAATAAACCTATTGTGTCCAGCAGAGCTTCAATAGAGGAGCAAGGGTTAGTAAGAGTACACAATAGATCATCAGCAAATAAGGAGCACTTTAAATGCTGGTTTCCCACTCGCAGACCCTCAATAGAGGAATTTGCCCTAATCGCCTGAGCCAGCGGCTCTATTGCAAGGGCAAAAAGGAGAGGGGAAAGAGGGCATCCTTGTCTCGTTCCACGCCCTATCTCTATAACCGCCTTCTGGGAGCCCGGGAGTTTTAAGTTAGCTTTGGGAAGATTATAATAGGTGCGAAGCAGGTTTAAAAATTGGCCTTTGAACCCAAATTTATCCAGAGCGGCATATAAGAAAGGCCATTCCAGGGTATCGAAGGCCTTCTCTATGTCCAATGCGAGCAGGCAAACCGGGGTGTTTCTATGTCTAGCCAAGTGGATGATGTTTAGGGTCCTTCTAATATTATCACTCGTCTGCCTGTATGGGATGAAGCCAGATTGGTCCTTGTGAATCAGGGAGGGCAAAAAGACAGAAATCCTTTGTGAGAATATTTTAGCAAGGAGTTTGATATCCCCATTAAGGAGCGAGATCGGTCTGTAATTCTTTGCCTCCTTTGGGTCCCTACCTTCCTTGGGGAAAAGGGTCAGATCCGCGAAGTTAAGTTCCGGGGGCATTGGATCCCCTTTCAAAATTGTGTTGAACAGGCTGCATAAGTGTGGGGACAAAATGTCCGAAAACTTTTTATAATAAATGTTGGTAAAGCCATCAGGGCCAGGAGATTTCCCCATTTTTAGGTCTTTGATTGCCTCCCTAACCTCCTCTACCGATACCTCTTTGTTTAGGTTAAGAAGATCTGACTCTGATATTCTAGGCAAATCTAAGGAATTCAGGTAGGACCTAATAGCGTTCTCTGGAGGGGAGTTGTGGGAGGAGTAAATGTGCTGGTAGAATTCCCTAAAGGTCTTTTGAATCTCATTTTGGCTAAACGTGAGTACTCCCTCTTTGGTTCTAATTTGAGAGATTTTGGACTGAGAGTACCTTGCCCTCAGACTTTTTGCCAATAATTTGTCTGGTTTATTCGCTTTAGCATAGAAGAGATGCTGCGTTCTTCTCAGGGCTTTATCTGTTCTAATAGATAAAATACCGTCTAGCTCCAGCCGAGCCTTGTCAATTTGGTCTCTTAACGAGGAAGAAGGGGAAATTTGATTCTGTTTCTCTAATTGAGCTAAATTTTTGACGAGGTTTTCCTCAGTTAGACGAATTGCTTTTTTATGTTGTGAAGCCAATTTAATGCACGTACCCCTAATATAAGCCTTATGAGCCACCCAGACCCAACCTGGCGAAGTTTCCCCACCCGCATTGGACACAAAGTAGGCTGCCAGTTCAGAAGTAACTTGTTCCTGGTATGTGGGTATCGAGAGCAGATATTCGTTTAATTTCCAGGCAAAAGGTAGTCTGGATTGGGATCCCAGGTCAACTTCTAGGAAGACTGCAGCATGGTCCGACCACGTGCAGGGAACAATATCTGCCTTATCCGAGCTATCAAAAAGTGCGGTACTAATAAGAAGGGCATCAATACGGGAGTAGGACTTATGGGTGGGGGAGAAGAAGGTGTACTCCCTTCCTTTCGGATGGTGACCCCTCCAAGCATCCACGAGGTCTAAAGAATGGAGCAGTTTTTTGATTTGTTTAATCCTTTTAGAAAAGCGGATGTGCTTAGAGACGTTGGACTTATCCATGCTCTGGTCTAAGACCAAATTTAGGTCCCCCCCTATTATCAATTTCCCCCACTCCCCCCCCCCTCCAATGTCCTTAAAAGTCTAATCAACGCTTTGTGTGGGGCTACGGTGGGGCATAGAAAGAAATAAGCGACGTAGGGGTGCCTAAGACCTTCCCTTTCAAGATAACATAATACCCTTCCCGGTCTATAATTTTGGAGTCTAGCTGGAACTGAAAATCCTTGTGCAAAAGGATCGCTACTCCCTCTTTTTTCGAAGCCTGGGTGGTGCAAAAAAATTGGGGCTAATCTTTATTCAGGTAGGCAGGAGTTTTATTCTTAGCAAAATGGGTTTCCTGGAGAAAGATAATGTCAGGTTTGTGGGTTTTATAATACAAAAAAGCCTTCCTTCGCTTGAAGGGGGAGTTAAACCCTTTTACATTGTGGGAGAGTATCTTTGTGGGAAATGTCATGGGTGTGCAGTTGGCGTAAGCATGTGTATAACTAAAAGCCACATACCTTCAGTAGCAGCTGGGCATGAGGGAACGGGAGGCGGCTTTCCCAGGCCAGGGTGAGGAGGAGCTGGAGGGTCCTGTCGGATCTCATTGGACAGAGTTGATCTGATGGAGATGAAAGTGGGAGTAAAACGACAAGAGTTAGTTGGGTTTAGCCGTGATAACCAGCATAATCTAAAGCCATTACTTAAGGGAAGTACCTCCCTATCAAGTCTACTCTGAATAAGACCCATAAGACCTAGCCATCCGCCCGGCGGACATAGGACTGGTTTTACCATAGATTGGGACAGATAGTACCTCTCTAGGCCCACTGCCCCAGGGTGAAATGAGAAGCAAGAGAGAGGGGAAAGAAGAAGAAGTAGCTTTTGCAGCCTTGGCTTTGAGGGGACCAGAGAGTAGAGAAAAGTAGCAAATAGCCTGCCCAGATCAATCAGAGGGAAGAAGAAGAAAGTAAAAGCAATAAGACATAGAGAGAAAATACAATTTACCATTGTGTAATTCCTAACTTAATGAGCAAATCTAGCCCAACCGAATGCTAACCATTTTCCTCAAATCTAGTCTAAAACAATCTAAAACCTAGCCGGTAGGGGTATTAAGAAAAGGCTAGAAAAACATTTTTGGGTGAACCTTGCTGAGTATGAATACTCTTAACTATAACTTGGAGTGAGAACTCCCTTAGCTGAGACATAGCTGGAACTACAGTCCTTCTTATATCAGTTGTACACTTCAAAAGCTCTGGAGCTACTACCGTAGCCTAAGGTAGTGAGACCTGCTCAGGGGAAAAAACAAAGAAGAAAAAAGCATTTAAGAGACAATCAGCATAACTATAAAACATGGTAACCAAAACAAGAGTCCCGTGGTAAAGTCACTGTCTGAAAGGAGACAATGTGCCTCCTTAGGCCAGCTCCTCGTCCAGCTCCAAGAGTCAAGTAGCCCCGGCCTCCAGTTCCTGCCTCGGTCTTTGAGAAGCTGTTTGGGGAGTTGGGTCAGCCGTCCTCCTCGGTTTGGAGGAAGGAGTCCACTGTCTCTGGGGAAGGGGGAGCGGCAGGGAGGCTCCCTGTGTCTGGGCTGTTGCTCCAGTGGTCAGGTTCAGTCTCTGAAGGAGATCCAGACATTCCTCCAAGGAACGCACAGAGTGGGATGCGCCACTGTGGGAGAACATAAGGGCAAAAGGAAAGCCCCATCTGTACCTGATGCCATGTTGAACAAGAATCTCCAGAGCAGGCTTCATCAGTCTCCGTTTTTGTAGGGTTGGAGGTGAAAGGTCCGCAAAGAATTACAAAGGGGATCCGTCGGGACCCTGGATGGTTGTCATTTTGCGGGTGGTGGCAAGAATTAAGTCTCTGGATTGCTGACGGAGCAGTCTCACTATTATGTCCTTTGGCAAATCAGGATTTTTATTTCCACCCAGGGCCCTGTGAGCTCGCTCCACTTCCCAAATATGATCCGGAAAGCCTGCCAGGATCTGGTCTATAGTGGCTTTGAGATATCGGGGCAAGTCAATGATTGCAGTTGGTACCCCCCTAATCCGGATATTGAATCTACGAGAGCGGTTCTCCAAATCTTCCAGTTTGTCTTCAAGGGAAGTAATGCGAGAGGTATTCTCCCCAATGGCACTCCTATCTTTTTCCAGGGCCTCAACTACTTGATCCATTGACTCCTCCAAAATATTGGTCCGCTGCCCAATGTCATGCAGATCTTTTTGTAGAGCTGTGACTGCTCTATTGATATGGGACTCTAGAAGGGCCTCAAACTTTGCCATAGAATTGTCAGCGATGTTGACCTCCGGGTGTACTGCGTCTGATACCGAATCAGAGTCAGATTGGTCCAAATGTTCCGGGCAGGGAGTTTGCATAGATGTCTGTGAGGCCCCAGCCATCTTGAAATGCTCTTCAATTTTTTTGGAAGGCAGGGCTTTCTTGTTTTTCCCCATCTTGCCTGAAATCTTGACACGCCGTATATTAGTTGTGATGTTGATGCAAGTCTTAGTCAGGAAGCAAGGTACGGACTCCAGTAGCACCCCTCACAAGGCCCAAGCAGGTTGTTCCCACAATGTTGCAAAAGAAGAATTCAGATCATACTCAGAGGTACGCTTAGCCCCTACCGGCCAGCTCCATTCACTACATTAGCAAACCTCTTCCAGGTTGCCGGGTGGCTGAAGGGAGACTTAGAAAAAATTCAGGCCGCACTGTGGCAGAGGCGCCACTAGATGGCAGTGTCGCTCTCCAAGCTGGAGATAAGGTTGTTGTTTTGCAGGAAGCACTCTTAGGGCGCGGCAGGCCATACAAAAAACTGAAGCATAGTTTGAGCAATGAGAAAAGTTCAGCATAAAAGTCACCCAGCTCCAAAAAGCCTTGCAAACTTGCAACCTCTCCAGTTCTTATATGTTACACTTCCTCTTCTCTACCCCTCTCTCCCCTATTGCAGATTTCAGGAGAGTAAGACAGGGTACAAGTTGGGGATAAATCCTTTAGGGGTTCTGGTACCTGCTGCTGTCACAGGCCTGACATCCAGGATGCCCCCTGAGGGCCCTGGGGAATAAAGTCTCCAATCTTCCTCCTCCTCCCCTCACTTCCTCCCCCAGCACTCAGTAGGGGGCTCCAGGCACAGGGCCAGGTTCCCCTCTTACCCCCTGACGGTCCTCGGGGTTCCCAGCTCCTGTCCCGGTCTTCCGGTGTGGTTGGGGGTAGATGCTGCCTCTTGGCGCTCTTCTGAGCCTTGGCGCGCTTCCAAGCGCCGGCTCCTGGCTTCTGATGGCGGCAATCCGCCACCGCGTCCCCCGCTGCTGCCTCCGGTACACACTCTCCCTGGCACAGGGCGTCTGGCAGCCTCACCTGCACCCCCCCGTGCTGGTATACGGGGGAGAGCTAGAAGGGGTCTGGGGGGAGGTCAGCGTTGAAGGCCCCGACAGGCCTCGTTGCCGGATCCTCCCGACGGGGTATCCGGAGGTAGGGAGAACGCTCCCAGATAAACTCTGGAGGTGGGGGAGCCTCCTCTGGGGATCCCTGCAGCTTTAGCTGCCGAATACGGCCAATTTGGAAGCCTTTCTCAGTAGGCCGACACGGAGCTCCAGCTCAACGCGTCCTCTCACTTTGGCTGCTTAGCCACGCCCCAACTTCGTATTTTTTGAGGGTCGTATTTTTTTTTTCTCTAAGTGCCGATTTCCTTTTCAAAGTGTTACGGGACGTCATTTTTGCAGGCAATTTTTTCAAAGTGCTACGGGTCTCGCACTATGAATCATGTATTTGAGTTTTCTGTTGATCAGTAGTCCCGCGGGTCATATGTATGATGCTTAAGCAGTGCGGGGTCATAGGGATGAGCGCCTATGGCGAACATCTCCAACAGCGCAAGGGGCGCCTTCGGCGCTCTTAGCCTGGCCGCAACTGCGGCCCTCTCCTACTCTTTATTTAAGGCCATTAATTAACTCTGAGATATAATTAATGGGGGTTCCCTGATGGTCCAGAGGTAGTGTTTGTATATGGATCAGCGGAAGCAGGAGTGGGGAGAAGGAAACGAAGAGAGGTCAATAGTCTTTGTTAGGTAATTCAAAATAATAGGAAATGTGCATCGACAGATACAAGCATAGCTCTCCTCTCACATACACAACTTCCACCAAATTATCATGGATAACTCCAGACTTAATGATTTTTTCCTGCCTAATTGTGTTTAGTCAGATTCAAAGTTTTCAAACATATATTATCACCATTAGTCAGGGCTGGTTTTCGACAGGTTCACCGCACCTGGTCCTGGTCCCAGTTTTTACAGTTACTTGTTGTATAGGACAGGTATAGGACTGGTTGTATCTATCTATCTATCTATCTATCTATCTATCTTGTAAATAAATGTATGAAGGTTATCAGATCTGACATTGTAATGCACCAATATAGAGCCCTATTCTATTAGAAGCCCTGCAAATACCTGAAATCTGTAATTTTGGCAATAGGTGTTTTTGACTCAGGCCCGCAATTTATGTCTTTCAGCCTCCACACGTAAACCCTGCGGTTTTAAGTAGGATTTCAGGGAGAATGATCATATGATCTGACAATATTTAAGCAAGCCCGTAATTTACTTCTTACACACAGTAAATGAAACTGTCATCATGATGTCAGTAAAACATGGAAGTTAGACGTAATCTGCAATCGGATGATACAAATTAATTAGTGACAATAAGTAATATTTGCCGACCGGGCTCACAATCAAGCACTCTATAAAATGCATTAGATCATCTGTTTTAGTCCATGTGGGTTTCATGATATGTATTAACCCCTTGAGTCCCGGGATCAAAATTACTCAGAAATAACATTTTAACAAAATCAGCCTTTATTAAATTGAGATTAAATTTAAAAGGGCTCTAATTAAGCACACAGCATATTTTTTTACATTTGTTTTTTAGTGAACTTCTATCCAAAAGCAAGGTCTTCACTAACTAAAAACTTCTGTAAATAAAATATGCTGTGTGCTTAATTAGAGCCCTTTTAAATTTACTGAATCACAATTTAATAAGGCTGAATATTTTTTAATTACATATTTGTGGGTTTGTGTGCAATTAATTAGAATATCTTCACATGCTTTTAAACTACAGTATTGTGTGTTTAATTGCTACTACTTGCTACAAAAGTGTTTGAAAAGCCCTTGTACTGGTGATATTTTTGACGCAAGCTTGATATTTTTTTCAGTTGCGGGTTATACTTTATTTGCAAACTAGAGCTACAGGTCTAATAGAATATCGATTTTGTGTAACTTAAATTATTTAGAGCATGTAATATTCAAACTGTGCTAAAACCAATGGAGCTCTAAGGCCAAGTTTCTGTCTTTGGCTGGCCCATAGTGATTGTGGGTGGGTAACTCATAATCGGGTTGTGGGTAGCTAATAGAAAATGTGTCAATTTTAAATGTGCATACATTTAACAATTGGGCAATAAAATAGGGCCCACATTCAGTAGCGCTAAACAGGGGAGATACAAGTCAAAAACAATTTTAACAAATTACTGAATTTAAAAGGTAATGCATGCAGTAATATTAAACCCAATATAATAGCAAAAGAATAAAGAGTCATAAAAACCTTTCCATTGAAAACAGCCAATATTCAGCTCAAATTGCTTTACATTGTGGATACACTAATATCCTAAACCATGTCTACACATTCCCTCTGTCAATTTGAGTTTAGACGCAATATAGGCTTTAATTTATCAGGTAACCAAATACCATTAAAGAGACAAGTCACTATGTATGTTCTGCATCATTACACAGGTATTGAAAAATAATGTGCAAAATGCTTTCCTTTTTACAACTGGTAGTCAATGAACTTAGTTATGATCTTTTGAAGTTAATGTTTTTAGGCTGTTTTTAATGTTTCTGTGCTCTGGCATAATAGAAAATGAGCTTCACCGGCTTGTGGTACTAATTAGGAACATTTGTGTAAGTTGTAGGAGGAACATTCAGTATTAGTTCTATATTGGATATATTGTTTTTTTACATCTTCAAATGTGTATGTAGAAATTTAGAGTTTATTATTTACTAGAGACTTGCCTGTCAAAAATGATTGGGCAATAAAAAAGTGTTGAAATGCTGTTTGTCACACAATGTGGGTGTACTGGGTGCCTCAACTATATAGACCCCTATAGAACACTAATTAACCCATGTAATAACACTTGAAGTGCCATGAGGGTCATCCAGGACCCTCATGATGCAAAGTGTAAGCACTACACTATTAACTCTAACTATACCCCATTAACCCAACCCTGGGCCAATTTAAGCCTAACAGTACGCATTTAACCCTAACATTACCTATGTAACCCTAACTGGGCATATCTATACAGACCCTCATAAGCCTCTATATAATCCCATGAGTCCCATAAGGGTATATAACATTAACCCCATAAGTGCCATGGTGTCCTCAAGAACACTCATGACACTAACTACAAACACTACACTGCACTATCCCCCCCAATAAACCATTAAATCTAAACTAACCCCCCTCTACACTAACCAATTAACACCTACAGTACCTACCTACCCCCTTTTAACCCCCGACCTCACTGATTACAGAAAATAATAAAACCTAACTCACAAAAAATAATAAAACCTAAGTCACAGAATATAATAAAACCTAAGTCACAGAGAATAAAAAAGCTACATTACAGAAAATTAGAAAAAGCTACATTACAGAAAATAAAAAAAGTTACATTACAGAAAATAAAAAAAGCTACATTACAAAAAAGAAAAAAAGCTACATTACACCCCCCCCCCACTACAGAAAATACAAAAATATTACACAGCTGAAAAGGAAATACCTATAAAATATATACATGACATTCCAATACAATACAATAGAAATAAAATACAATACCCTCTCTCTAAATACAATACCCTCTATCTAAAATACAATACCCTCTATCTAAAATGCATCCCCCATCTAAATACAATACCCTGTATGTAAAATACAATACCCTCTATCTAAAATACATACATATCCCCTTATCTAAAATGCATACCCCCTATCTGAAATACATATATACACCCCTATCTAAAATACAATACCCCCTATGTAAAATACATACATATCCCCCTATCTAAAATACATACCCCCTATCTAACATACATTAAATCCTATCTAGATACACAAACCCTAAATGTAACCTAAAATAGAATAATTAAGACCACTTACTTTTACAGATGTCCCTTCAAATCGCCCCCTAGGAAAAAAAATAAAAAAAAGTAGTACAAAACAGTACATAGTAAAACTAAACATTCTAAATATTGAACTCACCTTTCCAGCATGACCCCTGTTCTTCTTATTTTCTTCTCCGGCACGGCCCCTGTTAAAAATAAACATTACATTAGTACAACATATACACACAAAATAAAATATAATAAACATAATATCCATTCAACTTACCTCGGCGCAATGTCCCCGTGCTCCTTCTTTTCTGCCCCGGCTGGGCCCTGGAAGAATCTGCGCTGTAAAAAATAATAAATCTGCACTCTCGAAGCTTCCTGACGGTAATGAGGCCCCTAGAGTCTTTTCTGCAAGAAAAATGGCAAGGGTGATTTCTGATTGGCTGAAAACGCTGTCAATTAAATTTCAGCCAATCAGAAGGCGCCAAGGTGTGAGCCAATCAGAATGGGATACACCCCATATCTCATTCTGATTGGCTAATGCACCTGCCAATCTTTTTTAAACCAATCAGAAGGCGCTATTCCCTTCAGCACAATGAGATACACCACCACGGGGTGATTGACTGATGGCATCTGCGCCTTCTGATTGGCTGTAGCCTGACTGACAGTGACAACAGCCAATCAAAAGGCGCAGATGTCTTCAGCCAATAACCCTGTGGCGGTGAATCTCATTGTGATTGGCTGAAGGGAATAGCGCTTTCTGATTGGCTGTTGTCACTGTCAATTAGACTGCAGCCAATCAGAATTAGCGTCGGGGAGCTCTGCAAGTGCGGACCTCCAATAGTTTTTTTTTTTGTTAGAGTGTGAATTCTTCTAGGGCACAGCCGGGGCAGAAGAGGAGGATCACGCGGACATCGTGGCGAGGTAAGTTGAATGTATATTATGTTTATTATATTGTACTAGCGAATTGCCCGTCAAAAAATTACGGCAATGAAATTGTAAGTGAGCTAAGGGTGTTTGGTGTATAATAATGAAATATATAATACATTAATAAATGAATATACTTTACCTATTTTGAAGCATTGTGTTGAAGAGCTGGCAATCTGTTTTGATGTTGCTGCAGCATTAGTGGTGTGGAGCTGCTGTGTAAGCGTGGTGAATGTGTGCAGTGTAATACTGTGCGTGCGCGAGCCGAAACCGTTAGCGTAGTGGTGTACTTCCGCATTGGCGTAAAATGGCGGGTAATGTGGGGTATGCGTCTTAGCGGAATATCCGTAGGTCTTTTGTGGTGTTTTGCAGGTTTCTTGTGGTGTTTTGCGTGTTTAGACTGCTGTAGCTTCGTTTTCATTTTGTTTGGCAGCCATTTTTTCTGTCGCTTAGAGAATTTTCGAGTGTGTAAACTCTTTTATTTTGAGCGAAATGAAGGTGTAAGTTGTTTTTTTGAGGTCCTGGATGCGTCCTCTTGCTGTAGGTAAGCTTTTATGTATGTGCTGTGTGTATTTATTCTGTTTTTAATTTTGTGATGTTCGTGAGTTGCGTGCGATTTTTGCGAGGTCGTAATGTGTGGTAACGTATCTCGTATTTTTTTTGCATTGCGAGGTAAAGTTTGCGAGGGTCGCGGTTGTTGTGTCGTGTTGTTTGCGTTTTAATGCCGCTCCATGCCAGCAACTGAGGCCCTCGGCGCTCCATGCCAGCAACTGAGGCCATCGCCCGCAGCTCTCGCTGCGCGAGCCGCGTCCCTCGCTATGCGAGGGCCGCGGGCTCGCTACGTGAGCCCGCAAGCGTTAGCATTAACTCGTACGCTCACAACTATATATGTGATATGTCTGAGTGTACATGAATACATATAGTGCTGCTGCTGTTTCCCTACACACATCTCATACATAGCATC